>JAUMHL010000014.1:8374145-8393164 GCA_032362345.1 Sandelia bainsii
ATTAGTAATGTGTTGTGTAAAAATGAATATGAACTTGTTTTGTTTTGTTTTTTTGCATTATTTGAGGTCTGAAAACATTGGACCTTTTCTGGTATTTTGTAGTTTATAGAATCAGTAGTTTATAGAATAAAACAAAAATGTTAATGTTACTCAAACATATACCTTTAAATAGCAAAATCAGAGAAACTGATAATTTTGCAGTGCTCTCTTTCCAGAGCTGTATATAGTCAGCTGCTTGACATAATTGTTTTTTACTGGTGTACAAGTTGTAGATCCATATAAATTGTTTTTTTTATGTACAAACAGAAAACCAATGATTTATCATTATCAACCAGTACTAGTTAAGGTTGTGGTCTGGTTTCATTAATATATTAATAAATAGAATAGATCAATACAATGTTATAAATGTTATGAATGATGGAAAACAGATAATGGAAATTGTAGGGGCACGCTGGCTTTTTTTTTTTTTTGTTTCAATTTCAGTCAGAGTCCTTTAAAACTGAGTATCTGCTGAAGAGTACAATTCAAGTACCCATGTTTTAGCTACTTGATCTAAATATTACTCTGTGCAACACTAGCATGCTGAGATGGACAAAATATATTAGAGTTTAGTAAAGATTAGATTAGATTTTAATCAGTTTTATTTTAGCCTGGTAGTGGGCAATCGTGGTCCTCGAGGGATGCTGCCCTACTTGTTTTCCAACCATCTCTGCCCTATACCCACTGCTAATTACCTGGAGAAGCTGGAAGATACCAGTTCATTTATCCTCCCCCACTGCACCATCACCTAAGATGCTTCCAGCTTCTGAACTGGCTGAATTAAACTCACCTCATCCAGGCAATCAGCGGTTGGTAAGTTAAAACAAGCAGGGGAGTGGCCTTCAAGGTCCAAGGCTGCCCAGCTGTTTTAGCCCATATCAATTTATTAAAATGTGCTTTAATACCATTGATGTAAAAATAATTTCTACAGTATGTTGTTCTAAAGATGAGTTGGAAAAAAAGAAAAACATGAAAATCAAGCTAGAGGGTTAGAGTTGGCTGGATAGGGAGATAGAAATCGAATCATGTTTGGGAGTGGGTGTAAACTAAGGAGGAGAGAAGGAGAATGAGAGACAGAAAGTTATTAAGAGTCCTTATCCACATATAGATCATTGAATGTCTTCATGGCCTGTGAGAACCCTGCCGCCCACCCAACATCTGATAATTACACTTCATTAGGAGAGCAGGTAGTGATGAGAGAGGAGAGCCTGAATACTGAGAGAGAGTCGGAGAAGAAGTAGGTGAAGCAATTGAGGCACACTGGTGTGATGCACCATTATGAAAGGACAATGGGAATTTGATTATGGGGGAAAGAAAAGCAGTAGCCCACTCTGTGACTTTGAATGTGCATGTTTGGTAGATTGGGTTGTTGCAAGTGTGCCTTTTCTTGTGTGTGTGATTCCATGTGTGAATGTGGGTAAATGTATTCTAGCTCAGGGGTCTGTATTTATTGCCTTGGTTTAGTGTCACACGAAGACGGACAGGTCTGCCTCGACACAGAATGTAATAAGGTTTCTGTGAGACTCACACACACACAAACACACACACACACACACACATACCCTATAGCTTGACATTCTCCCCTCGCTATTTCCTTGCACAAGCCATACCTGTGCCCTACACATAATGTGATGTAGCAGTGTTAGGGTATCGGCAGCCATAGCCGGTAAAGGAGTGCTGCAGCTCACAGTGCTGCAGTAAGATTCAGTGGATGAGTACCTTGGTTTCCATCAGTCTGACAGCCATGTGGGAATGTGTCCATATGGAAACATCCCTTACAGTATGGGCTTGTCAAAGAGAGGGTGAACAGAATCACTACAGTGGTGTGACATTCCAGAGCGTGCAGGGGGGAAAAGAGGGAAGATCCTGTATTAGTGTGTGTGTGTGTAACTGTGTATGTGTTCTTAGCAGAGAGACTGAGAATGGGGCTGCTGTATTCCTCCAGCGGGATGCATTGATTTTCCAGCCCAGCATGTGGATGTGGGAAATGTCAGCCCCTAATTGAGTTGATAAAACCGTTTTGAGTTTCAGACATAAATATGGTCTCCTCTACAAAAGGCACTGCGTTAGGCAACTCCCACTGGGAGGTCTGTTAGGAATGAAAGGTCTCCCTGTTTTGTGTGCATGTGTTTACATATGCATACCTTTATGCATGTGGAGTTTAACTCTCAGAGAGCCATTCTGCGTGGTGAAAGCAAATGACAGGCACGCCACCACCGAATGAAATGTATTTTAATTCATTTTGAATTTGGACAGAAGCTTTTTAGAATAAAACAGGACAGGGTAGAAATGGAGAGTGAGAGAAAGAAGTAGAGGTCATACCCAATAGAGGTGTAGAGGGTGAATAACCAAAAGGCTGAATGAAGCCTCCGCTGTCCCTGCTGATTAGCAGATTGATATGCAGAGAGGGCAGAAGAGTTACCTGCCTTCAATGGAAATTCGTCTAATGTTAGAGGAGACAGAGTCTGTGGTGTAATGCTTCTCTGGTGATTAGCTATTATTTAATGTTTGCACATTCAAAGATGATAGATTTACAAACTGGATGTGAATTATGAGATAATAATAGCAAATGGCATGTATTCCTTCCTTCTCTGTTGACAGTTACATGGACAAAAGGGCAGAGTTTATCATGAAGCTGCTTAACTTGTATAATAAAGTTGTCATGATGAGTGCATGTGGTGAACATATGAGTGTGTACACGAGCCTGTTTGCATCTATAAGGACTCTACTCTCATTATTAGGAGAGATAATTAGACAGGGTTTCACACATTAAGTAACCCCCCACCTCCGCCCTCAACTCACACACACACTCTCTCTCTCTCTCCTTCTCCCACATTTGTATGTAAGCGTGCACACATTTGTGACTAAGCCTGCTGCTGGTAATTAACAGACATAATTAGGCAGACAACCATTCGTATAGGGAATGCACACTCATGCAAACACACACACACTCAACACACACATTACTTCCCTGGTAATTAAGAGTATTAATTACAAGCATAGCTGTCCCTGTGAGGCTCTGTATCACTCACAGACTGGCACGCAGAAGGGTTCATATTACTTTATCTCACCACAGCATCACCGCTTCCCCCTCTCTGTTTCAATCTCTCTGGATACACATGCACACACATGTACTCTCTAATATACACCTGCTGGATAAACAAATTGTAGACTAGTTAATTAGCCAGAGACTGATAGCTGCCCTAGGTTAACTTCCAGTTGCTTGGGAATTGAGACAGGTCTGCTCGCTAGAACCAGAACATATCAGTTTGCCCGAGGAGCTGTTCCAGTGTCTCTGATTTGTGTCAAATGTCCTTTCAACCGTTGTGCCTTCTTATTTTCTCATCTGTATTTTATTATACAGTAGTACATGATACTTTGGGGCTACAGTTTCCATATGTGGAAAAATGTAAACTAAACTCTTTCAGTCCACTCATGATGGAGTCAATTCTAGTATGTAAAAATAGATGATAGCTGAGCAAGCCAGTTAGCTCTGCACCAACACAATGAGACAAAGAGGCTAAGGTCTGTAGCACTTTTACACAAGGAATACGCCTTTCCTGAATAGACATATTCCCAGTTAATGCAATAGCCCTGCACTCTGTGGCTCTGAAGCTGTGGTGCATCCTCAGCACTTGGAGGTGCTTGACATCATTTATGGAGATATTTTACAGTTCACTGCATGCTTGGATATTGCAGGAGATTGTCTTAGCTGTCTCCGCAGAGCCCAAGGTAGCACACAGATGCCAAATGTCTGAGCAGGATAGAGAAGGAAGGGCGCAGATTTTTCTACCACTTGTACTGTGCAGTAAAACCACAATTCTGCAGAGCAAAAATGATAAATTATAATGTTCACGTATTGCATCTCCATGCAATATTATTCTTATTCTCTCATACTGTAAATTATTCTGTGTTTTCTAATAAATAAGAAGGGGATTATTGTGGGTGGTTTATGTCCTTATAATCTTCATCTTTCTTGTACTTTCTTGTAAAGTAATTTGAAGATGCATCATTTTGCTATATTGCTTTGCTGTAAATACTGTATATTTCTTTGTATGTGCTGTCATCACCCTGAGCCCAATTTTATTATTTATTCATATTTTATTATTTTCTAAAAGTAATTTTTTCGCATACTTTTCTAATGTGTTGATGAATGTCACAATGTCTCTTTCTGTTTCTCTGCAGTGGACGGCTGTACAGATTGGTCGGTGGACTACCTAAAGTACCGGGTGCTGCAGGGTGAGCCAGTTCGGCTGAAGTGTGCTCTGTTCTATGGTTACATCCGGGCCAACTACAGTCAGGCTCAGAGTGTGGGTCTCAGCCTCATGTGGTACCGCAGCTCTGGCCTCGGCCACAGCGATTTCGAGGAGCCCATCTCTTTTGATGGTGTGCGCATGAGCAAGGAGGAGGATGCCATCTGGTTCAGACCTGCTGACCTCCAGGATGTGGGCCTCTACTCTTGTGTCTTACGGTAGGAGGAATGAAAAAAAGAAAATGCTGGGGTTGATGCATTGAAAATCAATTTTAACAAGTTATGTAATTTAGTCTTATAGTGGTTTTATCCTGATTTTCTCAAACATGTATTCGTTTTCTTGCTGAGATTTAGATGAGGATACTAATACCACTGATTTCTGTATGTGCTAAGTATTGAGTTAAATATTGAGCTGGAGCCTCAGGCATTTAGCCTAACTCAGCATATCCTCCTGGAACCAGGAGAATAGACCTACCTTTGTTAAAAAATACACCTACTGTACCTGCACTTCTAATACTTATTTTGTATGAGGGGTTTCATGCTTGCTTCTTTATGATGACAAGACCTTAAGAAGGTACTGCACACCTGTTACTAAAGAAAACAGCATATAGCTCCCACAAACTGCAATTTTTATTTTTTCTACTTCAGATTAAATAAACAAAATATACCATGTAAATGACTGAGTTTAGAAGGTACCGCCTTTGCCACTCTGATTTATTTCTTATTTCTTATCCCATAACCCAATTTATCCTAAAATATCAATTTAATGAAAACTTAAAATACCCATTCAGCTGTCAGCTTTCCATTATTTGTAAAAGTGTGTGTGTGTGTGTGTGTGTGTGTGTGTATGTGTGTGTAGACATATGGACAAAGACAGACAACTGAATACAGACTCAAACAAAACACAAACACCCACACATACTGACATACGCTAGTGGGCCGTTACAGAGAGACTCTTCCTAATATAAGATGCATAATTATGTGGCAGTAACTTATTAACCTTTACCGTGGAGAACATCACTCAATAAATGGCTCATTGCAGCTCTTCATTTCAGAGAGTTTTTAATAAACGCAGTTAAAGGCCTCTTAAAGACTCAGAGAAGCTTGCAGAATACATTGAGTGTGACTGGGAGTGGGGTATGTGTGTTTATGTGCGGTGATACCCTGTACTGCATTTCATTAGCACACTCTGTACGACTAATCTGGCACAAATACTTTCTAGTGTTGTTTCACTGTATATTAATTGTATTTGATTGCTGCCATTTTCTTCTAACAAAACCTTATTCCTATTATAAAGTTTAAAAGTCTGAACATACTGTATTTTGTAGAGTAATACAGTTGTGTTTCTTGGCCTATTCATGTTGAGCTGGGGGAATTTTAAAATTCTCAGATACCCGAATCAGTACACTGCAAGAGACTTACCTCTGAGCTGAAATCAATTGTCTTTTTGTTAGGGAGTAAGCTTTAGAGTCACACATTTTACCAAATATGACCCAAGCACTCTCCCCCTGAAACTCCCTGCAGGCAAAAAGAGGGAAAAATATGCCTTCATATTCTCTTCGACCATTTGGATTTCATACAGCTCATACTGTAAACCTTCACTTCTCCAAACGTCAGACATCTAATTTACACCTAATATTATAACAGCCCCCAATGACATTACTGGGAGTGGACAAACATTACATAATCTTATGGCTATAGAGTTAAATCAACACCACCCTGACAGCATCAGAAATTGGATATAAGTTTCATAACGGGAGACTTTATTGCAGGGCTGTTGTATTTGCTTGATATTTGGTTTGCTTAATATACCCCCCAATGAGCAGCTCATTAATACATGCTATTAAAAGCACATTAGTAAGTGTGACTTATACGGCATATTATTTTAGAATGACAATACACAGTTACACCTCTGTCATGTATTTTATATTATCATAGATGATCTACTTTTCTCTAAATGTGTGTGCTTGATGGGGCTCTTTGAACATTAAGATAAGATAAGAGAAGATAAGAAACATTTGGATTATGGCAAAATGTCAATCAGCATCTTCAGTATCACAGGCATATTATATACTGAATGAAACATGAAACTAAAACTCAAAACTTGTGTTTCTTTAGAAACTGATCCTTTTTAACAAAAGTTATCCATATTTTAAACACAGTAACGAAAACTTTATTATCTGTAGTTTTGTGATAATGCAGTATCAACTGTGCATCACCTCCACAATGTAACTATATACCGAGGCTTTGTTATACATAGATATTCTTGACCGCAATTAGTGTGATCGGTCCGACTGGGATGCTTGTGTTTTCTTCAGAGGTGATGGTCACTGCACTTTTTACTGCAGTGTTATTGTACCACAGATGTAAAGACCCTCAACTTAAAGGTGCTATCCCATATTGTAAAGTCACAGACATTGTTTCATCTCAAATCTAGTGCACAGGATTGCAAAAAGCCAAAACAACAAAAATGTGTCACTGCCCTAATATCTTCTGACTGCACTGTATGTATGGCAGGATAGTTTCCAATAGCTCTGGGCATCTTGTGTGCCGTCTACAAATGTCGGTAAATCCCTCTGTGTTAAGTTCAGCTTTCCACTGAAGCCCTCCAGATGTTTTTCTCAGAAAGAGATATGGAGGCACACCGATTCACCGAAGTGTGTCTTTTTGTGTCGTGTATACGTATTTGCGCATTAACTGCAAATGTGCCTGAATAGTTATCTTTGTCCCACTGTGTGTTGAAATGTAAGTCTAATCGTCAGTTTTCTATGTGTTGGTGACTTAATTTACATATTAATCTCCACATGGTTTCTTCAACTCGTTCTCTGTTTTGCTCCTTTGCTCTTTCTCTGCCTCACTTTCCTCTGTATGTCATCGCATGATATAATTCAGATACATCAGTCTTTCTTCCTCACTGTCTCGCACACACATACACACACTTCCACCATCCTTATTCTGTGTGTTCCACCTGATAAATTATTGTAAAATAATTCTAGTAGTCTAGACAACTTCTGGAGTGACTGAAACCATGTGTATTTCCTTCTCTTGATTGCATTATCCAACTTGTGGGACAGGAATGTGCAGAGAATTACAGCTAATGTCAGCTGCAGACTAGTATCCTCAACTAAAATCCAGCTATGCTTCAATAGAATGTGACACATGTGAAAGACACTACAGGACTATGCATCGGCCGCCAGCTGTCCATCAGTTAGGCACCACCACTGACACCTTCCCACAATGCCACAGGGCACCTGCTCTGAATATTTAACATGTAGAGATGTCTCCTTTTGGCTCCTTGGGGACTTTAAAAGTTCATGGGTGTGTGAGTGTTCATGTATCTCCACAGTCTACATGTGCTTATGCTATATGTGTCCACATTTGTGTTGGTGAGTGTGTGGTTGCATAGTTTTATTTGTTCAAATACATTTGTTTAGTGTACTTTGTAAGCCTACAGCATAGCATCTTCCCACTCTATTCACACTCTATATAAGAATGTTAAACTTCAGCACCAAGAGGGTACAGCTCTGTTGCAATATCTTGCATCTTACAGCATTTTCCATGCCCTTTTAGTCATTCAGTGTGTAGTAGAAATATACAGCATCTTCTTCTCTCGTTCCCAGTTTCTCTTCTCCTTCTGCTCCTTTCATTGCTATCTCTACACAGTCACAGCCACATTTGTCTTTTTTGTGTGTGTGTGCGCTCACATGTCTACATCTGTGTTTTATAGTCCCAGGGGGTCATAGGTGTTTATATGAGAGAGGGCGACTACCTTATTGCTTCCATAACCTGAGTAGATCATATGTAACCCTGTCATTTACAGTGAATGGGAGCATCTGGCAAGCCATAAAGGTAAATTAATTAAATGAAATGAAAGCCCATATGGCTGTATGCACAGCCTCCATTTTGACCAATCGAGGGACTGACCGAGTCAGATCACAGCCAGACAGCAGAGGTTAGAAACACAGACAGGCATACATTATAAAAATATGGGAGCTCTTAGTCTGGTTCTGTTTTTCATGGTTTGCACCAGGCTGTTGATGTCCAATTAACGGAAACCATGATGCTACAGCTAATGATATTTTAGACTAGTGTGCAAGTTATGACATCAGTAGCCGACATCAGTAACATTCAGGCTGAATCCTGAAGCCAGGCTCAAATATATTGTGGAAAGACTGAAGAGTGGAGGCTGTTAAAGCAGCATAGGTGTCCACATATGTTTGGCCACATATGTAAGTAGGCAGGTGCAGAGAGGTGGCATTGTGTCAGAGCTGATGGTGGCTGAAATGATGGTGGTTGATGATTACAACAACATTAATGACTGAGAGAGAGCAATAGAGAAAGAGACAGAGTCCTTTACATCTGCTGGCTACTGTGCATCAGAAGTGAAGTGTGTGATGGTTGCCAGGAGATGAGGGGGGATGTGCAGTGGGGACCGACTCCTTGATGACCAAGCAGCTTTCCCTTCCTTCATGTTGTGAGGCCCCCTCAGTGTTTGTCTCTTCTGTGATTAGCATTCCCAGGCCTGGCTGACTCCCCCCATAAATCCAATAGTGGTCATGAGCGTGAGTCATTGACTCGGGAAAGCTGCTGAACATGTCGTTATTCCTAACCCGGCAAACATGGAAGGGGGAGGGAGGGGGAGGATAGATGCAGGGTAAAGATACAGTAACTAAAACGGTATCAAAGGGAGTAAACATAAAATTCAATTTGTTTGAGTGTATGTAACATAAAGTACATAAAGTACTTTATACTTTATGTGAATGGACATCAAATATAAAGTATTCTGTCTCTTTCTATTGTGTAACATCAATACTGTTAATATAGCATTGTTAGTTATGACTGATACTCTTTCATTGAACTACCGACATCAGATAAGTAAAGACTGATCTCCTTGTGGTGTCGTGGTGTTCTCTGCCCACAGGAATTCAACGTACTGCATGAAAGTGTCCATGTCTCTGACCGTGGCAGAAAATGACACAAATCTGTGCTACAACTCCAACATGAGACGAGCCGAGAAGGCTGAGCTCAGCAAGAGTAAAGACATCCTCTGCCATGACATAGATGACTATGTTGAACCTGGCAAGGACCTGGACATCACCTGGTACAAGGTGAGTCAACTCTCTGGCTGTTTGCTATTGCTGTATGATTTGTGTACATGCCAGCAGATTCACTGATGTTTGTGTTTTTAATGCTTGTATGTTATTTGTTCGGGTAAACTAATAAGGAGGGTGTATGTCTTTGTGATCATACAACCAAGAAGTAGTCTTAAATGGTTCATTGGTTTGTTTTCATCTAATTTATTGACTATTTATGTTTAAAAGCCTTGTTCAAAACACGGTTCCAGATCAGTTAGATTATATATGGGTGCAAATTATGACAATGTATTAAATAAGCTGTGTTCGCACTGTGCCAGTGAGAATGTCATCTAAAGAGAATAAGGACTGAGCAGAGGGCAGCCACAGACATGGCTTTCATAATCATCACAAAACTTGCATTAGGAGAAAATTGCACAATGTCACTCTCTGCCTTGTGAAATGAGTGGATGTCCTCCACATGCTCCTAGTGTCCAATCTGTATTCAGCATGCACATTCTCCTCCCTCACCTGGGTCCTTGCCTTTCCCAAGTCAGACATGGCCTGCAGACAACAAAGTGCATCCCAGAGAAGGACTCAGGCCAGACTAATCACAGGCAGATCAGCAGTAGATTAGTTGGCCGGGCACAACCTCTAGGTTTTTCCAGAATTCAATTATGGTCTGGGTAATGACTGGGAGTGCTGGAACCCAGAGTTATTTGGACTACTGCGGGGCCACAGTGATTGAATTCGAAGGTTGCCGGGAGCAGTGGTGGAATAGACTCCGCCAAGCCATCCCTACCAAAGCACAGAGAGGCTAGAGAGAGGATCATGTCATGGAGTTACTCATTGTGCCTGCGTGCCGCATAAAGACACAGAGTAAACACACTTATTTTGCCAGCAGAGACGACTGCAAATATCATTCTCTGTCCTCTGTGGCTCTACTGGAGTATTGAATGGAGAACATTCACTTCAGTGCAATAAAACTTGAAGGGATAAGTAGGATAATGGCTAAGCCTTATCACTTTATTGTGTGGAGTTACTCTATGTGTTACTCTATGAGTGCCAAGCTGCACATCCCTACTACCTCGTCCACTTTCTTAACACTTGGTGACATTTGAAAGCTTTTCAAATCATGAAGCAGGATTTTTAGGTAGATGTTTTCAATTTGACCCACTGATTTTTTTCTACATATACAGGAGTGTCGTCCAAAGCAGTGGCGTGCCAGCATCATCCTGAAAAGAGACGTACTGTCGATCCAGGAAGTAAAGGAAGATGACATTGGGAATTATACCTGCGAAATCCAGTTTGGTGGTTTTGTGGTCAGGAGAACAACTGAACTCACAGTCACTGGTAAGTTTTGGACATGGTTTCACCTGTTTGTTTTTTTTGTATGTGTAGATGGACCAGAGGTGTCTACACATTATCCTGTTTATCTAACAAAAGTAAACAGAGCAGCACTTCCAACAGTCAAAGACACATTAAGAAAATGAATGGATTGTAACAAATACACACACACATACACCACTGAGCATTGCAGTGATGTCCTGCTGCTGTGTTAATTGCTGGGGGAGGTAGAGTGCTGTGGGCTGACCTCTATCCTTCTGTCTAACTCAGCACTTTCCAGCCAACCAAGCAGTGTTGAAATATTTAAGGCTATAGGCTAAACCCCTTCACACGGAGAGCTAAAGAGCCGGGACCAAGGTCAAGAGATTTACTGTTCACTTGGTCTTCTCTATCCATCACCCCCTTTTTCTCTTTGCTATTCACGACTGCAAGGTGAACACACAACAAATAAATGCATTCATGTATTCTTTATTACAGCATGCCTATATTGAAAGTGTTTCAGCTTTGTTCAACAGCCGTCCATCTCACGCGCGTGTGTGTGTGGATGGAACAGATATGCTCCTATTTGAATCAGTTTACACTGCCCACAGCCTGAAGCATTTTTTACGCTTCAGGTCTGTTTTCCTGCATTTGAAAGCCTAAAATTGTGGTTGCAGTGCACTTGGTGATGCTTTAGGAAAATGAAATGAAACATTTCCACCCTATCCCTTGTGGTATTTGTTGATCTAGCATTTGTTTGCTTGTTTTAGTTTTGTTTCCCAGGCTGTGAGATATATAAGCCATTAAGATTTCTGCCGCCTGCCCATTATGAGGAAAGTCATTAAAATTTGGGGGCACTTCCAGGGTTGAAAGATTATATCTTGACGACTCTGGAGCAGTGTTTTTTCAAAGACAGTATCCGAGTTACTCAAGGCGCTTGACATGCCTGACTCTGGACTACTTTTATATTTTTTATTTTTTATCTTTGGTAGAAACTAGTTCTGATCTATTTTTAAATATGTTTTTGTTTTGAATGCTTTTGTTTTATTGTTTGTTTTTTTGCAGTTTATTATTTGCCATTTGAGTCCTTTTGGTGTCTAATGGCTCCGGCACGTATGTGCATTCTGCTTATCTGTTGACCATATATGGTGTAATTTGTGTCAATCAGCAGACACACCCCTTGCCTCCTTGCTAATTTCAGATGCTTACTGGACAAAAAGTACATGATAATATATCAACTCACCCATGTAAATTTTCCTTATTGGCTCATGTGTATAATAGGTTGCATTTAAATTTAGATTTTATGAAACTTTGATTTTATCCCTATGTGTCTATTAGCCTGTCAGCATGAACTCAGTGTTCGATAATGCCATGGTCAATGGTCATAAACGGTTTATTTGGTTATAAATGTACAGAGTCTACATTAAGGACACAGAGAGAAAAAAGAAGAGACTGGAAATGATACAGACAGAAGCTAAATAAAAGGAGAGAAACTGTGTGAGAGAGTGAAAGGTGTGAATTTTACAGGCATTTCTGTCTGCTTATGAGCCTCCCTTGTTCTCTGTATGCAATATGAGTATGAAGAACCAATTAACCTGGCTGAACAATAGCTGTGAACAGAAAGCTTTAGGTGGAAATCAACCATGTGAACAAGGCTCGTTTGGAGAGAGCAAGAAGGAAAGAAATGAGTGCTTTTACTTTTGATTTTCTTTCACCGAACTTTCTATTTTCTGTGCTCTTATCATTCTAACTATATCGCCTAGAGTTTTTTGCATGTCTGTGAGACGTGTTTGCATGTGTACAGCATGCTGTATGAGCTTGCACACTCATGTAGGTCCACAAAGGAGCACCCACAGTGTCTCAGGCACCTCAATGCGTGTTTCTTGACAATGAAACGTCAATAAGTCATAGAAGAAGTTATTTTCTTTGACACCCAGCTTGCAGTGACTTACAGCTTCAGTGCTTCAGGTTGATGTGGAGATCCCACAATTGCTTTTCTTCTCACAGTAAATGAAAGAATTTACATGAAGAGTATTTCCTAAATGAAAACAATATCCATTTCCCCCTTTTAAAGTACCTGAGTGTGACTGATCCAGTGTTCCACTGAAAACATCCTACAGGCAGGAAACCATCAGTGGCTCTGTAGATGTTTTTGTTTGTTTCAGAACATCACTGTAAGTGCCTGTCTCTGTCACCCATTCTGTGCCATCAATCACGCTGCTTTTAAAAATATGGCTTGCTATTACCACATTACCATTTTGTCTTATTACCATACCAATGGAGTACCTCATTTTTAAAGCTGCAGTGTTCTGATACAATTAGATTAGCTCATCCTCACCATAGGCTCATTTCCTTTAATAAACCTACATCATCATCCCCTCAAGTGGGCGTGAGATTATCTACATTTTATCACATCCTGCTAAACCGATATTGCATGGACAGCAAGCATAAAAGGCCAAACTACGTCTGAAATCCAAGGGCTAATGTTGTAGTTTATTTGATAGGCTAGGAGGATGAAGGAGGTCATTAAGTTTAACTCATCTTAAATATAGCGCAATAGAAACCAGCCTTTGCTTTGACCCCGCTTTGCTGCAAAATGTTCGTGCATGTGTGTCTCCTGTTCTGACCCAGCTGCACTATATAATGGCCTCCATTTGAAGCAGCAGAGAAGCTACTATCTGAACTGAGGTCAGTCTTGTAATAGAGGTTAACTACAGGCATAAATACAGGCTCGCCAAGATCAGACTGATCCAGGAGCCCCTTAATCAAGCGCTGATGGTCGTCAGGTTAATAGAAATGTAAAAGAAACAGCGACCCCTTGCCTCATTTTATGTTCTCTCCAGTTTATGTCAGGGTACATTTAAATGTTCTTATCTCATTCTAAACATGTGGACATGGGTGGTGTGCAGGGGCGTGTGCAGTGATGGGGTGTGTATTGAGAATAAAAAGACCATTATCAACAGATGGAAGATTTTGTTTTCTCTTTCCCCTCCATAGACCTTCACCTCAACCTCCCATCTGTAAATAGAGTGCCTTTTTGTGTACTCTTATAATTGATTCATAGCAGCAGCAAGGTTGCTATTTGCCAGTTCCTCTGAGGAATACAGAGTGTGGTCAGATTAGTCTACTCGTGTGTTTACCCCTTTCTAGTGTCAAAGACACGAGAAGCAACGCCTTTGCTGAAACCACAACACAGATATGCTTGATACTGTATGAAGTGATACATGTATGTATAGAGTTTAGACTTTATGTGTATATTCTTTCATGTTTGTCATCTTAACATTATATATGCATACCTACAAATGTCTGGTTTGATATGTCTGTTTTTAATAGCCCATTCAAATCATTTCTATTCAGTTTTTATAGTTCTCCCAGGCCTTATTCCAGCAGTGTGATGGTACAGCTACAGTAGTGTAACATCAGATAAAAGCCTGTACAGCTGATGTATGCAGCTCCCTCTGTGTTTTGTGTTATACAGAGAGAGCAGAAAAGGATAAAGAGAACAAGGGAGTGAAAGTGACTGATAACAGGAAAGGAGAGAGAGGAGAAGAGATAGAAAGAATGAAAAAGATAGAGCAGTTGCTTTTCCTGTACCTTATCTGTATTCCTTGCCAGTGTTTCCCAGCAGAAACAGTGTGTCCACAACTATAAACAGACTATTATCCTAGTGTTTATCACAGTGCACATTACCGTTTGCCTCTGTCTGACTTACTGTAATGGAGTCGTTTGGTTTGATGGATGCCTCGGGCATGGGTTTCTATCTATTGCTCTCATTATACCTCTGTCCACATCCACTGACTGTAGAAATATCTGTCTGCACATTCAGCATAGCCTGCAAGCATGGTGATTGAGGTTATGGCCAATGTAAATGTACCATTTTGGCACAGTGAATTGGAGGTGCAGAGGGCAAGAGGAAATCAAGGGGAGGAAAGGAATCATTTACCTTACCTCTTGTAGAGTATAGTGTATGGGGAGATGCTTGGGAAGTTTGCTTTATGTACTATGAACAAAAGTACAGTATACTCTATGTGTGAGAAAACAAAATAAGTGACTGCTGTGGGTGTTTTGTTTGCTTAGCTGTAGTGTTTCCCCTGCTCACTGTATCAGAATGGGTAGTGGCTAGATTTTACATCTGCAGCAGGCGTTCTTCAGCACTTCAGATTCACCCATAATGGTTCACGCTAACCTAATTGCCACTACCTCACAGATTTGGTCTCACACTTGAGACAGGACAACATACAGACTGTATGTGTGTATGTGTGTGTGTGTATGCAATGAGAAGCGGAGGTGTGGGAAGGCATTGCAGGGCATCATCTCATAGCAGTAAGAGGTTCCTTACAGTTCTGCTGCTATGGGGTCACCTTCAGAAGCACGAAAACTCCACAACCTTTTAAAACCTTATAAAACATTACTGCTTGTGTGCACATGTGTGAGCAGGACTACAAGATTTATTAATTATTGTGATAGCTTGACTTTTACCTTCTTTGCTGGGTAATGTCACCACAGTGGATGTTGAAACTGCAGGAGATGATAGAGGCAGAAGGAGTCTCCAGACGTGCAAGGAAAAGAGGACTGTGGCATACCATACTGTACCTCCTTTCTCTGTTTTCCCATATATCGTGCTAAAGGTGGAAAGATGGATGGAGAGGCAGCGATTAGCGCTGACATTATCCAAGAGAGCAGAAGAGGAATGAGTGGGGCGAGATAAGACGTGTAGGGTGAGAAAATGAGATGGCTTTGCTCTCGACTGAAACCTTCTCCATGTATCAGTCTTGTGCCTCGCGTGAATACACCGTGTCTGTGCTGCCTGCTGGGGTCACGCTAAACACTCAGCCTCAGCTACATGTCCTTGGAGAGAAGATGATAAAATCACACCTGAGATAAGTGTTACTCCAGCAGTTGACTTTTCCTAACTTCACCTACACACAACTGCGTACATACACATGTGCATCAGTCCCATGTACACACTGTAAAAGCACAGTGTGCTGTTACCCTTTCAATCCGATATTTATGGGACATGGAGATCCACACATTTTAAAAACCTAGAAATTAAATGAGCAGCTCAGTTAGTAATGAAATGATTACCAGTGTGTTAATATTAATAATAATTATTGATACTTTATTAATACTTTATTGCATTTTAAGCACCAAGGGTTCGGGGTTCAGTGTCTTGTCCAGGGACAGTTTGACATGTGGCCAGGAATTGGGGGAACCAGGAGTCAAACCAGCAACCCTGGGGGTTCATAGATGACTTCCCTACCAACTGAGCCAACTGAGAGAGTGTTACCAGTGTAGGGTGGAGCAGAATGGCTCATTAGTTTAAGGTCACCTGTCACTCTCATGATTAACTGATCTCTTTCTCTCCCTTTCTCTTCCTCACCCTTTACCTCTCCAGTTCTCCTTTCTTTCCTGTTCTCCAACTCCCAACTCATCACTATTCACCCTCCTCGACCCTAAGCAGGGCAACATCCACATTATTTTAATTCAATTACAAATGACAGCAAACTGCATATAATTACTGGAATTTATATCCTCTGCAATTAATCTTGACTAACCTACCTCCACTACTCCTATAAGCACCCTCAGTCTTTGGTTATTATCACTGGATATGTATATACAGTACCTTGTAACAGGGAAGGAATGAATTTAAAAATTATAATTCTTTCTTATGATGCTTTTTTTTCAGTGAAAAAAAAAAGTGTTTTTGCCGACAATGCATATGACATTACTTATCATCACTATGCAGATAACACACAACTCTACATTGCATTGTCTTCTAATAACATAAGTGCTGCAAAATTCTAGTGTTGGATGCAAACGTTTAGTGGTGTTATTATTGGTGCTGCTGACCTAATTTTTTTATTTTCACATCAGCAGCTTCACTAAGGTGTCTTTTTTTAAATATGTTTTCTGTTCTGGATAAATTAAAAACACAGACAATATTACTCTTATGTCCTATTTACTGGTATTCTTAAAATAAGACTTATAAAAATCAACAGTTACCTTCAACTTGAACTTTGCATCTTCAGTGGAAATAGGAATTAGCCTGGCTGTGACAAAGGGTAACAAAATCCAGTTACCAACACCAGCACTGACCTTCTGGCATTTTTGACTTTCTACAGTGTCATGGTGACATACAGAATAACATGTTAATATGTAAGAGTTAGCAGTGCTACTGGTGCAGAGCCAGGCTAGGCATTTTACCTTGCTTGCAGTCATATTGATAAAATATGCAAACCATCTCCTGGTTCCAGCTTCATATTTAACGGACGGATATGAAAGTGGCATCAATCTTCTCATTTAAGTCTCGACAAGAACCTGAATAAGCATATTCTCCTAAATATTTAACTTTTCCCTAAAGGGTGTGTCCCTAGATTATATAGTATATCTGACATGTTTCCAGCTGAAATTTAATCAAGGAATAGAGCTCTTTGAAATCCTTATGATATATTATGTTATGAAATTAATTATTTAAATATCCTGCATAATTGTCTCACTAATATTTATTTTAATATTTCCAGTTTATTTTCTTATTTTATCCAATTATAAACCCAAATTACTTACTTTTATTAAAGCAGTTCAAAGTGAAGGCTGCCTGCCAAGTTGCCTTGACAAACATTTTCATGAGTACTGCTCTTGTAAGCCTGCTGAAAACTTACAGGTGTAAGCCTACGGCTCACCTCATTCTTTCTGACATTAATCACTTGTGTTATTGTATCATTTTACTTTCAAACCTCTGTCTCTAAAGAGGACAAATCTCTCTCCCTGCCTTTATACATTTTATTATCTTAATATGCATGTTCAAGGTGTGTCTGAAAAGCTGTAATTTTGCTTCCATTCTGTGCTCGGTTCTTGCTCTAAAACACAGGGTCTTCTTGAACTGCACACTGGTGTGATGGCTTACATGAAGTTCAAAGACTACATGTGATTTACTGTACAATTTAGTACCTTAAAGCAAGGTTAGTAGGTCCCTGCAGTCTCATTTTAAACACAACAGTAGCTGCTGTAGCACTAATTGCCTCAGTAGGAAGTTTAATTTGAACAACTAGCAGGGAAGTTCAGTGTGTGGGCATGTTGCTTACAGAACAACACCTTGTATTTACATTAGTGTTGTTTCTCTCATTTTCTGCCTGTCCCCTTACGTCTTATATCTTCAGTAATGAAGTTAAATACTATGTACCATTTTGGCACTTATCTTTTTGTTATTCTGGTCTCTCTGCAATCCATGTTCTCCGTGCCAGCAGTCCAGTGGTAATTGGCCCTGTACATCCTGACTCACTTCTCCGTGCAGACATTTGCCTTTCCATTTGTCTCTTCATCTTTTCTGTCCCCCACCAGGCAGTGACCACCTGGCTTTAGGTTTGTAGGTGCTGTTGCAGTAGAATAAATTTGCTCACAGTTCAGTTATAATCAGAATAGTGCCAGCTTCAAATGGATTTTATGGCAGGATATGAAAAGGCTGAAGGTCAATTAGAGGGCCCTAAATAACCCTCTCATTATAAAGTGTCCTTAAGAAAAGAAACCTTCCCTCCAATTAAAAGATAAGAAGGTGACCATTAACAAGGGGACCTTGACAGAAAATAGAGATTGTCACACATTTGATCTAAGCCATAGAGCAATGATGGACACACTCTTCAGGAAGCCCTGAAGTGTCCAAATTAATAATGGGTTACATCTTCTTGAAGATGGTTGAATCTTGAATCTTGAATCTTGGATCAATAGGTGTGTATGAGTGACTGGGTGTATTTGCATGCACTTTTAGGCATGTGTTCAAATGTGTGTGTACCATTCTTCAGGGAGGATGTGGAAATTGTTTTTCTTGTCAGCTATAAACCAAACTAAACCATGCAACTACACATCCAATTCTGGTAAATGCTTTTCATCTTTCCCTCAGTCTTTGTATTTCTCTCTCTGTATAGCCCCACTACTACCTCTTTTTCTCTTTAGATTTATAGAGATTTATAAAGTTTATTTTATTTTATTTTTATTTATTACATTTTTTATTTTATTTTATTTATTTCAGGAACATTGCACATTAATCACCATTGCTGTAAATGTGCCAGTATTGGCCAAGAGGCAAATTTTCAACTGTTGTCCCTTGGTCAGAAGTAGAACAGCCATTAAAACACCAAAACACAAAGACATATAACAAAAAGTGTAAGGTTGAACCCTCACCCTTTTCTTGTCATGCAATACTCTAAATCATATATATACACTACTCACAAAAAGTTAGGGATATTTGGCTTTCGGGTGAAATTTATGGAAAACGCAAAAAGTTCACACTACAGTGATATTATATCATGAAAGTAGGGCATTTAAGTAGAAGCATG
>JAUMHL010000014.1:8396380-8409753 GCA_032362345.1 Sandelia bainsii
TAGTGTGAACTTTTTACGTTTTCCATAAATTTCACCCGAAAGCCAAATATCCCTAACTTTTTGTGAGCAGTGTATCTATGCACCCGATGACAAACTGATAACAGCTATTAAATTGGGTGACATCATTTGACGCCGGTCCAGCACTGCACTTCATCCAAGAAAGCTGTGTTGTTGTTTTTTAAATAGAGCTCCTATATGCAGTTTAAGGTAGTGCTAGCAAGCGACTCCAAATCAATCCATCCTGCTCCGCCCAGCTCTCTCTCCTGCTCCACTGTGCTCTGCAAGACTACATAATGCTCTGCCCAGCATTTCAGTCATCCTTAGGAAATTACAATAACTAAGTAGAAATATTTTACATTTTCTGGTTGGTTATAAGGACGAGCCTTGCTCAGAAACTTTCAGAAGCAAATATCTCTGATGAGTCCCAAAGATTTTGCCGATCCCACTTCATCTCAACCTGAGCAGCTTGGTCCCAGGTCGTGTCCCGAAGTAAGGGAGAGAGGCAGTCCTTCTCATGCACCTCATAAAAATAAAGGAATCCCTCACACACCCCCTGACAATGCGACTGGAAAATCTTCAGTTTTCATGACTTTTCCCCCTCTGGTTGGTGCTGAGGTTTCCCCTCAGCTTTTGTCCATCTCCCATGACATTGCGTAGCTCTCCCCGCACTTAGCTGCCACAGTGTTAATAATTGGAGACTCATTAGTTAAAATGTCCGGTTTGGAAACACAGTTACTCACTGCATTCCAGATGCTAAGGTCCTTGACATTGACAATGCTCTCTGGTCTTTTGGATTCACATTCAGCATCTTTACAGAAAATAATAGTTCGTGTGGCTTTGATTGACACGGACCGTTAACAATCTGAGCTGACGAAAACTGACTTCCTTCAACTCTTTGACCTACTAAAAAGCACTGGTAAATCAATTTTTTCTTCAGGCCCACACTGTGGGACACTTTAGCAGAACTCTAAATCTCCAAACCTGGCTTCAGTCGGTTTATTGCACTCACAATCTTGGTTTTATTCATAATTTTACCTGTTTTCTTTTTCTCATCTGATGGTGTTCATACTAATAGGTTGGGTAGTCACATGCATGCGGCAAACATGCAGTATGCTTGATTGTGATACGTTCTTGTCTCACATTGCTTCAAAATCTGGAGTTAATTAGATGTGGGATCACCCAAAATCCTTCATTTCTGGATTTTGACTGTCCATATCGGAATTCCCTAAACCAGTGGTTCCAACTTTTTACGCTGGGTACCACCTCAAAAAATATTTGGCTCTCCTAGTAAGACCATTATGACCAGAGGTGGGTAGTAACGAGTTACATTAACTCCGTTACATTTACTTAAGTAACTTTTTGAAAAAAATGTACTTCTAGGAGTAGTTTTATTGTACCATACGTTTTACTTTTACTTGGGTAGTATTGTGAAGAAGAAACGCTTCTTACTCTACTACATTGGGCAACACTCGACTCGTTACTTTTTTTTTAACCATTTATTCTACACATTAGTTTCATCAATCAGACGTAGCAACAATGGTAACATGACTCCGTTTAACCACCAGTAATAACCTCGCTAAATTGATTGAAGTTGGTTCCTGCTGACATACAGAAGGCAGACAGCTGTACAGCTGTGCGCAAATGCGCACACGTCACCCGTTAGATCGCCTGTTAGCTCACTCTGGATTCAGAAATAGGTGTGATTTACCTTTACATCCTGATCAACCAACAGACTTCAGCGACTAGACTTCAGCGATGTCTGTGAATAAGGCTGTTTCTGTCCATGTGACCGTGCGTAAAAACAGCCTGAGAGATCAAGCGGGTGAAGTGTGCTCACCCAGATGTCTGCCTTCTGCGTGTCAGCGGGAACCAACTTTAATCAATTTAGCGTTGTTATTACCGATCTGTGTTTTTTTGGATTGTCTGCTCATGTGTCTGTCTTAAATGTCCCAAACAAAACTGGACATGGTTCTAATGTATGACAGACATCCAGATACCAGATTTCTGTTACAACATCATGTGAATGAAAACACTGTATAGTTAGTTTAGACTAACACTTGTGATTCGGGATGCCGTGTTGTGACTCTAATGCTGTTAATGGAGATGTAAAGTGTATTAAAGTCTGACGGTCAGACGTTGTCCAGTTAGCGGAAACAGTTCACCTGTAAACTAAGATGATTTTGTGGCTTTATTTGAGCAGCCAGAGAGGAAAGCACTGGGCTACAAAGCGGCTGTATGACACATTTAGTAAGCGACTAGATTTCAGAGATGTCTGTGAATAAGTCTGTTTCTGTCCATGTGACCATGGCGTAAAAACAGCCTGAGAGATCAAACGGGTGAAGTGTGCGCATCTGAACACAGCTGTACAGCTGTCTGACTTAGCGACGTTACCGACCTGTGTTTTTTCTGCCCAACAAAACTGGACATGGTTCTAATTTAGGACAGACATCCAGATACCAGATTTCGGCTACATCATGTGAATGAAAACACTGTATAGTCAATTTAGACTAACACTTGCAGTTCGGGATGCGGTGTTGTGACTCTAAAGCTGTTAGTAATGTTTATGGAGATGTAAAGTGTATAAATGTCTGACGTTGTCCAGTGAACGGAGACAGTTCACTTGTAATCTATAGTAGTATTATGTCTTTAATGTTATTATTTAATTTTCGTAAAAAATTCTCAGGTATGCATACCTGCATACCACAAGTGGTACACTATGCAGGAACACCTGAGGAACACCTGAGCGTACCATAGTTTGAGAACCATTTCTCTCCAATTACTGTCCAATCTATATCTTATTCTTGCCCCCCCGGTTCCTGTCCCTGTTGTCATCCAGATTATTTTAAAACTGCTCTCCCTGAGAGTTACTGTCCCATTTCCAAACTGACTTTTATTTCTTAGATTCTTGTTTAATCTTATCTATGCAAATTGTATCTATCCAATCTGGCGCCACCTAGTGGACAGAATGTTAATAGCACTTACCTTCTCCTGAAGATCCCTCCTGTTCCTGCGCCACCTCCCTGCTTCCTTTGAAAGTCATGAAAGTCTTTTAAATTACACCTTGGTGTTGAGCTTGTTCTTTGGGTCTAGAACTTATCGAAGCCTTATATTTATTACAATGACCTGTTGTTTTGGAATTAGAAAAAGCCTTCAGTATGAAAAAATAAATTTTTCTCCCATTTTTAAAGATTTTTATCTTTGGTAGGAACAGATGGGCTTGTGTCTGAATTGAAGACTGAGATGTGAGACAGAGTAATGCAGTGTTGCTTTTTGTATTTTCAGTGGATTTGTTGACAATAACAAATATAGAAAAAAAATCAAAATTTACAGGTTGATGTATCACACACAATCAGGTGTATGTAGGCAAATGCCTATGCACCTTCTCATTTAATAAGTTAACTCTACACGTGCATCCCTAAACCCTAATATGCTCCGCTTGTGCCAATACAAAGTACTTTACAGTGTTGTTGTATAATGTTCTGTGACTTTGATAAATAAAAGAGCTGAGAGGTCTTCTTGATCATGTTATATTTATGTTGAGGAAGAAACACTGCAGAGGGAGAAGAGAGCTTCAGGGCCACAGCACTCTCCCTCGCCCAACCACTCACTGCCTGCAAAGACAAAACTCAGCTTCAGTGTTTATTACTTTCACAGTAAAAGAAATCTATTAAATGTTTAATGTAGGGACCGAACTTTGACTGGGAAGTGTTTGTTGAATGATTAATACAGACTCTTGCTCATAGAGAGGAATATTTGTTTAACAATCAGCTGTGGGTCATGTAAGGATGGCCTTATTTCTGAAAAGTACACACTTTTTCATTGTTTATCTTGGCTTGATTGAATGCTTCTTAATCTTGGATGTGTCTTTTTTTCTGCACTGTGACTCAGGAAGCAGATGCAGGCTGTGAGAAACAGAGACATGTAGTGTCTCTCTAAATGCTTTCCTTTGCAATTCTGCACACTCTTCTACACGCCTTCTTCTCGTGGCATCTGGGGCGTCTCACTGGGATAACATGTTACATAATTAGCACCAAATTAACACTCAATTAGGCAACGTGTGCTGAGAGGGTGGGGATAGACTGTCTTCAGAGGCTTTAGAAATCACATCAGAGCCTCATCCACCACTTGGCCTACTGAGATAATGTTGTATATACTGTACATTACTATGTCACTTCTATAGAAACTTTTACCTTTATAATACAGTTTCTTGTTAACACAGTTAAAAATGAATGTCTTCTTGGCTTCAATGTTCAACAGTCCCCAATGGGAAGAGGATCAGTGTTGATGTGTTCCGATAAGATCTGTTTTATGATGTTTCACAGAAAGCTTTACCTTATAAATTTAGCCACTAGAAAGCTGGGTACATGATATTTCTCCTGAGAGTAAAGTGATAAAGAAGAAAATGTTTTAAGTTCACCTTGAAAGATTTTTTTGCAGATCCGTCTGTGATGGGACATATACAAAAAACACGAAGGCTGAACGATATGGGAAAATAATCAAATTGTAATTTTTAGGAGCAATATTGCGATTGTTTTATTAGTATGCAATTATATATAGAGCTCAGGCATTGCAGTCCGTCATGCTACACCGCTTCTTAAGTTTTAGCCACCGTGTTGAGGAGCATTGTGTTTTTCCCAGTGTCTGAGTAAAGAAACTTTTATTTAAATTGCAGTTTTGCAGTGAGCAACATAACTTTCAATATGATTTTCCTTTATATTTAGGTTTTGTTGGCAATCCAATATCCTACGTTGTAGCTTTCTCTTTTGTCCCCAGATTCTTTCAAGTAAAAGATCACAAAGAGACAGAGTTAACAGCAATGGCTGAAAGGTCATTATTGTCTTAAATGAGTCCCCTGATTGATATAAGAAACCAACAAATTGAAAGCCAAAGTAAAGTGTTTTTCTCTTTGAAAAACCATACAGGAGCACAGAGATTTACACAAGACCCACTCACATCATCAAACTTTTTTCTCCTCCACTCTCACAGTCTCTCTCTTTATCTTTTCCACTCCGTCATAAAATCACACAGCCTTAAACCGTCTCTTTCTCTCTCCTCACTTCTCTAACTTCCTCCATCTTGTCCCCTCCGTCTCTCTTTTGCACACTCCAGCACACACAAATTCACACCTCTGTTGGGGTGGGGTTCTTTATTTCATTAACAGCCGCTTGCACGCCAAAATTCATTATGCCAGCCTTCTGTTCTCGTGCACCCAAGCATGCCAGCTAACGTGCGGAACAAATTTCTCTCCCCCTTCTCTTCACCCTTCCTTCCTCCCTCACTCTACTCCCCCACTCCTGCTAATAAGTATGTTTAGGATGTGATTCACCTGCATCAAAGGCTCCCTGTGAAGAGGGCTGCTTTGTATCGCTGGTCCATGATTAGTCATTACTGTCAAACCCTGTGTCTTTCCCACTGCTGCTATGCTTTGAAGCAAACAGGTGGCTGTAGCCAAAATGCAAATAATGTATATATCAATACATTCTCTTGTGCCTCTTACCTCTTAGAGAATGTGATACTAAAGTGCTGGTGGCATCACTGGTGGCTTCCTAGTGTTTACTATTTTATTCCCTTTTATGTGAGTTGGAAAATTTGTTGTCTGTGACAAAAAATTAATGCAGGGTATTTTGTGAATATATGCACAAAAGGCTGTAAAGATGGTTATCACTATCATAGTTCTACAGGTTCAGTAAGTTTTAAAACTCACAAAAAACTTCACATCATATCCATTTCAATTTCGTTGTACTCTCTGTACAATGACAATAAAGTCTATTCTATTCTATTCTATTCTATTCTATACATGAATCACTAAAAAGCAGCAAAGTTGAAGTTCAGGATTAGACTATTCCCACTAATCTAAAGTTTGTGCATTGCACTGATTTGACTAGAAAGCAACCCCATAATATATTCATAATATTCAGATTTAAATGCTCCGAAACCTCTGATGGGTGAACCATGACACTACATTTTTCCAGCTGCAAAAAATCAATGAGAAAGGTCAAGACAAACAGACATATATGTAAATCTCTCATTTGAAATAACCAAAGGAGTTTGAACATACTATGTTCTGCTTCATCACTTAAAATACGAATCTATGAAGAAATAAGAATCTCATCAGGAGAAATTATTTAGACTTAGTATATGAATTCTTTAAAATTAATACTAATTAATTAATTTACTGAGGTTTAGGTTTAGTTTTTAGTTTATTAAGTCTAACTAAATGCAATATTCACAAGTCCAAGTGTGCATTAAATGAGATACTGATTACTGTACTCAATCCTGTTGTCCATACTGGCTTTAAATTGCTGTTATGAAAGTCTCCGGCACTAAAAAAAGATGTAGCAATGGTTTGTGCATTTGAAGTGAAAAGAACTTTTTTTGTTTCATCTGAATCTCAAATGAATAGCCACCTCCACAGGGACTGTCCTAAAGCACTGCCCACTATGCTCTTTTCTACATCTGCCAATGCCACCAACCCTGTTGCCATGGAAATTGATAGGATGGCACCTTGGGTTCAGCTGTGTTGTGACAAGTTATTCTGAGTGAGATAAAAAGGGGCTTTGTCTTGAAACAAAGCTGCGATTTAGAAGGGTTTTCTAGCCCTCTGGGACTTGCCTTATTTATGAGCCACTAGTGAACACACTGGCATAGAATAAAACAACCCAACATGGCTGCCACTGAGACCTTAAGTCTACAGCACTTTCTTTTTTCTTTTCGTTTTTACCAGTGAATGTATTTTGGTCAAGAACTATAAATCGCTTTTTCCACTCATTTGTTTTTGTTTTTCTCTTACAATCCTAGACATAGTTAGGAATGACATTTGAAATTACAACACTTTTAGGCTTTCAGAATTACACTGATGGACTGATGCACTTGAAATGGGATGCTACCTTCACAATAATGGTCAAAACATGTTACTTATCCAGATAAATAGCCCTTCAGACTTACTTGGCCTCTCCTTTGCTCACATTTCAGGCTGTGGACTTGTTTTTTGTGATTTTTCCTCTCTGTCTTCTTTCAACTACTACTTTTCCTGATTACACTTTGTTTTTCCATATAGTTCCTGGTCCACACAACACTGGTGGTCAAGGAGTAACCATGGTAGTGTGTGTGGGGGGGGTTCTGTAGGCTTATAATCGCTGGTTCATTTTTGGTCACAGAGGGTCAGACATCCTGCAGGGAACATGCCAGGCTTTTATAAACAGAGAAAGTAAGCCAAGCTCTGCCCAGGTTTAACCTCAACCACCCCCAGGGAGGTCAAAGTAATCAATCAGCTCTTCCACCTTTATTAGCTTAAGATTCAATATAAAATACTACCAAGGGGGGGATTTTGTTTGCACTTGGGCTTCTTGTGTGAACCTGTGCATACACGTGGAGGCTGACATTTGCATAAACTTGATTAATACAGTATAAAGTGGCTTAAATGGAGAAAAGCAGGAAATAAACTTTTCCTCAGAGACATGAGGACATGTAGAAGGGCACAAATTGTGATATGTGTGTTTACTTACTGAAGACTGCCATATGCAGTGAAACAAAGACGCCTACTGCAAACCTCATTAATGGTAACACACCACTGTTGTAGCCAAATATTGGAGTCTGACCTTGAAATACTGTTTTTACAGTATATAACTGGTTCGACTCTTCATGCTAAGGTGGTAACTTTTACTACGTGGCAAAAATATTTTTTGAATACAAGAGTGCACAAATTTGAGTGTAAAATCTGTGTATGAAAACATCTACAGTGTAAGTGGCCTAATCTGTCCCGAAGAAGGCACTGAAACAGTGTTCCATAGGATGGAGTGTAGAGGATTGTACAGTACTACTAAATAGTCCCAACAACAATAATCCTGTTCCTCGATCTTCAGAAGCAACAAGTGGCTTCTTTTAATAATAATTTAAGGTCAGGACTGTCAGGATTCAGGTCAACAGTACTCATATAACCACAAGTGTTTTAAAACCAGTAATATGGTATTCTGAATAGACATTTGATCAAACGATGGATGGCAAAGCATGCTTTTACTTTTTTATTAGAATCATAATTTCTTCATTGTATTTCAGTTTTACTAGACAAATAAAAAACACAACATTGCACTGACAGCCAGCTAATCGGCTTTTGGATAAATAGTCCCTCCTGTAGCTGGTCCCACAACCACGATGTCTTAATGAGAAATTAGTAGTCAGGGCCACGAAGGAAGTGCAGAAGCAAATGATGGATTCAATCCAGATGGTTACTAGTGCAAGTAGGACAGCAGGAGCTCTGTTAACACCCATCTCAACACTACTGCAAACAGGCACACAGCTAAACTGCTACAGTGCCAACAATAAATCGTGTCACTCCACAGTGTGGTGTTCACTTTGCCATGTGTCTCCTAATAATACCATCAATGACGGATTCATTAACAAATAATAGGATTCTACGTGCCACTGGCAAATTTCTGGTTTACTGGGGAATTGCAGCCTGAACCTTTTTGGCAGATGCTTTGGCAATCAGAGTCATGGTATGTGTGTCTGACTCATGTCTAAAGAACTGCTGCTGTCCATGCTTCGATGTCAAGGACTAGAGGAATGCAGCAATGGAGGCCTCCCTGTTCACTCCAGGATCAGTGGAGTCTAATGGCTTCTCATCAATTCCTCCTGTCTAGGGAAGTGTGTGTCATGACTCCTATAACTACTTCTGACAAGAGTGATGAAGCACTTGTTAGACTTGTAAGATCCTGCTGGAGTTTGAAACCTTTAGATATAAATCTATGTAGCGGGAGATGGACAGAGACAGCGACTGAGGGGCAGACAGAGGAGGAGATGAGTGAAAAGGTAAGACAAAAAAGTGCCTGTGGTTTAGACATGACAGATCGTGGAGAGCAGGGAGGGAGAGAGGAGAGAAAGGGGAGTGAAAGAAGCTAATGATCTCCATCTGTCTTAGGAGGCTGGGAGAGAAGAGCATCGTTAGGCTTTTGGAATAAGGGGAAGCAAACAAACACATGACTTGCAGATCTCACCCTGGCAGTATGTTATGTGACTGGCTTGATTTGAGTCAGCTGGTAAAATGTAGCTTAGAGACAGTTTAGGCGATCAGTTGTGTCATGCTAATGAGTGCTGCTCTCCAGTAAGAGTGTTTGTGTGACAGAATGTTTGTTGACTGTGTGTATGCCAGGGTCTATCTTAGGTTTTTGTATGTGTGTGAATGTGTGTGTCTATGTTAATGTGTGATTGTGTATTTAACTGAGTCTTTTGCATATATGCACATCTTGTGCTTATGATCACAGATGAGACCACTGAATCTCTAATTAGAATTTGGCTCAGACTAAACACACTCTAACATCAAGGACAGGGAGTGTGTGTAGCATTAGTGGGACTATTCATGCTAGATCTCAGTATGTGTTTTTGTCTGGCTATGAGAATAACTTTTCCTCTGCTTTGTTGTAACAGGGCAGCAATTCCATCAACAAAGTGCTGACCTGTACTCCAGGTTAAAATAGGACTTTTCTCGGCTCATTTTGCTCTGCTACTGCACTGTACCCTAAATATCTGTGTTTCTTAGATGGAGGTGTGCTCCGAGCTTAAACTGAATAAAAAAAAGTAAGTAAGTAATAAATAATTCTCTTTGTTCACTTGTTGAAGGCTTTGATCTCTAAAGCTTCTTTTTAATTATATTTTAAATGATTAGTTGAAAATGTGAAATTCCAAAGAGACCTGGTCAAGAGGGCAGCGTCAAAACACTGTTAATATAATGACAAACAGCATAAACAAATTAGAATGTACACATTATCTAGGTAAAATGCAATAACATTATACACAATAGAATAAATGAGGTTAAATAAAGCTAAATATATTGTATCTAAATAATCAGTAAAAATTCATCAGTAAACCAAAGAAACATTGTAGAGTAAAAAGGAAATAAATAACCTTATATAAATATAAGCAGAGCACAGTGAAATGACTGTATTGACCCATTATTGAGTTATTATACACAGATGAGGAGAAACGATGGACCCTGAAGCTGCTGAGGTTGCTGTGGAGACAGGTCAAAGGGAGCTGATGGAGCAGATGGCGTTGAGGTGACCCTGCAGGCTGCCTATCTGTTCCCTTTTCTTGTAATTTTTTCTTGTAAACCTATATGTCTGACTTCAAGTATCCTACTGGTATTACCAGTGTGTTTACACGGGGAGAGACCTGAGGCTTGTATATATCACAGCAAAAAAAGAGGTGCACGCATACACATACCGTTCCCGTGGGTTTATACACTGTGCATGCTGGTTGTAATGTGCCAAGACTGTGTTAATACCGTCACTCAGGAGTGTATCCACCTGCTTTGGCTTCACCCTGCAGTTCACTGGGTTAGCTTTGCCCTCTTGCTCTGACAGAGTAACAGAATGGACACCAGACCACTGGAGCTTCCTTCTGAATTGCTCGTAGAGATCAGCACTGATTAGCAAACTAATCTTCTGTCATTGCCTACAATAAAACCTGATGCTGGATGTTTTGATGATCAGTTTCTGTCTTGTCATGTTGTCGATTTCCCCCCTCTGCCTATCTGCATAAACTCCACACACGTATATTTATTGAACATTTTACTCTTTTATTTAATTGGATCGGCTTTTTTGTCACCACTTTCATGCTGGTTCTATTACCTAAGGCTGATTGGAAGAGGTGCTCTGTGTGAGAGCGTGTCGTGTGTTGGGTTGATGACTGTATGAATGTGAGTGTTTGCAAGGATCAGCAGCATATGTGTGAAACAGGAACACATGCAAGTGTTTGTGTATGTGCGTCTAAACCAGGAAATCAGGGTGTATGCCAGTGTTGCACCTGGGCATTAAGGACTGACCTGCATTGCTCATGTGTACACTTTGTCTGTGTGCTGAGCCCTAATGGAAGAACGATGTAGCTTACACTCTACCCACTGGAGAACATTAAAGTTCACAGTGATATTATCCAAGATACATAGCACAGACACACACATACAAGCTGCCAGTGAGAGGTATGGGCATAAGCTGGTTTGAGTACAGAGAAAAAGAAGCTAAGAAAAGAACTGGACAGATTTACTGAAAGGTAGAAAAAATGTGTGGTGGGGCCAAATCTGGGACAGTGACAAAATAATGAAAAGATGACAGTGGGAGAGAAAAGACCACACCTCTCACAGAGATAAAATGAAAGAAAATATTGTACTGTGCTACAGTGAGAGAGGTTAAGAGTCAGACGCAGATGAAAAGACTGAGTTGTTGTGCTCAGTGAAGTCACAAAGCAGACAGTGCTAAGCTACACCCACACAGATAGTTGATGTGTTTATACTGCTGATGAAGTAGAGGTTGAGGCTAGCGAACTTTCTCCCCGTAAAGTTCTTCTCTTTTCTATCATCTTTATTTTCCTCTTCTTCCGTCTGTACCTTCCATCCTGCTTTGTCCTCTCTGATTACGCCTCCTTGCCTCCATTTCATCTTCTTTCTTTCCACTTCATATCCAACTAAAGTCCCAGAAGCATTAATGTTCGGCGCCTGCTCATAAAACAACCACAGACATACGCGTGCTACTTGTGGTTTGCCCTCCCATTTAGTCATACTCATTTGAACTTTGTATTACATCACACATCCATGCTCCATTTTTTATGTATCCTCACAGGCACATAACCCAGTGAAAATCATTGTATATGCAGTATGTGCTTGCTGTCTCTCTGTTTTGCTGTCTGTTTAGCAAACATAGTTGCCTGTCTTCTCTCCCAGTACATTCAAATAAACATGCATGAATGCACACGCTTAAGCACACACTTGTATGGGTTTTGAACATGCAGATGTGCTTTCTCACTTGCAGAGTTTGCACACAGGCACAATTCTCTCCTGTGCTCACTAGGTTGGTCTCATTGGATTTTCTGATGTCTTTGTTGTCTAACTACAGCCTGAACTTTCTCTTGTGAGTCTTGGCCTGTGATCTAAGTTTTTTGGCACACAACATCTGGCAAATGGAAGGCGGGAACAGTCATACTGTATACTGTAACACTGCAACAGAGTGCTGCACGCCATATGTGTACAGATCCCTACAGAACGTAAGGGGAGATGATTGGGCAAGGTTTGTGCATGTGTGTATGGTGTTTGGTGGAGTTGCATTTGAATTTAAATGTAAGACAGACACCAATCTGAGAGAGACTGTTACAATTACTGTACCCGCATCTTTTGTCTGCAAATATGAATGCATGTACTCATCTGTTTTCACAGAGAAGACCATTACATTTTTAGGACACCTCTGACACTGTAGACCTATAAAATCCTCATTCAGTTCAAACACTCTTCATATTCGCTGACTGCTTAATTGGAACTCTTGCTGGGAATACAGTGTTATTCTATCAGCCTTCATAAAATATAATCCTTGTTGAGAGTCAGAGAAAATAAATTAAGACAGCTTTAATGCGGTTGTTTTTTAAACAGAGAATAATGTATTATTCTAATCTGTGGAGGTGTATACTTCCTGATTGTTCATTTTTGAAGCCACTTAAATCCAGGCTCAAGAAGATGCATTGCTAATTGATGTTGAGTTACAGTGAAGGCCTGTTAAAGTTTGTGAGGGAGGGAAGAATGCAGTCAGGGCACCAGTAAGATTAATGGATCGAGCATTTATAAGGGGCACAAATCTGTGGTTACACGTAAGTGTAAACATGTACGCTCACATCTACACACACACACTTGCTGACAGAGCAGAATCATGTTAAACATCCGTCATTCATTTACACTCTCCCTTTATCATTGTATCCTCTCTTGTTTCTTGTTTTCCATTTTTTTAGTCATGGTCATCTTTAATTGGTCTCCATATAGAAGCCATTAGGTAATGAACTGCTAAGTTTTAACTTAATTTTTTTAACTGATGCATTTTCCCTAAAAGTGTGCATAATTATTATGTAGCTAGTGCTAATTTTGCTACCACTGCCTCCGTTCTAGAGCAGGGGTGGGCAATCCTGGTCCTCGAGGGTCACTGTCTTGCTTGTTTTCCAACCATCCCTGCACTTACAGCTTCTGATTGGCTGAACACACCTGATCCAGGTAATCAGCAATGGGTAGGGCAGGAATAATTGCAAAACAAGCAGGACAGTAGCCCTCGAGGACCAGGATTGCTCATCCTCATCCCTGTTCTAGAGATTTGGTGAAATGAGAATTCATGCTAAACGCCAATCATTGGGGCAATCAGTTGGCCTCCGAAAGAGGTCAGAAAAAACACAGTGTCAGTCAAATTATTTTTCACACTTATCTCAGAGTCAGAAGTAATACAAATACAAGATGTAACTGTCTGGGGTAGAAACTAGCGTTAGATCCATAGGAATGGGGCGGCATGATAGCTCAGTGGGTAGAGCAGTCATCCCCCAACCCAAGGGTTAGCGGTTCGATTCTCAGTCCCAGC
>JAUMHL010000014.1:8409853-8421959 GCA_032362345.1 Sandelia bainsii
CGCTGACACAGGTCTAGCAGCTGTCCAAACAACAATTTCCCCAAGGGGATCAATAAAGTATTCATTATTATTATATCTTTCTGCCAACACCAGTTTGTGTGAGGCTCTGAACCAGTGTTCTTTTACAATGTGTCCTTGCCGGCAAGGGAATACCAATCGAGTACAAATTGGGCGTGTTGATAAAATTAGTAACTGGAAACATATTTCACATACTGTTAACATACTGTATTTTGCAAATGAATAAAGAGCTGACAGGCGAGCAAAAAGTTTCTTTTTATTTCACAAAAATATGGATTATTGAGACTTCACAGCTGGAACCCCACTTTGAACAGCTCGATCATACAATGTTTCATCATTAGATAGTCTCTCGAGATGCTGCTCAGTCAGTAGTGTTTGGCCAAAGAGAGTTCAGTTGTGCTCACTTTCGGTGATGATTGCTGTTTAACAGTTTGTATGACTATGGTGCAGGAACCTGTCTAGCCATATTTGTGGGGTAGAACACACATTCCTGTTGCTTTGATGTTCAAATACTTCATTTTTGCCAGAGGCAGGACTCTCAAAGAGCACAACAGTGGTACACAGTAGGGGAGCGTGATTTGGTTTAGGATGAATATAACTTGTTTTATATCCTTACTCTGGATGACACCATCCAGCTCCCAGCTCCCAGCTCAGCGTCACTCGTGTGGGAAATGGTCGGGTCTGGAATTGAATTCTGTATACTCTGAGGTGACTTTATAAGAGAATCATACAGGATGGTTATTGCAACATCAGGAATGTAATGAAACTGACTGAAAGGTGACAACACTACAGAGGAAGGTCACTGTTAATATATGGTGATGTCCTCTAGTACAATATAAGGGTTTACCTGCCATAGAGGAGAACTGAGATTTCTCTAGTCAAGCTTAGCAGTCTTGGGAGACTCACAAGGACTTTATATTTCCTCAAATCTCCTTTCTTCTACTTTTGCCTTTATTGTCCAGTTTGGCTGTCTTTGTTGGTAAAAATACTGAAAACCTTTGGGAGCCAATTTCCTGAGACCAAAGGACAATGCAAGCTTATGTTAGCTGCTTCACATAACTGTGTGTGTGTGTCTGTCCATGCATGAATGTGTATGTTAATGTCTTTAAGTATGACTGCATAATTGCCTGCAATTGTCTGTACCACTGTGTAAGTACCCATATGCCCATTTACTGCTTATGCCAGTATTTTATACATTTTGATTTGTTCTTATTTTCACCTTTGTCACAAATTGGCCAACAGCATATTTCTTTATTGCAAATCCCCCACAGCCAACCCCACAAATGGGACAACTAACAGAAAAAGACCAGTGAACCAAGCATCTCAGCTCCATCCTTAATTCATTAATTTGCTGTTTCTCTACAGTCAGTCACCCAGAATAATCCATCTGGAAAGTCCAGTGAGCTTTCCGCCACCAGGCAGAAACTGGATTGTGGATGACTGATCACAAAGCTTATATCCACAGACTCCCACTCTGTGTTAATGTATCTACATATATAGGGCTGCATGCATGCATACACACATACTGTGCACACAAAGGATGTCTTAGTCTCTCCTCAATAGCACTTAAGACCTACTCACAGTGAGGTACTGTAGTTATTTCATACTGACTGTCATGTGTCAAAGAATCTTAGGCTTTGAAAACGCAAACCCAGCCATGCTTGTGATTACTTCACACATTTCACACTGCATGCTACATTTTTCACTACGGCACTCATCCCAAGTTAAAGGAATACAGCCCTACAGTTATGTGGTTGAAGTGTTTACAGAGACACTGTGTCACAGTGGCTTTGTGTCACCTACTGAAATGAATTCAGCCTAATTTGCTGCAGGGAATAGACAATGCTTCTGCCCTGAGGATACTCAGACGTCAATGTTTTATGTTGAATCAGCGATCTCATAGCATCAAATTTGCACAACCATACCAGCCTGGCCATTCTGTCCCCTTAAAGAAATAGTTCTTTTTTCTATATTAAGCTGGTCTTAATATAGTATAGAGGTGCTTATATGCATTTGACAGTAGGTCTTGGTTGTTATAACTGCCTCTTCAATTCAGACCCTATAAAATTTCATGTGGAATGGAACTACATGCAAAATGCACTCCAAAGTTCAGCTGAGGCTCAAAACTTTAACCAGCTAAGCAAAGCTAGTTCGAGTTGGTGTCATTCAAAGTTGCACTGTATGTAACACTAGCATTTCTGTATGCCATTTCTGTCATACTGCTGCAAATGTGTTACTTTTACACTGATTGTAATTTAATAAGTGTGGCATTTTAGCAACAGTACCTTATATAAACATTTGTACAAACCTTTAGTTTAGTTGAACCAAAAGAAACAGAAAGCAGATGTTTCTTATCCCCTCATCAGCTGTTAGTTGGTCATGTTAGAGCTTCAGACTTTCTCTTACAACAAATCAACTGTGATCATCCTCCATCCATCCAGAAATAGCTCCACATCTACTGTAACTGTCCATTTGCAAAAGGAGTATGGTGTCTTTTGGCAGGAACAAACTTAAGGGGTGTGGATGACAGCAGGTTTTATGTTTGCCCAAACCACAAACTGCATAAATACTGCAGCTATTGAATCTGCAAAGTAAAAATTCACCTCCACATTAATTCCATTTACCTACCTTCACAACAGAATGGAGGACATTAAATAATTTAGCTAAGTTTACCCAAGTCTCTAACCACCATAGCTGCAGTTTCTGCAACATTTAACATTGGATTATAATTTATACTTTTTTGTATCATTTTGAAACTTAAGAGATAAAGATGATTTTCATTATTTACAGGGTTGGTGGTCTAAAGTGTCCTTTTGCAAGACACTGAACACCAAATTGCTCCTGATGGTTAGAACAGCACCTTGCATGGTCATCTGAGTGTGAATGGATGAATCATAGGCTCATTGTAAAGCACTTTGTGTGTTACATTTAAAAAGAGCTTTAAGTGTAGTCCATTTACCATTTTCAAATAACACAGGAAGTGAATATCATTCAGCACCCAACCTGGACATGATCCAGACTTGCAATTAGAACTCAAGGCCATCACATAAATACAGTGTAATAGTCTCATAAAAAAAGCTGACCAAAATCAACCCAGCCAAGCGACAATTTTCACTGAACCCAAATTGTTTTTGTTTAACAGGACTTTTAAAGTAGCAGATGTATGTCCAACAGTTCTAACTCTAACCTTAAAATACAGCATATAATCAATAAAAGGTCTTTCTTGTGGTGCTTACACAACCTTTCATTAATCCATCAGATATATTTGCGAGTTTAATAGCTTGTTTTTTTGTCTATGGTTGCTTAATTCCAGACGTTGCCTGGTAATGGCAAACAGAGACTCTTTCTTTTGTTAGCAGTTGCTCCCAATCCTCCACATTTTAAATGGTGTCCCTCCCGAACCGTGATAATTGATGTATTTCCCATAAAGGAGTGGTAATTAAGATAATGAGATTTTCAGAAGCAAGTGTTGCATGCCAAAATGAGGGGGAGCGCGTTTTTTGACTGGTTCACTTTAGCTTTATAAATTTTGCTTTCCATCCTGTCTCCTGTTTAATTCACTTCATTTCACCAGCTCTACTTTTCTGTCTACTGATATCTGCCTCCTATCTGTGTTCTCCTTATCACATCTGCCTCCCCTCTTGTCTCCCATACACAGCTTCTCCTCAATTGTTTGCCCAATGCATAATTAGCTATAGGATCACCCATTGTGTAATTATGTATAGCAGTTTGATATGTAATTAAAATTGTATCAGTATCCAGTGTAATTTGTGCTGTGTGATTACCTATTAAAAGTGCAAACAGTTGTGCCTAAAAGCCCGTGACCGCCCCTCTCACAGATGTCACTGTACTTCTTTGTCAGTATTTACATATCAGCAGGTGCTACATTTGAGCAAAAAAACTTTCTTCAGACAAACACATAATAAACATGCTCACTTTTTTCATATTGCCTTGCAAGGAAACTTCTTTCTGACAAGCTTGGGTAATTGTTAAATATGTTATCATTCTGCCTTAAACCAAGCACTTTACAAGACCATGCACTTTACTTCAGACAAGACCATGCACTTTACTGTGCTGAATGACTTAGCGCAGCAGCATTGCATGGCTTGTTCCCCCCAAATACAGACACCAAAACAGAGCAGAGCTTTCAAACAGCTTGTTAGAGAGGTCCTGTAATAAGGCAAAAGAAGAGGGCTGGTGAGGACACTTAAGGAAACATCTTAATAAAAGCATCGGGCTGCAAACTAGGCTGAAAAAGTGCACCTTTGCAAATCCACTAAATAATTAGAAATGCCTGAAAGATCTGTTGTTGGGAGTAGTTCCTCTGTGTTTGTTCAATGTAGTGTTTTTTTTCACAGCTCATTTTGGACATGAAGAATTAATGTTTGTCCCCTCCACTGAATATAAATGTTTGCACTATACATGCATGTTTGTCTTGCATGTCTCTGTGTAGCTGTGCACATGGTCAAAGTTTATACTCTTCTTGTCTGACCTACTGTCAAATGTAATGCATAAATGTAACATTAGAAACAATAATTCACTGTACATATACATGCAGGCCTATATACTATTCTCTCTATAAATGGCCTGTTTTATTTCAGTAAACATCTTCATCTCTGGCCTTAGAAGCATTTTGAACGATATAATTAAAGTCGTCAGCTTCTGCACTCACTTTCATACAGAAGAAGACGTTCTAAGGTCTGTGATAATATCAACCATGTCATGCTTGCTAGCAGTGAAATGTGGGTAATAATGAGCTTAACATTTCCCAATTATTCTTCTGATGTAACAGCACAGCAATAAAATATAGTGCCGTATTTGAACAGATCATCTAATATACTAAACTCAAACAGTGTTAAAAGCAGAAGAGAATGGTTATCTGTACCACTTGGATTTTTCCTTTAATATAAAGTGGAGCACAAGTAGTACTGCTGTTGTACAGCTGTTGAAGTTCAGGTGTACGGGAATAGGCCAGTTCGACTGGTCTCATTGGTTCTAGCTGTGCTAATACTTGCCATAAAGACGGGATTTTTATTAAACGTCCACATGTGAGTTGATCATGAGGTCAGAGGTCCAGAAATGTAAGCACAATTCCCCAACAAGCCAAAACAAATTTGCATAATGAAACAAAAACATGAATGCATTCTGACTGAAGCAAAACCACATGCAGTGAGTGGTATAGTGCTAGTGGGAGAAAGGGCACCATTTTCTTGTAATGAGTGTTGCACCATGGTTTAAAAAGATGAGTTTTCAGGTGACAGGCACTGATTCAGGTGTTCATTGGTCACACAGGTGCTGTTAAACCACACTAGTTTAGTGGTAGACTGTGGCTGAAGTAATATTTCCCTTTTAAATTGTGTTCTTTTCATCAGCTTAGAGATAAAAAAAAATTTTGTTTATGTGTATTTAAAAGTCTACCTCTATAGGTTTGTCCTAATCCCCACACTAACATAACCGTAACTGTAGTTAGGAGCTCTATTTATGATGCTATTGCCAAAATGTGAGAGATAAACCAGTACTTTTTTTGTTGTTTTGAGCAGAGTTTAAACCCTAAACTGCTCCAGTGGAGCTGCTCAGTGGCATCTGGTGTAAAACTGTAGTGTACTGGACAGACACTGTGTGACTATGTGAGTGTGAGACATTGTTGAAATTGTTGTCTTTGTGAGTGATCAAAACTTTTCAGCAGCCTTTCCATTTCTCCCCCCTCATGTCACTGGTGTGGTCATGTACATTATGCACCCACTTTCCATTCTCTCACACCTTTAACCCTAAAGAACACAGCGTTTCTTGCTAAACGTGCAGAAGCTTTTAATAACAATACAACTGCTGCATGTTCTGGCATTTCCCAGAGGAAGAACTTCAGCAGCAGGTCTGACATCCACCATATGGATGATTATCATCATTAGAACATCAGCTGCTCCCTCGCACGCAGATATACACACACTACATGATGGCTCTTCAGATACCTAACACTCATCTTGATTAAATGGTGACTTGTTCTTGGCAACTCAGTGATGTATTTATGATCAGAAGTAGGTCAGATGAATGGAGTTCTCTATAGACACTAAAGTGCAATGTGGTTGCAAAGATGCAAAGAGCGTGTTGGCAAGGAATGAATATAGACAGAAGGGCAATATGCATTTATTTATTTCACAGTAATTATAAAGTTAGGGATCACTTCTGTCTGCTTCAATGCTAACAAATCTGTGTAAGGCTCAGGGAAGAGTAAAATAAAATTCTGTGAGACAAATGAAAAAAAAGTACATTGGGAGTTACTACTAGTAAAAATAGCAATTCACTATTCTTGGTTTATCTTGCATCATATTTTAATTGTTTCTTTTCTCCTTTTCAGCTCCTTTGACCGACAAGCCGCCAAAGATCCTGTTTCCCTCAGAAAACAAGATTAGCAATATGGAGCTCCAGCTAGGTAAGACAATCATGGGATTTCCTCCAGCTGCAGTCAGTACTATCTGTGTCATTTCCAAATGACAGGAAATGGATGACTTTACAAATCCTCTCCAACACACCTCCAGGTGGTGAACACAGATTGATGATGGCATTTTTATTTGCTGGAGAAGCAGCAAAAGGAAAAAAAAAAAGTGAAAGTGTTTTCCGTATATGCAAATAGTGGGTTCTAATGTCCCTAAGGCTGTTTTGTCAACAATAAAGAGCCCATGTGGTGCCAGGGTTCCATACGCTGGCTTGCCACATGGAGAGGCGGCTGCTTTCTGCTACTGTTGTTTGTCTTCTTTGACGTGGGGTCACAATGGACCTACCAGTGCATACGCTCGTGAGAGACTATATGCGTATGGTTTGTTTTTTTTATGTGACGGCATATTGCTTGATTTCTGGGCACCGTCCACTGTCCACATGGTGTTTGCTGCTCTGTGAATGGCTAATGTGTCTGTCATGGTGAAGCCGGTGGGACAAGACTGAGAGGTCTGGAAAGCAGAGAAGAATTGGATGAGTATGTGAGAGAATAACAAGGGGTGGGGACAGAGACAAAGAAGGTGCAGATTTACGGAGCAGTTACCTTTTGTCTTCTAGCAGATGCCATTGGAACCCAGGTATAGTCATTTAAAATGGCTCCACGGCTGGCTGATCAAGAGTAAAAGATTGCTGCTGTTGATAAACTGATACACAGCTTCACATGTGGGCATATGCACACCCATGCATGAACAGGTTGCACCTTGCAGGCCCCTCAGCTATTTTTGTTGTTCGTCTCAATGATATTCTAAAGACTTTGAGGTATATTTACTCTCTGAGTATGTATTGTGTGCATGTCTTTATTAGAGTAGCTGCACAATGATTTTGGTACCATAAAAGTGAGAGACTTGTGAGAGACTGATTTAAATAATACATTAAATTAAATAATAATTGTCAAAATCAGTGTGGCAGAGGGGCACAATCCTTTTGTCAAACCCCTTACGCCAGGTAAATGCACATATCTTTCAAACTTTCATGTCTCCAGTTTGTAATGCAGTCTGTGTATAAGCCCAAATCAACACTGGCGCCATCACTAGAGCTTTTTAATTTTTTTTATTTAACAAAACTCCTTCCAGAGCCAAAGAAGACAATGGTTTTCACATGCTAGTTACTAGGCCACGTGATGTGTAAATGGATCTATGTACAGTATATAAAGCCAGTGGGTTCCCCTCTAATGGTATGGTACATAACGGCCTGGTGCTACCATCAGGAAAAGAGAGTCAGAGGCAAGGCAGAGAAGACAAGAAAGAAAAAATATGTGTGATGTCATGCAGTGAGCGCCCACAGATTCCCAGCAGAGTGTCTAAAGCACAGAGACACTGAGGTAAATATTTTACAGCCGGGCTCCATTTTATGTGCAGAAAAGTTGTTTCTCCCTGCAGACGAGAGTTTCTCTTTTATTTAGCTTTATTTATTCATTCTCCTCTTCCTTAATATTTGTTGAGTCATGCCCTAAGCAGCTTTATAGAGCAATGTGGCAGATTTATGGTAGTCAGAATGCACACAGAGAGAGGCTGGTCCCTTACGGCAAGTAGGAGATAGAGAGAGAAAGTGATGGGATCCAATGGAGGCCAATGGATGGGCAGTAAAATCAGACCCGTAAGCAGAGAGATAAATCTGCAACACTGCCGGGAAACACAGGCCCACTTTATCTCCTCTGCTGTTGCGACCAGTGCAGGTTTCAGACAGCCGCCATCACAACCAGCTTTACCTAGCAGACATATGTGCTGGCGTAAATAAAACACGTATGTTACATAAACTCCTGCAGGAGAAACACGACAGGGATGTAGAGGAAAGTCAATGAGGATAATGAACACAGAAGTCCATACAAAAGAAAGAAATTCAAAGCTAGAAACTGGGAAGCATGAGAGTGGTCTCTGAAGACAGATGTCAGAGAAAAGAGAATTGAGAGGAAAAATGATGGGGAAGGGCATCAAAGGGATCAGAGGGAGTTTACTTGTCTCAGGAGCAGTGGTGTCTTCACCAGCTGTCCTTGGGTCTCCTTATGTGTTTCTGCCACTGAAGGGCCAGCTATAGATCCATACTGAACCCCCAACCCCACCACCAATATGTGTGCAACAGCAGTAATGTTTCATGTGTGTGTTTCTTTCATCACATCTGCAAGGAGCTTCAGGGTTTCATTAGTCCTTAAGGTTGTGTGATTGTTAATGCAGATAGCCGACCTGCAAATATTACGTTAAGACAACTTGACATTTTCAGAGTAGTTTCCAAAGGAGACACAATCAAGCTTGTGTAAGACGGTTTGGATTTTGTCAGGAGCCATCCAGTTTTTTCTTTTGCCAGCTTTACTTCTGGCCCCCAGTGGTGAGTTGGTGCAGTCCACTAGGAGGCTGATTCATATTGCGGATTTCAATTTGTGTCTATGTGCTTGGGATGATGAGAGCACTCTTCACAGAAACACACATGCTTACATTATGTGGCATATTACACACAGCTCCAATTTAAAACACAGACTCACTGAGGTGTTGTTGATTCCCTTGGGATTTGTCATGGATTTGCTGTCCCAGATGTTGGGGTGGAGGGATTTAGCTCCCACTTATGAAGCATTCTTCTTTAAGAATCTTTCTGTCTCGTTTGCTGCAGAAATGACACATACACAGATATTTGCACAACCCTACAACATTTGGTGTAGGTAGGTCACACACATGCTTGTGGAGTGGCCCTCAGTAAACGTGGGATAATTGTAACTGATAGAGGATTTTACTGTCCCCCAAAGCCAGCAGATGGGTGCACTCTAGTGGAACTAGTGGAAAGGAATTAGAATCCATTATTTCAGAGAGCAGGACCAAACAGCATGGGATGGACTGCAAGAGGGAGATGACTCTTATACCTAGTAAAGATGGACCATGTACAGGCACAAAAACAGCCCCTGGAAACAGACATTGCCACATTGCACAGTGAAAGATGCACACTTCAGACATATCAATCTGTCCATTTAGGAAGCACAAGTGAATCAGTTTCACCTACTTTGATGCAAATGAAAGTGACAACAGGTGCAGTGGAGTCAAAAGCAAGACAACACCCTAATAGGGAGTGGTTTTGCATGTGGTGGCAAGAGGCTAATGCTCTCTCCTTGCCCTTCCTGACCTCCACAGACCTCCATTTCTTAGCCAACTGTACCCTGACTGCTGTGAAGTACCGGGATGAAATCCTCAGAGCAATTGTCAGATCTTAGCACTGGTGCAGTGGGTCCTGGGTTCCTCCTGATGTGGGACGATGCCCGGCCTCATGTGGTCAGAGTGTGTAGGCAGTTCCTGAACATCAAAAGCATTGATGCCATTGACTGGCCCTCATGTTCCCCTGACTTATATCCGACTGGACATTATGTACTGGTGCTGGTCCAGGTCTGGGAGGAGAAACAGCTCAGAGAAACAGACACAGTGTGGAAGTCCTGCTCTGAACCCACTTTTTACCTGTTCTCAAGTAACTTCTATCTTCTTCCCTCCCCACCTGGACCAAACAATAACAGGGTGTATTTGATTTTATTTTATGGAATGTTTCTCTTCTCTTCTCTTGTCTTGTCTTCTCTTCTCTTCTCTACTCGAGCACCTAGCTGTGGCACACACATGTCACCTTTTCATGGAGAAGGGTGAAATTTAAATTGACATTGCTCTAGAGAGTTACCAAAGGTCAACACAGAGTCACTTCACTAAATTACTCTCTGTCTCTCTCTTACTCTGTTTCAGTCTATGTCTGTGTGACACACACACATTCATTCCCTCACTTTTATGCAATATCTCAAACATTCCCTTCACTCACCCTGAGATTGTGCGATAGGTCAATCAACATGTGTGAGAGTAGTCATAGTAAACAAATCTTTTATTAGGATTGTTCAAATAATTATCCACTGGCAAGTGAATAATGTAGAATATGTGTAGAAATATAGTCCTCTCTAAAAGTATAGGAATGGCAGGAACAATTAATTAGTGTTTGCTCTTCACTGAAGACATTTGCATTTAATATCAAGAGATTAATTTGAAACAAACATTCCAAATTTTAGATTTTATTTGATGGCATTTACACCTAGATACATCAAACAACATAGAATATAGCACATTTTGTATCAAATTGCCTAAAGTGAGCAAATGTACGACTGCATCAAGCCAGCAATTCACTGACAACCAAAATTGTTGTTGTTTCATCTTCTGATATTCTTTTCTGGGCTTGTACTGTAGTACTCTTCAGTTGTTGTTAGTTTTAGAGGGTTTCTCTTCAGAAGGTGAAACGCATGTTCAGTTGAGTTAAGGTCTGGTGACTGATTTGGCCAGTTTAAAACCTTCCACTGTTTCCATTTGATTGTCGAGTTGACAATGTGTTTTGGATCATTGTCTTCCTGCATGATGAAACTTCTCCCAATGAGTTTTGATGGATTTCTCTGTAAATTGGCAAACAAAATGTTTCTCTACACCTCTGAATTCATCTTGCTGCTATCATCAAGAGTTATTTCATCAATAAAGATTAGTGAACCTTCTCCAGAAGCAACCATGTAATCTCAAACCATGACACTATCTCCACCGCAGTTCACAGAAGAGCTTGTGTGAGCAGATTCATGCTTCTTACCCACTTTTGCCTCTCCATCACTTTGGTATCTTGGTCTCAGCAGTCCATAAATCTTTGTTCCTAAATGTTTGTGGCTCATCTCTGTACTTTTCTTCAAATTTCAACCTGGTTTTCTGATTCTTACTGCTGCTGAGGAATTTGCATCTTATGTTATGAAGTCCTCTTTAAATGGTGGGTTTTAATATGTTCACCCCAGCTTCATGGAGGGTGTTGGTGACTGTTGATTTGTGTTTTTTTTCTTTTCTTAACAGCTCTCACAGGGCTTCTGTGAACAGCTGTTGTTGTGTGATTTAATTTAGTTATTTCGTTATTTGAAAATAATCACGAAAAATGAAATATTAAGCCAAGCACAACCGAGGACATATTCTGTTATTAAGCACACTTACCATCGTGAGCCATATGTCATCCTTAACCTGACCAGAGCTCATATGTCTGTTTCTAGAAAACAGGCCACTTCCATTCAATCCCAGAGGAAGACAGAAGTGTCACCTAATTCCATTTGGATGAGGCTGAGAATAAAAAGGCATTTTATATCCTACTGTCCTTTTTATCCTGATCTTTTTATGAGTATGATCTAGTTAAACTTTTCTTGAAAATATTTGTCTGTTTGATACAACATTTGAATGTAGATTTGTAAATGCACATGTCTACTTGTAAAACAAGCTCAATTTATAGCTCTCTGATATAATGTGTTTGACACATGCAGTATAAACAGTACATTGTTATGTATTGGCTTCCTTTTGTTTTCTCTTCACTCTGGAGGTAATGTAAGTAGCATCTTTTTAGGCTGGGCACCTCTGTTAGTATAAACATTCATTCAGTCACTCTCGTCGCAGAAATGCATGAATGTAAACAAGCCTGTCTCCAACAAATAATGTATACAAATTCCCCACTCGCCCCCCTGTGGGCAGTCTTTGTCCTTCAAGCTCGGGTCCTCTACCAGAGGCCTGGGAGCTTGAGGGTCTTGCGCAGTATCTTAGCTGTTCCTAGGATTGCGCTCTTCTGGACAGAGATCTCAGAT
>JAUMHL010000014.1:8422059-8433148 GCA_032362345.1 Sandelia bainsii
GATCTTATTTCTCAGGTCAGCTGCTCTTGTATTCAGCCTACAAGGGCTTGTTGTTCTTGGGGCTTGGTACCCAATCTTGGAGTGTGGGGATGATGACATCTCCCCCCTGACCTGTCATCCTGGCTCCCCCCTTGCCGTAGACATATATATATGTCTATATATATATAATTATTTTATAATAAACATAATTGCAACCAGGTTACTTCTTCTATCAAGTTAATGTTGATAAGAATAATAATTATGTTATAATAATAATAATAATAATAATGACATTCTTTCATTTACATACAGTATTTGGTACATTACAAATATACACTTGCAGTAACTACAGTACTGTTGAACTTTTAGTGGTTTTGTTTCTGCACTCAAAGCGTTTGGTTAAGGTTCATAATAATAACATAACATAATCCAGTGGGCAATTATGTTTTCCTTAAAGTCTTATTTATTATTATTTATAGATTTTTTTTTTTTTTTACAGTTTCAGTCTAGTTGTTTATAAGTTTTAGGACACAAGGTTGTTGTAAAACCATGGCCATACTGGTGTACTTACATGTCTGAATTTGTTTTTGTGTGTTGTATCTTACAGAGAATCGATGCAAAAGACAAGAGCATGTGGTCCAAATGATGACATTGCTCTTCTGAAGCAAAGAATGTACTGAGAGTAGAACTGACCAACTACGTGTACCTATATATTTTAGGATGAAGGATCACAAAGCAGTTTCTCAATTGGCTGTGTCTGTGTAGTTAATTTCTTTTGTGATAAATGACATATTTAAATTTTAACACAGAAGGAAAAAAATCACTGAGAAAGTCAGCCCTTAAAGGTCACACTGCAGATATGGGGAACAATTTCTTTATGTCATCATTCAGTTTAGTTGCAGTCCCATAGTGACCGTGTGTTAAGTAACCCACGGTGACTGGTATGGTAACCAGTGTGTCAGCAAAACAAAGCAAAATGTTTAAGTCTGTGAACGGTCGTCATTAATCACTGAGTCTGGGGCTGAGAGCAGGAGCCTGCAGTATGATAAATGAACTTACAGAACTTCTACACATGCCTAACACGAAAGGGAGAGGGAGGGAGGCAGAGAATGAGAAAACACACAAAGGGAGAGACAGAAGCAGCCCCACATAGCAGGCAGTAAAGACTGACACAACACCCCGCTGTGCATCACATATACAGTAGCTGCCTGTTTACTGCGGCCCTGACATTACTCAGCACAGCCAATGAGACCAGTGAGAAAATGCAAGACAGATGTGAATCCCTTTGTGATTCAGGCTGTTGGCTATTTTTTCTCTGAGGCACCAAGCTGACATTGGACTGTCAGGTACTGTCTTTACGCAGCTGTAGGTTTAGCAGAGCGCCCAGCTCTGTCTGTTTTAATAGACCTTATCAGCAGCTGTTCAGCCGATTCAGCATGTTGAATGGGCTTAACAGAGGCAGAGGCAGACGGTGAGAAAAAGGTGTCTGGCTGGCTGCTCAGCCCAGTGAATAAGTGATTTCACCCATTCACTGAGGTTTCTCTTTAGTTTTTTACCTTTTCTTGTTCCAGTAGTACAAAGGAAAACTTTTACAGTGACAGTGGCAACTTTTTATCAGATTATCTTTCAGACTATCCCATTTAGCCTGCAAAGGATTGCCTTCGATGTGATTTGTATTCCATTTGATTAAATACTGCTTTCTTGCAAATAAACCAATGTACTCACACATCAAGACAGCAGGGAAAATGTTTAATGAGACTTTATTTTAAGGTTTTAGATCACAGTATGCTGCGGTTTTACTGTTATTAACAATATACTGTAACTAATGTTATGACAAGTCAAAAGCTTGTTTCAGTGCATAATATGGAGGCATTTCTACATTCTACTAGCACCAAGTTGTGCACGCCTGAAACTGCCTTATGTCACTATCACCTGTTCTAAATAATGTCTTCACCTGTAAATCTAACTTTTAAATATATTTAGATTTATATCTTAACAGATTTTTTTTTACTTCAGTAGTAGAAGAATACTAGTATAGAATAATAACCATAGTTCAATGTTGAAAGGTGAATTGTTTTGTGTTTCTGTGACTTGTTTTTTAATTGAATACACCAACTCCTGACTTATTTCCTGTCATGCACACGCAGAACGTGCATGCATGTCAGCTGTTAGCTGCTTGTTTGCTGTAGTCTGTCTGCTGTATGTTCAAGTGCTACTTACAAGATGTGAGGCAACGTGAGGTGACATGCCGGTCTGTTTTTGTCAACACTTTTCTGTTTGGTGTGTCACGTTCAGGAGCTCTGCCCCAAACAGAGCAACAGATCTGCTTTGTCTCTTTCTGTCCTGAGCTCAACTTTATGCTTTCTGTCAGTTTTTTTTTTTCAGTTTTGTCAGTCATGTGTCAGCGCATGCGTGTTTCTGTGTATTTGCTGTTATTTATAACACATCCCTTGTCCAGCCTGTTCCAAGCAGTTGTGTGAAACCAGTCACCAGTAAAAGTTTTTCCACATTTTAAGCCAAGCGATGTATTTAAAAAGAGATTATTTAGGTAATGGTAGCTTTACCTCGTCTGCTTCTGATGCTCAGGATCACTGTCAGGTAATCAAAGAGAATAAGCATCCCACTCATCCCTACATCACTCTACATTTGATACAACAAGGGCAGACAAGACCAAGTAGTAGACATAATGACACTCACTTGCTTTTCAGGGGTTTAGTGCTTCCAGAAACTGTGCCTTCATCACCTTCCTCCTGTCATTGCCACCTCTGTTTGCCAGAGGTGGCAATGACAAGGTCAGGAGACACCATCTTAAAGAGGAACTCGACATACAGACTATATACAGTACATAAGATAGTGTGAAAATTGAGTAATTGAACCATTTGGCAGAAAAATATACTGTAGATGGACAGTAATAAGAAAGAATGGAGAAGTGAAAAAAACAGAGACAAGGATCGAGAGAAATGGAAAGGAAGAGCGAGGGAGCTGGCACTGAAATGACATGCATGAACAGCAAAGCGAGCAGGGGAAAAGACGGCTTTGCCATTCACTTTGAAGCTTGTTCTACTTCTGTCTGTCTTACGTAACAGAAAAATGAAGAAAAACAAGTGCCAAAAAAAACTAGGCAGGGTGGAGAGAGGAAAAAAAGAGACAAGAATGAACTTCCAAACTTCAGGGCTCTGATGTTTCTGGCAAGTGAGTGGCTCTATCTGGACGACGGAGTCAGTCACCACGCTGCACCGAATATTGGTGTTGAGTGAAGGGTAAAAGAGTTAGCAGAAAGAGAGGGAGAGATCAGTCACTGGTGTGAAGAGAGACAAGGAAGGGGGGTTGAGAGGAGGCGGTCGGACACGAAAAGATAAGGAGACAGAGGAAAGAAACAGAGGAGGAGGGGGGGATAAACTGAAAGGAGAGGAGAGGGACCACACTGAGAATTTCAACCCCAGAGAGCTACCTACAGTAGTTCTCTTTCTCCTTCTTTTTCTCTGTGTTACATAAGCAGGTGTCTCCATCCTCACTTCTGACAAGTATTTGGAGACTAGCTGAGGCCCTTCACATATGTCTGTTCTTCATTATCCAAAAAAGACCCCACCTGGAGGCTTCATCCAGCAGTGAGGAGTTCTTTTGCACTTTAGCTAACAACTACATTGCCATTACCCTCTTTCTGCTGTACTGTTGCTTTTCTATGACAATCAATCTTCATGATGTCACTATCGCCCACGGCAGTGAATGTTGCTATGGAGATCAGTAGATCTGCTCCGTACTTCTGCCTTAGGGAGGGTGTATGCAAGATTACGTTAGTGTATGTGTTAGTGTGTGCATCTTTATGTGTGTGTCTGTGCACACTGTTCATCTTTAATTGCCATCTGCAATCTGCATCCTGAACACAGTCAGTAATTCGAGAGGCCCAGTGTGGGGTAAATAGCTGAGACTCATTTACAAGTGTGTTAATGGACTTTCTCTATCTTTGTCTTTCTGTTTTCCTTTCTCTCCCCCACTCTCTGTCAGTCTTTTTCTAGCCCTCTCACTCGCTCTCTCTGCCTCACAGTAGATCACAACATATACGTATTGCAGAGCAGCAGAAGCAGTATAGTTGTGGTTTGCATAATTTTATAAATAAAAACAGTGTTTTAGGTGGATAATTATCTTCATTTTTGTCATTACCATAATCATTGTTGGATTGACTATAAATGGCTGCTGCTGAGTCTATTGTGCAGAACACAAGTTGAGAGGTGTGGTGCAATCCTGAGGGATCACTGAGAGAGTGTAGCCAGGTGAAGTCAGCTATGTTTCATTGTTTGATAATGGTTTTCATTCTCAGTACTGTTCAAGAAACTGTTAACGATGAGAGGGAAATTGTGTTAAACTTGGTATGAAAAACAGTTAAATCTTTTTTTAACAGTAATTTACCAAGTGGTAAAGAGAGAGAAACCCTCATTTCCTTTAGCTATTTTAGCCTATCCTGCAATTTCTCCCCTCTTTTCTGCTCCTTTCTCCTCCCTGTTTCTTTCCTTCCTCTCTTAACTACTCTCTTCAACCCCTGAAATGTGTTATTAGTATTAAACAATGCAAGAATAGGCATTTTAAATACCGGCTTTACTTTCCTTAATAACTACCCTCAATGGTAATAATTACCCCCTTTGAAACAAAAGAAAAAAAACCTTCCTTGGGGTACTAGGCAATAAGCGTGCAGCTGGGATTGTGTGTTTCTGTGTGGGTGCACATATAGTTGAGCTTGTATCATTAAACATTTCTGACCTTATCAGTTTTTCTGTAGTTCAGAAATTTAAAGGTTTCTGCTTGTAATTAGAATATTCACCACTGATCGTAGCAATTCTCTAAAGAAATGTCCAGATTTTTCAACCTTAAACTATTACTCAAATGACATATGTATTGCATGTTGACATGCACATTGGCTGGGATTAGTCCTGTTGCTGATACTTGTAAAACAGGCCTTTTGTAGAGAGACTACAGTGAAAGTATGGGTTACAAGAACACTATTCTAAAAATGCATTCTAAATTAAAACAAATGCTAAATCAAGTAGGTATTTTCCTCTTGGCAGTAGTGTGTGGGTTTATTGGTAGTGTTGTGTGTAAAACAACAAACCTGCATTGTCAGGATGTGTCTCTCTACCTCAACTCCAAAACAAAACATTGTCCAGGAAAACCAGAGAATTTCATACTAAAAGATGTAAATTTTAGAAGATACCTGCTTATTAAGTTTATCTCAGCCACCTGTAGCCTCATGTTAGCTTTAGCTGAATTTTCTTACGATATTTTGAATCAAACATTTTTGTATTTTGTCTCTTGCTTAGAATAGAATTTTTATGATGGTGGTGCTTGATGGCCAGAATAGGAAGGAGGTATGGTGGACCAGACTCCCTTTTCCTTTCCTGATAATGATGCAGTTTTCTCAACTAATGGTACAGTATGTGCCAATCATGAGGACCAGTCCATAATCTGTGTTTTTCACCCAAATTTAAACAGTGGTATGATTTTTATGTCCAGGAACATAACATTAGGAAAAGGATCACCAACTGACGAACCGAAGATTATTTGGTGGTTTATTTATTAATTAATTTATTGGTGACATATATTCCTATGCAGCTGAACTGCAATCGTTATTACACTATTACGTTTTTGTAGAGTAATAATCACTTTGTGACGCAAATAAATAAAGCTACATTTATTAATGGAAAGAGAGTCACATGAAGGTGGTTGGGGTGGATGGAGGGCATGTAGTGTGCAGGGCTGACAAACCATAGACCCGAGTTTGAGTCCACTCTCCCACTTGAGGTTAGGTTTAGACAAGGAAAGTACTTTAGTTAGGATAAGGGAAACATCACGTGTTTGTTTAAATTTGAATACAGACATTGTGTGTGAAGTGATTGTTATCTTACCCTCACCTCAACCCAGTGCTGTGAGTGCCTGAACCTAACCATGAAAAAGTTTAAGAATGTTGGACAAATCTGGATATTGTACTACAAGGTTCAATTTTTGTGAAAAAATAAATCAGGATATTGTAGATCAGATATTTTGGTAGACAAAAATATGTTGTTTGTGTACATTTAATTGATATGTTGAGTATCAACGTATTTGTATTTTATTGTTTTAATACAAAACATAACTGGGTTGCAATCACCTTCCCCACAAAAACATAATTGTGAGTGCAGTTTAGTTGCATAGAAATGTAATTTTTAGCAGGCTGGGTTGTTATTTGATGGGTGACACTGTAGAAATAGACATAAAACCTGGAGAATGAGAGAGGAGTTCAGCATTGTTGCACTTATATGGTAACTGTCTTAACCACAAGGCCACCACAACAGCCTTAAGAAACTATATCTCTAATGTGACCATTAAAGTCTGGACCTTATTCAGTTCACTTCATAAGGTCAGTGTTGATACAAATACTTACACAGCAAATTCGGTGACTAATCAACATCACAATCCGCCCTTTAACTCTTTTAGTCCCTGACATTCCTGTCAGCTAATAACACTAACGACGTGTCACAATCACACATACCTGCTGTCAATAATAACCACTTAACTGGTTAAGGCTCACACTGAGCAAACATTGATCTAGGTGGTTCAGTGTGTTTGCAACATTAGGGTTATGGATTGGTTCAGCTTTCTAATTGCCCCGGTTTCCTCTTCTGTTATCTTTGTTTGTTTGTTTTTATCGCTTCTTTTCAGCTAAGTTAGGTACATTTGTAATCTACTAACCAAGTCACATTTTAAATAGGTTTTGTCACTATTAATGGCACTATTCTCTCCTTTCAAATGTGTCTTTTCTTTATCACACCTTCCCTTTCTCCTTTACATGACAGTCGTATAACAGTGCAACATGCTTCCATGCAGCCTTGGACAGATATGACACACATACAGCCTTGTTTACCATAGTGATATTATTGAGGCCCAGTCTCTTTTAAAGATACGTTTTTGGACCTTTTGTTGTTGTTACTTGTTTATTCTATAAAGGACAATTGTTACATTAAACTGTTTTCAAACTTGTCTGAAACCACTTGACATTCATTTTATTTTTTTCTGTCTCATAATGTGTGTTTTGTGAGTACAGTGGAGACACACTTGTGCAGCTCGGTGCGTGCAATTATGGCACCTGATTTAACCCCAGAACAGAAAGTGCTCTATTTAGTATCTAGATTAGACACTTAACCCAAGTGCTGCATCGAACAGTCCCTCTGCTCTAACCAGTTTTGATTGTAATAAGAGTGTAAAATCAATGTCCTTTGTTCTTTTTTTTTACATTCAAGTTAAGTGCTAATCTCTACAGTCAGGATACCACCATTTGTTGTTTGTTTAGTCAAAGCATCCTGAAAGCTGCAGAAAAAAACTGGCCAGAAAAAGCACAGCACTCGTCATTTATTTGAACAGTATGTATTTATATGGCAAAAGAAGTGTGACATATACTTTAAAGCATGTTACTTTGAATCTGGAGTACTATAAACGATCAGCCTTTAATCATGAAGGCAATATTTCCAGAAGTAGTTTTTGTCACGCGTGGCTAAATATATCCAAATCCCAGCCAATCAGATAAGAAAACACTTAAGAAACATAGATCACATAAAAAAGCACATAAATAACCTGTTTAGTTGTTTAATTATTAGTACTCCAGTTCTAATGGTGACCATGAGACTTTGTCACATACTTCCTGGCCTGTCATCTGTCCTCTTTTACTCTCACGTCAGGTTGCTGTCACTGTCTATCTCAGCACTCAGAGGAGGTGTTTTTTTTTTTATTCCTGTAGAGCTCTCACCAGCTGTCCATTGCTGCCTGCTGGCTCTAGAACCTGCCAGTTGTGAGGAATCACTCATCTGTGCATCCAACAGCTGCCGGACTTTAAAACTTTTTTTTATATGTCTTTGCAATAAGATAGATTTTATTTCTTGTTTCGTATTATTGACTTTAAAATATATATATATTTAGAGGCACCCTGGCACATAATTTGCAGCTTGTTTCCTCCCTAAACCTCTAGAAAGCTGTTTACTGTAACCACAGTGTCTTCTTAAAAATCTTGCTGGAAATTAGTTGATCAGTTATCAGGTTGTGAAAGAAACCAAGTTATTGTCTAGGTATTTCTATTTTTGTGTTCTCTATAATAAGTCTCTATAAAGACTTTTTTTTTTTTGTCATTTATGACTCTATGTATGAAGCCATTTAAGTATCATCACATGCAGCAAATGCAGACAGACAATACCAGACAAGCATACAACTTCATTCCACTGACTTTTAAGTATTAATGTCCTTTTTCTCCTATTCTTACTTAATTTTCCCTCTACTCAGTGGCTTTTCTAATCACATGCCCTTATTACAGATAACATGACCTTTTGTGTGTTGGCAGGTTCCTGTGTGACCTTTAAGAGTGAGGCAGACTGAGAACAGCTGTAGATCAAGTGGAGCATAATGTGGGGCTAAAGTGGACCCCATCATGGAGTTCAGTCAGAGGGCCATTACAGCACTTTGTCCTCAACTGGAAAATGAGAAAATTAGTCACCTTTACGTTTGTGCTGTGTAGCTAGGCTTACAGGGACTCGTCTCTTGTTCTCTTCAGTAGAACAGGCCCTTCAGATCACACTGTGTTTCACAAGTAATCTGTCGCTTTCACTCTTTTCTGGTGTTCCTCCTCATCTCATTCTCTGCCGCTCATTGGTTTTCCTCCTGCCTCTATTTTCTCTCTCCAGCTCTATCTCTCTCTTTTGTGATTCCCATTCCAAGGCTACGTATGTTTTTTTTGTTTGTTTGTTTTTTTCACTAAAACCAAAGCATCATCAGATTTACCACAATTTACAACTTCATCTCAGGTGAATATGTTGAAGTTCACCTTAGCTGTGGTAAAGCACTGAAATTAACTTAGACTTTGATTCTTCCATGTTACTTTTCCTTTGAGTGTTCAAAACAAATTTGGTTTTATCCCCACTTTACACCTTACTCTCTGGTGATACTTAAATTTAAAGTAATTTACAGTGAGCATATTTTTAATATGCTAGGTCTGGCTTTATGGCCATAATTAATGTTCAGTGGCTGGTTAGAGGTAAAAAAAAAAAAACAGCTTTTTGTACAGTACATGTGGGCACTGCATCGGAACAGCACAGTCTAATATTGTCTTTCCCTATATGAGGCTCTGTGTGTAACTGTGTGTAACTCATGTTATTTCAAACGGAACAACTCTTTTTCAATCTATTTGTGAAACAAATAACTTTTCCATTACCCAGAATCCCCATACTCCACAGGTATAGGTCTTCACCTATGTGAATTAAAAGCATGCACGCACAGTGGTGAACAAAAAAGGAAACACACGTGCACATGCACACATGCACACAAACAGGCACATACTGCCATGCATGATTACTGAATCATTGTTGTTTGATGGATTGTTCCTCCTCCCATTTTCCCACACATCATTCGCCACAGCCACATCCTTCAGGTCCTCCTGAGGGAGCTTAATTCAGTACTTTGTAGAGGCGCCTTTCGCAGCAGTTACAGCTTTGAGTCTTCTTGGTTAAGCCTCTTCAAGCCTTGCACACTTGGATTTGGGCAGTTCATCCCGTTCTTCCTGGAAGAGCCAGTCAAGCTTCATCAGATTGGATGAGAAGTGTCATCTTTAGTCCTCTCCACAGATGTTCTATAAGTTTTATGTCTGGGTTTCTTTGGCTGGGTCACTTAAGGTGTTAAATGCTACGTTCACATTTCATCCTGAAGTAGCCAAAATTTGATCTTTTTGCCGGAGGATTCATATCTGATCTCTGACAGTGCAAACACTTTCAGAACATTCAGATCAGAATTCATGTGATTTTTTTAGCATCTCACCTCTGCACACATTTCAAAGTCTGGTATAAAAAAAAAAAAAGTATAGGGAGGAGAGCAACACGAGGTGAAAAGAAAGACGAGGTAGTGTCAGATTTGTTGGACATTTGTGGAGGAGCTTCTGCTCAAGCCAAACTGGAAGAGATACACAGAATGAAACCAAGCGTTTTTTGAGGAAATTTCACAATTTGACTGTCACACGAACTGGTGTTTCACACTAAAGCTGGGTACATGTTACTTACAAAACGTGAACGTGAATGAACGTGAATCATCAACGTAAAGAGACTGGATCTGACAAAAATAAATAAATTAAGCAAATTAAGGCCGTGAACATTTGGCTTCAAGTGATTATTGTGCTGAAAGGTGAACCATTGCCCAGGTCTCTGAGCCAGAACACGAAACATCACGTTCTGAATGATCTGTGTGTGACACCTCAAACACCACGGTGAGATTCAACAGAAAGCAGGGAAGCGTGCTAGCAGGTTTAGCAAACATTACTTAGCAATACCTCACAAATTCTTCACCTGGGATCGTGCAGTACATTAGTCAGCGGTATTTTACAAATTTCTCTCCAAATGGCTAATGATTTCACCTTGTCTGTTGATCATGTTTACTTGACTGTCTCATACAGCTCAGCTCCGCTGTGCCTTCTTCCCTTTTCAGTGATTTAGCATCATAACCATATTTATCTGAGTAGAAGTAGTCACATATATTTTGCCTTGCTTTGTTATTCAGACTACATACTTATATATGCATGCTGTATATACTATATACAGTATGCACACATGAACACAAACACGATGTGCCAATTTGTGTTTTTACAGAGTTAGGTGCTACAACATATAATTTATATTTTGATTGTTCCAGTTTCTCTGATGTGATTGCGTTGGTGGGAATGATGTTGCAGTGCAGTGGAAAAGTACAGAATGGTAATGATATCCTACAGGAGAAGTTCCAGTTGTGTAGCGATAATCATTTCTACAGGATTAAGTCCTGACCCACATCAGCTTGGCATATTAGCATTCTGAGAGAGTACTGCGGCAATCCACACAGACTAAACACTTGCAGTTGATAGGCTGTTGAAGAGGAAGGAAAATCAGGGTGGGAAACAGAGTGAGTGATAGAAGCAAACAAGACTGAATAATGTGGGGAAGAAAGTCGGTTTTCACCATGTGTCAGGGCTTGCATGTTTGTTGTATGTGTTTGCTTGCTTTCTTTTCAAGATTCAAGATTCAAGATTCAAAACACTTTATTAATCCCAGAGGGAAATTATTTTGGCATGTTACAGCAG
>JAUMHL010000014.1:8433248-8466192 GCA_032362345.1 Sandelia bainsii
CGTCCCCTGTGGAGCACCTGTGCTGCAGACCACCGTGTCAGACACAGAGTTCTGCAGGCGGACGTACTGGGGGCGGCCAGTGAGATAGTCCATAATCCAGGAAATCATAGGAGGGTTTTTAAGACGAGCCCTCCTGACAGCCTGTGTTCAGAGCTGCACGCTGTGGATTCATTTGCATGTTAACTCTTGCATTGAAGGAGAGAGGTATCTGTGAAATATCCTGCACCACAGTGACAATGAATGGCTGATATGGAACTTCAGAGGAACTTTATTTAAATTTCATAGATTTTTTTTTTTCCTTCAGCATTTAAATATGGGAGGTCTTGCCTCTAGTTTGAGGACCCAAGAGTTTTTAGCAAAAACAAGATCAATCAAATACTCAGAAACAGCAAGTTTTATTTTCACACACCAGAAGATGACCTTAAGCATTTTAACACCAATATTCTGCTTCATTGCACTTTTAACTTATATCTATTATGGTACAGTCATTGATGTTTAATATAATTAATTGGTAATTACAAAGTTTAGCAAACAGACCTTAAATGCACCACTGGTTGAACATTTTCATTCCAATTTACATCTAGCAGCAAATGGTTTGTTGAAAATAATAGTATAAATAATAACACTAAATCATGGGTCCACTCAGTGCTATTAAGGAAAAATTACTTTTTTTCACCCAGAGGTTTTGGCTAGAAGTTTCATAAACAGGTCTTACCTAAAAACAGCTTCACATCTGTGACATTTGGATAATCAACATTTACATTATAGCTGTCATTCTGAGTAGTAGTAGTAGAGTTTTACGCCTTTAAGACTGGGATTTAAATATATTTGGCAAATACAGTATTTTTGTAATTGCCTGCTTTAGCATAAACATCATTGCTAATGGAAACAGTCAGAAATGAATTGTCTCACCAAATGTGTCTAATGCATTTGGTGCATACTTCGTGTACCCCTGCTCATGAACTGCAGGTTGACCACCTCTAATCTGATCTAGATGTTACCTGTCTGGCTTTGCCTTCAAGTTTCATTCATCGTTTTCCATTTGGTTTTCACGTTGCTGTAAACAAAACTGTGTGCACTCATGAATACGTAAGTTGCTGTGGGTCATCCATCAAGTTAAAGTAGCTCTGCACTGCAGTGGTCAAATGTCAAACATTTAGTGTGGCGGTGGTGAAGTCAGAGGATTTCCTCTGTAAATCAATAGCTGTTTACTATAAACACAGCTAACATACTCAAAAGACTGTCTCAGAACGTTGTTTGACATTATTCCCTAATTAATACCAGTTCATACTGATCTGTGTGAAGCAGTGTTGGCAGAACTGTCTGTAGATGTTATGCAGAGATAGGACATAGTGCACAAATTACAGATCCATCTTATAAAGTAGAGTAATACACAAGTGGACGAGAGGGTATCCTCATTATGAAATATAAACACCTAGAAACTACAGATTATGAGCTGAAACAGTTGCTCTGTTGCTCCTTGATCCCAAAATATAACTTAAAAAATTAACACATTTCAACATATCACACATTTTGTGCCTTTTTAGAGTCAACACTTTCCATGTGTGTATTTGTTTGAGTGTGTTTTGTGACTTTCTGAAGGAAACTTCCTGTGATGGGAGCATCCTGCTTGTATTCTGTCTGTAGACAGTTAACAAAACTGTGTTTGGGTGACCTGCTGGAAAACAGTTGAAGCTTTAGGATTTATAAATCATTTATCCACTATGGTCCTTCCTCAGAGATGGTAAAATCTTGTGTACTGGGGGAGAAAAGTTTAATGTAATGTTTATGAAGGATCTCTTTTATCCAAGATGTTTAATTTTTGAGGTGGTTAATTTATTTAGATTGTTCATATGCAAAGTGAATGTAATGCTGACTTTATGTAGAAAGGCATTCACCGGGGCTTTTTTTTACATGGTCTGAGTCATTTTGAGGAACCACTTACAGAATTAAACTGGATCTGCTGTAAATTATATGATAAAAATAATGTTTATTGTTGTTTCATGCGTTATCTCTGGACCACCATAGTGAGAACAGCTTGGTGAAGAAATCAACTAGACGTTCGTAGACAAGAGTTGAAGAGAATTTCTATCAGAGTTTCAGCTTGAAGGTTGATTAAAGTTGCCAAGTCTGACTAACCCCAACCTACTAATGCTCATAAACACATGAAAGCACACACACAGCAACACAATCATATACACACACACACATTTAGTCAATTGAGTCAATACTGCAACACTCAGCGCTCACACCAAGCTCCTTCTTTTTTGTGTGTGTAGAGGATCTCCCAGCTTAACCTGCCCCACTTGAAAGCAAATTTGTTAGCGAAATAATCATAATAATCAAATGTGACCCCAGCATGTATTGTATATGCCCGCACTGTTTCACTCACACACACACACACACACACACATACACTTACTCATAATTGCTAGCTTGTGTATTTTTGTGGATATCTGAGTGTATCTCAGGGCCACTTGTCTCAGAAATGAATTACCACACTGCCTTGCTGGTAATACCTGTCTCTTTATAGAATCAATTCCATGGCACAGCTTCTGTTGTCTCACAGAGAATAATCACCCGCACTTTCTCTCAGCCCAGTGGACCACTGAAAAATCCAGGCTATTGTACAGTTTAGTGATGGAGTGAGTCATTTAATGACTGCTTCCTGCAATAAGGGAGTGTCTTTATGTATGTGGTCAGCATTGTGTGCTAACAATGCATTTACAGGATTTTAAAATTAAACTAGTATAGCTGGAGTTTGAGCTGGTTGCTGTCTAGTTCACTGATTTGACCCTTTCAATTTGACTGATGTAGCTTCTGGCAAAAAGTGCAAAATTGTCTCGTGTCTGTCTACTTACTGTTTTCTGCTTCTCTGGCATCAATCCAGATAAATGTTTAGAAATCCTCTTAGAAATCTTCAAAAAGCATGCTTTATAACTTCAGATCTGACCTCATAATAATGATTTCTTCAGTAGCAAATTTAATCCAGATAATCTGCACATCCTTGGTTACAGTACAAACAGGAACACATAGCTAATGTTTTGTTACTTTCCCTAGTCCTGATTGTCACTCTTCATGGCATCATTATTTGTATATTACATATATCCTCTCATACCAGTTGTATGACTGGAAACATTGTGGCAAAATCTCCAGGTATATATACTTCTAAAATGGAAAAAATGCAAAGAGTACATTAACATTAAATATTTCTGTTCACATTATTCAGTCCAAGAATGCACCATCAACATGGCTCTTATATCCCTAGAATCCCAACACACACACACACACACACACACACACACACACACTCTTCATTAATAAACAATATGTTAATTACTCTGAATATAGGCAACCATTAGAGACTCCAATGCAAATGAAAATACTTTATGAGAATTTTAGGGAAATGAAAAAGAGACGTCTTAATCTTTAATGTGCCTTCCCTTTGCATTGATGTTTTTTATATTCTTAATCTTTGCCATGCACATTGCACTTTGCTATAATGCAATACATTTAAACATACTTTTTTTTAAAGAATTTTATACATTGTTGGCTGACTCTTTTAAAGGTAGCTCGACTGCATACTTTTAAAGAGCTGGTATTTTGAAAAACAAGAAACATTAGTCTGGAGATAGACTACTGTGTCCATGGCGACCTCATGAGACCTCACATTTTCTTCATTAACGAGACATTTTTCATCACTTTAACACAGCCGAAACAAACTACACAACTACCTTACTCAGTGTAATGCAGCTGTGAGTGTAGACTCTGTCACTGGCAACACACTACAGCAACCTGCAGCTTCATTTAGGCTGACGTGTGATGTCAGGCTGGGTTTTAAAAAAAATAACTGCTACTTTATTAAGAAAAACATGATCCTATGGTTCTGAAACATCCTGCTGAAGTCTCAGTTGTGCAACAACACAATTCCCCTTCCCATTCAGGATTAAATTCTGGTTTATGTACCTCTGTAATGTGATGTGTATCTTTCTGTATCTTTCTCTCTGTCTTTCATGATGAAAGCATGAATACATATCAGGCGTCACACTGCTTGCACAAAAGTAAATGTTTGTGTATGCAAATAATGTATGTGTTACTTGCATCACAATTGTTACAAATTATGAGTGTGTTACCAGGACACATCCAGCATATTGCTTAGTTTATTTAACCAGTTCGCTTAACTTACTGTACAGTCAGACACATTGTCTGTTTGCATGTGTGTATTTCACTCATACACGGACACAGTCTTCATTTTCTGGTGATAATTAAAAGCCATTTTCACTTTCACTTCACTTCAGGCTACTTTGCCTTTGCAGGCACAAACACAACCTGAGAACTTTTCTGTTACTATAGAAACCAGATCCCAGTTGTATTCTCTTAAAATAATGATCCTCAGGGAGAAAAAGTGAAAATAGGATATGATGCGATACATCTTGATATCTTCAAAATAGAGTCCTGGTAAGGAGTCATCGTTTGGCTTCTGTGATGTAGCATATATATTCTGTAGGTAGGCACACACACAGACATCCAAATACACACACACAAATCAAACACAACCTGAGTCTCACAGGAAATCATTCCCATAATTAACGTCCTAGCGTGCTCCCTCGTTGCCACTCTGATTGGCTGAAAGTCATCATTAGAAGCAGCTCGGCACAGTTCCCACAGGTATTTTGCGAGTGAAATTATCCCAGTGCTTGGCAAGTACCAAGGGACATCATCAGCCTGTGTTAGTGTGTAAACATTTCTGTTTTCCCCAGTGCCCCTGTGCTAGTGTCTCCAGCCCACTCGGCACAAGTCATTTGTCAGCCTTGATTTAGATTTATCAACACATAGGCCTCCTGTGGCTGGGGCTCAATCTGAGCACCCATTTAAAAGCCCTGAATTTACTGGAGATGCTCTTGGTGGATTTGGAAGCGGCAGGTTACGTCAAAATTTGGCAATGGGGTGTTTGCATGATGGAGGGGAGTAAGAAACAGGGGAGATATGTAAATAACACGAAGGGAAAGCGAATGAAGTGTGAGACAAACAGAGAAAAATAAAATAGGAGGGGTAGCAAGTCCCATTTGTCTGACTGTAGCTGAAGAGATGTGTTGAGATTTGAGGTGTCTGAGGTCTAAACTGGAGGTTGAGAGGGAGGACACGGAGGGGAGTGCTATAGCTGTGATAAGAGGCTGAGAACTGGGAGGTGAAGAGGGGTGGGTGCTCTTTTTGTGTTATAGAAAGGAGGAGGGTTCGGACAAAATGTGTGTTCAAAGGGGTTGTGAAGAACAGAAGAAGCTAAGTAGTGGAGAAAAAAACAGGATAAGGGGGGGTTGGGTGATGTTCAGAAGATAAACCAAAGCTTTGATTGGGGGAAATAGCTAGATGAACACCCAAAAAGTGGAGTCACAACATATCTGGAGGATAGAGAAGAGCTACAGAGGGTCTTTCTCTTCAGGAGGTGAAGATATGTGATCTCTTGCATGGAGAAAGGAGATGAAAGAGAAATGGTAAATTAATTCCTTAGATCTGCTAATTCTCAAGACAGGGTATGAGCATAAGCCAGGGGTATGTGTAAAGCTCACAAAAAAAAAATCACAATTTGTGCATAAAATTATTACATTAAGTACAGATGGCGTTTTCGCTTTTAAACTGCAAATTAGTTTGATGTACTGTTTCTTTCTCGTTTTTAAATTAGCTACGCTGTCATTTAGTCCAGATTGGTTTAAGTGCACCATATTTTTGTCTAAACATTTATCTGTTGCCTGAGTGCCATCAGAAGCTTGAGCTATGACTTGATTCATAAATGCAAATGTTATCATTTCAGTCTTACAATCAGTGAATGTGAGTTGACTGGCAGATGGAGCTTGCATTTGGTTCTTTGATGAAACATCAAAGTTACAAGCTTGTGTACTCTAAAACATAAGGAGAGAACGTCACTCCAACTCCCTGTGTGGATTTTGGTAAGAAACATCCAATCAATTAAATTAAAATTAAAATTCTGTTATGTGCTCGATAATGAAAGGTGGAAGCATAAGATCACTTGTTTTAAGAAAACTGATAATGTACCATACTTTATCAGTTCATTTGTAACATAACATGAATTTGGATGTTGCTTCAGCTTGGATTCACGTCTCTGACTGATTTCATTTCCTTAGCAACAGCGTGTTAGGTTTGTTTATTTAGTAATGTAATTAATGAGTTTCCCTTTTGAAAATTCCAAATTACCTTCCAACCTACAGTACTTACCCCTTAATTTGGAAACATGCTGCAGTGAGGGGATAGAGGGACGTTCCACTGACACAAGTGTGTGAACAGGGTGTGATAAAGTCTATTCATATAAAGTATTACCCCCACTGCGATTCTGGGGGTAATAATAATAATTGATCCCCTTGGGGAAATTGTTGTTGGACGGCTGCCAGGCAGTGCACATGGGCACTAGTATGGGGTTTCAGTGTCTTGTCCAAAGACATCCTTGACATGCAGCCTGGTGGGACAGAGAATCGAACCACTCACTCTCAGGTTTAAAGACAACTGCTCTACCCTCTATGCTATCATGCCGCCCCAATAGTGGATGGTCTGGGTTGGTGTGACCTGATCTTGGTTTGTGAGCTGTGTGAGTAAATCTGGCTTCAGTTGATATTCTGGTCAGTGGGTCAGTGCCTGAAGCCAGACATCTCCTGGGTCATTCGTTAAAGTGATGTTCCTCGTCAAGTGTTCAAATCAAATCGTTTAATTGGCCTCCAGCAGCCTGGACAGGAGGCAATTACAGCTCTCACTTTCTAAGCCCTGGATGTCTGCACTTGTCTTTAAGTGTCACGTTTACTCTCCATCTCTTTCTTATCCCCTGAACTCTAAATTTCATAATCATTTGTTTTAACATTAAATCTCTTTTTTCAAAACACTTGGTCTCTAGCAAATCTCAGAGGGCAAAGTTCCCCAGTTTTCTCAAGTTGCTTGGAAAGCATTTTTCAGCAGCATTTCACCCTGTGTCATCAGAGGGGAATAACATTCTTTTTGGTCTCATTTTGGCCATAAAAGGAGGATTTCACATGAATGCACAACAGTGAGAAAACTTGTTGGTGTTTAAATGAAAGAAGACTTTAAAAAAGGCAGGGTGTGGAGACTGCAGTGATGGTGATAAATCAGGGACAAAGACACTTTGTAAGAAACAAGACACAGTAACTTCTAAATGTCTGAATTTAACTGTGACAGAGTGGAGAAAGGTTAATAAGGCACGGGTTCACAACATGAGTGATCCAGGGTATGCTGAAGAATTTAGCTTTTTTTTCCCATGGTGCAGGCATTCATAACCTATGTCATGGGAAATGGTCAGGGTGGGTATTTGAGGGAGGCGTAGGGTAATTGTAGCTACGCTGAAGCCTCTGTCAGTATGAAATTGCTAGAAAGATAAAGGAACATTTATTTAGTTCATCATTTCATTATCATATAATCCCCCACAGTGACTCTCTCAATATAATAGGCCTCTGTCTTCCACTGCCTCGGACAGAGCACCTATTATGTCGTCAAAAAGGGACGATTAGCAGACGAAAGGGGAGATGGAAGCGAGGGCACCAACTACCTGTTCACAAAGGCCATAATTTTTACCGGTAATTAAAGGCTTACATTTCGCTGACGAATCATCAGGGGCCACAGAACAAATGGGGAGAACGAGCGACAGAGAGGAAAAGAAGCAAGATTCTCCTCTGTTAAAAGCTCTCAGGCTTGTAATGGTAATTAAGGACTTGTCTCTGGAGAGGGGACGATATTAGAACAGAAGAGAGGCTGAGGTGGTGGAGGGGGGTGGGCCCCAAGTTCTTATTGCCCTTACTCATTCCTCCACTTATTCAGTCTAAATCTTCCAGTTTTACTGTACTTCTTTCTCTTCCAATTCCCACATCTCTCCCCAACCTGCACTTTTCCGCAATGCAGAGTAAAAAGTTCAGCCTATTGTCATTGTTTCACAAGAGCACTGCTATCTCATAAAAAAGTGCATCTTTGCATACAGTGGGATTCTAAGCTGTATGAAGAGCTGCTTAGTAAAACAAGCCAAACTCTTTTCTGGTTGTGTGCACCCAGAGTTTTGTTTTGGCCCAGCTCCACATTAGAGCTGACTTTGATTGCTGCTCGCCATTGGCACAAATCCACAGAGGTCCTGATGTGGCACAGTACCTGTCTTTACTGCATTTTCTGTCCTGACGGAGCCTGCAGAGCTGCTCCTACCCAGCACAGTAGGTGTTGTCATGGTAACCTGCAGGCGGGTTAAAGAAGGGGAATAACAGATTTGGACTTTTCGGAGCTCAACATCCTACTTCAGATACAACCAGACAACAGTAAACACACCTGCCCGGATACTGTTGTCTGGGGATACCGGATGGAGCATGTGCCTCCATTTGCTACATTATGCACTTATGAAAACACATAATAGTAATTAATTGAAAACAGTCTCAAATATACCACAAAACATGATTCAATCTGAAGACAGTTTTAAATGCATAAAAATTTTCCTGTTCACACGACTTATTGCTTGCAATGTTTGTTCTCTTATTCTTCTTGCAGTATGTGCAGAAAAAAGATTACACAGTGTGAAGTTTTTCATGCTTGTTTCACACCTTGTGGGGGAAGAATCATGAGTGACAGGACCTGTATCAGATTTTCCTGCAGCGATATCTGCAGTTAATCTTCACAAACACACACACACACTCTCTCTCTTGCGCTTTCTCAGACACACACTGATATACAGTACATGCACACTCAAGCACTTTCTGCTTAGTCATTTTAATTAATGCTTAAAATACCCAAATTCTGAAATTAAATTCTTTGTCAAAAGCTAGTGTGCAGAGTATCACTGTTCTGCATGAAAACTTTTTCGAATAATTCCTACAGTACTCACCTACAGTATTCAATATTTAGTGATTTTTCACTTCAGATGAAGAATTGAATATCCTTGTATGGACACATTCTTAAGTTTAGTTAGAAATAAGCTGCTTTATTCTCCTGCTCTTAACTTGTGATATGATTAAATTTAAAGATGAGTGAAAATTTAGCTTTTCACCCCAAAAAACTCTCTCAGTATGTTGGTGCCTGCAGAATCTGTTCATCTAAATATTGTGGTGCAAAGATTGAATAAAGATCTTCTTTGTCTTTATTGCATTGATCAGTGGGGAGAAGCACAGCAAACTATACATGATTACAGTGACAAGAGAAGCATGACGATGTTTATAGAGAGGTTTTATTCACACATACACCATAAGATAAAAACAAGTTTAAATACCACTTCTTGAATAGTGTTGTTCAGTCGTGAGATGTGAAAACACTTTCACCACTCATGTTTGATTTTCTAAAAAACCCTCAGTCAACTGGCTGCCATTAAGAGGTCGCAAAAAGTGAATGCCTATGATTAAAGAGGAGGAAATTATAGGTTTTTAATCTAATGGCTCACTTTCTGCTTAGCCATTTCACTTAATACTTAAAGTACCCAAAATATCTTAAATATAAGTCTATGTCAAAAGCTAGTCTGTATAATATTACTCTTCTGCTTGAAATGACTTATAAAATTAAATGAAGGATTACATATATTACCTTTAATGCAATTTGAAAACTCACATATTTTGGTTTATACCAAAATACCCTCCTTAAAATCTTATTGGACAAAGTCAAGCTAGAAACAAGGCTGCTTTATTCTACTGTTTTTAACTTGTGAATATGATGACATTGAAAGAATAGGAAGTTTTCTCCCAAAAATGTGTCTCAGTACGTTGCTGCCAGCATGATCTCGTCATCTGAGCTCCATCTTGGCTTCCCCAAAAAAAGCCTGACAGGATGCCAAGTGACTGCCTTTAAGCAATCGCAAAAAGTGTCTGTGATGAAAGAAATAATATGTTTTTATCTAATGGCTCAGTTGCAACAACAACAATGCAAAGTGGTGAAGTACAAGGAAAAATAGACACATTGAAGACAAAATGACAATGGAAAATAACAGCATGTACATGTGGTCAGGTACAAACATACTGCAACACAAATATTTTATGAGAGGCAGATAATATGCCTAAAGCAGGTGATATTTCTGGGAATAGTTAAAATCAAAATCCATGTTTTCACAAATATTGAGGCACCATTTTATTTTGTAGCACGATAAGCATAGTGTGCTTTTACTGAAGCTGTGCTTTTTGTACAAATTTAGCTAGTTATGTTTTAAGAAAATATTTCAGTGATTAGTGTAGTAGAGTTTGGTTCCATTAAGAATGAAAATTTCCCATAATAACTATTGATTTTACTATCCAGATAGTCTGTATTTATTAATACATGTGTAAAAGGCAAAAAATATATACTATATATGCTTCACTGTTGAGATTTTGCCACTAGAAAACTGTTTTCACATTTGTCGTTGTACTGGGAGTTTGAGACATGCACACATGGGCACATTTTTTCAAACATCCCAACCAGTGTCGAATACAGTCATTATTCAAAATTCTAAATTACATAAGCACAAATTCAATCTTGAACTCTGTAGTGCACATAGTCTTAGACCAGACTTGAGTGAAGTTGGAATCAGCGTGAGTTCAGTGTTTACACTTTTAAAACTATCAAATTTTGTATGAGAGAGAATCAATGACTTTTTGTACTTTGCCCTTTTAAAGTAAAATTCTGGATGACATGAAATGTAAAGTGAATTACTTCTACATGTCTCAGCATGGGTCTGGGCAGCATATTTATTTTACAGTACAATCTCATTCTACAATTAACATTGCTCACTAATATGAAACACTGCTTTTATCACATAAGATGTAAAAAAAAAAAAAAAAAGGACATGATGCACAAAATTGTTTCCCTTGGTAACCTCTTGTTTTTGGATGAGTACACTGAGAGAAAAGACTGGTGGGAACAGTCAGTCCTGAAGACGTGATGTGTTATTAATAGGAAACTTCTTCATCCCATGTATCCCCAGACTCTCAACACCTCCTGCATTTGATGCAGAACTGGGAGATTAGTGAGTTTATCTGGGATGGTGTGGTTATTTTTATGGCAGCCTGGTGTTTTGTTCTGCATGATTTCGTCAACACACCTAATGTAAGTAATGGTACTGTCCTGTGGTGCTACACTGCTCACTTTACATGACTGTAGAGATTCATGTGAAATGGACGGTTGTCTGATTTGAAATTTGTATAACAGAAAGTAAGAATTACTTATTATTTTCTAGCTTAGTTATCTTTTCTAGCTTTTTAGGTTATTATATTCTAGTTTAGTAATCTTTTTGGAATACTTGTTGGAAAATGTATTGCCAGAAGGTATATTTTACATGCATTTCTGTGTGTGGCACTGTCTTCCCACCTGCACAGGTAAAAAAAATCAAAGAAATAAGCAGTTCATTTCAGGGTGAGCAAAGCCATCAACATGTGGTATTGCTTCTTGTTCTAGACTTCACCCTGCCTTGAAAATAGAGCTCTAAGAGAACACTAGACCAGATTGTGTTATGAAACATCAAGCACACTGTGACTTATTCAAAAAGCACACGAGATTGTATCTTATTCTACAAATAAAACATGGTGGTGTCTGTCACACAAAGAAATACACAAGCCCAACTCTGTTCTAAACAGTGACATGTGAAAGACAAGGGTCCTATTCAGTAGATTTGAGGAGAAAATGATAAAACAAAAATGACATTGACGTGCATGTGTTTCTGTTCATTTATAATCATGTTTGCATGCGCATGGTTTTATTGGAGTTTTTCTGTCTGTCTGTTCGTTCATCTGCCCTTTTCTCTGCGTATCTGTCAATCTCACTGTGTGCTCTGTGCATCTGTGCTGCATTTGGACAGCATCTGCAGACAGTTTTCTGTGCAACGTTTGTTTTCCTCTCCTCTGGCTTGGAAAGTATTCCTCTGTCTGAATCTGAGTGCCAGCTCTGAAGCCTAATTATCCCAGCTAGTGTGCAATCAGCTATACGTGCACCAAGAGTAGATGCAAATCAAATTCACGATCATGTGCAGCACACTTACTCAGTTATTCACTCACTCATTAAGTGATTCATTCGTTTATTCACTCATTCATCTGGTCATGCAATAAAGAGAGCCAAAGACCTGCTTGTGTTGTAACTTTGGTTGTATGTTGAATGTATTTTCTAACAGAGGAATTTTTGTATGATTCTTCTTGCATTCACTAAGTACATTAACTTAATTATTGTAAATAACTTTAGACATACTGTAAGCGTCTGCCAGATGCTTGTAAAGTGGAATAACTCCTCACCAAGCTGAAAATATCTGTTTCACTGCCGTTTCTGGTTAAAAATCAGGAGCACCTGTGACCACACTGATTTCACATCATGGTGCACAGTTTAACATCACTGCATCAAGATGAGAATGTGAACTAATATTAGCTGCTGTTAGTTGACATTTAAATGAATAATTTTGGGGCCCTGTTGCTTTCCTTCCAAGAGTTAGATGAGGAGGTACATAAGTCTGCACATTTGTTTAATTTGTATAAAAAAACAAACTGTAAAAATGTCAAGTTGCAGATTTTAAGGGAGGTAATACGTGGATTATTTTTTGGCTGCGCTCAGTGACTCTTCAGATGATGACATAACTCCAGGAATTTCCTGCATGAAACAAATAAACAAGCTGGGATGTGATAATTGTTGAGCTTCAGTAAGGTCGGTAGGTGGTTTGTTATTGTGGACAGACCCAGGCTAAATGTTCCTCTCGGTTTCCAGATGTGGTGCTTAGCTAAGCTAAAGAGCGTCATACGTTTTAACATTACATAAACAGGATTGGTATCAGTAAGACTGATAGTCTTACCACCTAACTCTTGGCAAGAAATAAAATAACCATATTTCCCAGAATGCATGTTTGCTTATTATTATGTTAGCTTTCAAAAGCAACAGAAATAAAAGGAAGAGTGGATCTTAAGTCTACTTTCCATCAGGCACCGTAACCAACTTTCAGCTGGGGGAAAGATGTCAATAACTCAGATTACATGGATTTGTTCCACACCCACGCATGCTTGAAGGCAGAAACAACACGCAGAGACGTGCACATACAAAGAAACACGCACTCATGAAACACTTAACACTTAATCATGCTCTTGTGCTGTACAAGGCACACATTCAATCAGCGGGGGATATTTCTCACACCAAATCTTGCCAAGTCTTGTAATGGCACATTTATTTGTGAACATCGAAAAATGACACAGTGATGGACTTTTGAGTTTTTACCTAAAGGCTGGTAACATGTTAATCCACAGACAGAGAATAAACCAATATTACTGGCACTCTTTGAAATCTTATTTTGCTTAGATTTGTTTTGTTAACACTATTGTATATTAAAGGCTTGTTGGGTTAATATTATGTTTCTGTTGTTAGCAGGGCTCTCAATATCAGTTTTTACTGTTGTCGTAATAAAAACATCATGGTAATAATTTCACAATATCATGATAACAAATAAAAAAAAGATTTTTTCTATCAAAAGAAGACAAATACTTTAGTATACTAGACTATTTTGATAATATGATAAATCTTTAAATTCAGACATTACCTGATTCAAGATTCTAAATGTTAGCCCTTGATGTTTTCTTTCTTTCTTACACAAAAGACTGAAATGTTGGGCTTTTGGTCAGACAAAAGAACCAATCTTAAGACAACAATAATAACATTTTTAGATCAAAGGACAAATTGATTACTTGAGAAAATAATGTACAGAGTAATTCATGATGAAAATGTAACTGCTTCAAACTAGCCACATAGTCAATGGTTTCATACACAGTTTGATGAATTTGACAGCATGTCAGCATTTGTATATCTTGTCGTGTGATAAACAGAGAGCGTGACATTTTGGTTTTATGTTGTGCTTAACTGAACAGAACTAGTACAGTGTTGACTGTGGAAATGACCTGTGAGCTTAGCTGTGTTTCCACATGGCCATCATGTTGGCATCAGTTTCAGAAGTCTGAATTTGTAAATGTCCCACCAGCCATCTGGATCCCATAAGTGACTAATAGACTAATTAAGACAGAGACAAAACAGTAATGAACAATGTTAAAAGATTTGTAATGCATTTCTTTAGTTTTAAAGGTTAATACGTAGTCTAACATCTCACTCTATCCTGATGGTTTTAGAGATAAATCATTTCAAAACAGAGATTTTTGCTAGAAAACTTCCCAATGTCCGTGTTACATTTTTACAAATGTTTAACCTGTAGGTGCCTGAAGCTGCCAGTGCAGGTTGTTCTAACATGTGAAGCTGTTGTGCGACTCACTGCTGCTTTTGCCGCAAATCTTTGAGCTTGTTCTTGTTTTTCATGTTATTTTCTTAAAAGCCTCTCTCAAGCCTAAGGTCATAATTTAACTTTCTCTAAGATGCTATTACTGGCAACTTACTGTACAGTACATCTCTTTGAAATGGACCAGTAGGCTTTTAATTAGACGTGTATGTTTTTCTTCTGCTAAGAAGCCCAAGATGACTGTGGTAGGACTCTTAGCTCTTGTGCACGTACTCACACACACACACACACACATGCAGATAATATACTTGTGAATTACACTGTGTTCTGAAAATAATGATAGATTAGAATAATAGTGACACTGCTGTGAGACTGGGCAGCAGGAGAGCACAAAGGGATTTTGAAAGCTGCTCCTTGTCCTCTGTAACCTGATAGTGTGCACCTTATTGTTACAGTCCTGTTTAACAGGCTTCCTACCATCTGTTCAAACTTCAAGCAACTTGACACCATAGCAGTTTGCTGGCTCAGAGGCTAATGACAGAGTCATGCCAGCCTTGTGTAAAAATGTATTCTCTCTATGCCTAGTTAATATTTTAATGTCTCTTTCAACAGCGTTACAGACGCAATCGTTCAGTTGCTCTTCACCCAGACAATTTAAAGTGTGACTGTAGTTACATGCTGTATGTAACACCAGGAAAGAAAAGGTGTTATTTCATATAACTTAGGTGTTATTTCAGCTGTACATTGTAATGTTCTAGAAATAAAAAGAGAGGGAGGTGAAGATACGTTAATTGCAGACATAGAGTGTGACCATGCATTTATTAATAGAGCTGGATATAGTGTAGCAGAGTAAGCCTTGATCCCAGTTTATCTCCATTGCCTGCCACAGTACAGCAACAAAAAAAATATTTTCTCCATAGGTCATATACATTTATTAGAACATCTTAAATGATGCACAATTGTCTTTATTTGATAAGTTACAATATATTATACATGATTTAACATAACATTTTTTTGTATTTGGTAACAGTAGTTGAGATACAGTCAGCAACTTGTTCTTCATTCATTCTCCCCCAAAACCAGTGTTTTACATGTATTCCTATAAGCCAAAATAGACAAAAAGTCCTGAAGTGCTGCATCTACAAGTTTGTGACGAAGATCATGTGATATGATAGAAACCTCTTAAACAGCTACTACTGCGCCTTGTGGGGTTTTATTTCCCAAAATTTAAAAACAAATTACTATATTTTTTACTTATTTACACAATAAGAATGAGTGGCCACAATGCCTTGCTGTCATAGTGCATCTACAGAATGAATATGATGGTGATTCTGCAGATGTGAAGGTACCCACGTGTATTTTAATGGTAGAAGAAGTAACACAGGTGAATTAGACTGTGTTTGGGAGAGTACTGCACTTGGATTAGAATGAGACAGCATGAGGCCTCCAACAATTTCCTGCGATTCCCTGGGAGCTCAGTGGAAACTTCCTCTCCAGGCAATGACTGCCGGCAGCCTGACATTCCTAGTTTGCAATTGATCTGTGGGATAAACTAAAGACACAGGGGAGATTTATAAAGAGAGGAAAAGGGAAATGTTGCATCTGCTCAAACAGAATTACAACCTTGTACAATGTGTAACTTACACAGTAAGGTTACTTTCCACATTTGCTACACAAATAAGGGCCGCACTATAATGTGTGTGTGTCTCTAATCACACATCACACACAGAAGGTTCCTGTTTTGTAGGTACAACGTGTAGCCTTTGTAGAGCCCGGCTGTGCACAAATACCAAGCTGAGAGTGGCTGTTGAACTTTGGAAATGTCACCCACTGCTCCTCACAGTCAGTACTATCAGTTCATTCCTGGGTGTCCTCCTATCCTCCTTCCATGCACGCTATAAAACTTTTCTTGTGCTCAGAGTGACCTACTGAAGTAATTTTGAAGCTGTGTCTAGGTAATGGGCAGGGGAGCCTTTTTAAAGTAACCTTGCCAGTTTTGCACTGAAGACATGTGCCAGGGCATCTGAGAAAAACATGCTTGTTAGTCATGTGTGGTGGGTTCAGAGGTCATTACACTGAGTGACTTAACATATAAAACTATGTTAAATGTATTAGTCTTTCAGTAAATACTTATCCAATTAGTTTTGACTGTGTCAGAAAGGATTGTCCCTCATTTTTGAAGCTGTAATTAAGTATAGTTTGGCTTCTGTTCCCCACACGAGACTGTGGGGAGCTGTCCATGGTGCTGTAACATGCTAAACAGGATTAATGAATGCATGCTCCATACCAATACAAACCCTGCTGTGAAAGGGAACAGCACCCTTTCAACCCATCCCCTTCATGCCTTTCCCCCAGTGCTTCCAAAATTGCATGCCTTGGTGTCAGTCACAGCACAGGCTCCACCAACAGGAGCATGCTCCAACCACACAGTTTACAGTAGAGTATGTGCTGCATAATGAGCCCCCATCATCTGTATGTTGTTGCTGTGTGGTTCACTGAGAGCCAGCATGTTATTTCTGCAACACAGGCCCTTTGAGAATACCACATCAGAGGAATGCAAAATAAACAAGTGCATAGTATATGCCAACAATATTCTCTCTTTATGTTCACGGGCTTAACACATGCATAGTTCATGGACACTAAGGGCCTTGCATAAGCGCTGAATAGGACCTTTACGTGTCAGCTCTAAGCAGCTCACACCAGTGCTACATGTAACATTAGATTTATATTTTTCACTTTTTTAAATTGGTGCATGATGGGTTTTTTTTCTTTCTGAATACTCTCCCTCTTTATTGAACCAAGGAGACAATCCATCTGTTCACAGAACAAATACCCTATTGGCTCTTCAGTGACAAATAAACTCTCGGCAAACTGCAGTTGTTGACCCCTGACCTGCTCAGCAGCAGCGCCAAATAAAATAATGTTATTGGTCAGTCTCCTCCCGCTTTCTTTCATCTTTCCTCTCATGGACACGCGGTCTCAAGGGGGATTATAGAAAGCTCTTGAGTGCCCTCATGTGTTCATCACAGTTTACTTGCTTTTGTATCAGTATACTCTATGCATGTGCTATTGACAAAATGAAATCAAAACATTTCCAGAGATAATTTTGTGCAAGTATCTGTGTTTTTGTGTGTCAGCACATGTATTAGTGCTTGAAAGCATGTGCAGTAGCATATGTGTGTGTGATGCTCAAATTACAAAGATTTGTGAAATCACATCACAACTTGTCAAATTAAATAATGTGTTTCTGTTGATTTTGATATAGTTTGAAGGCACTTGCATGATAGGATACGATTTCTGAGCTGAACACTCAATCATGACAACATGTTGTCTTGTGTTTTTGCAGGGACCACTTTGAACCTGACTTGCCGAGCGTTTTTCGGCTACAGTGGTGACGTCAGCCCGCTCATCTACTGGATGAAAGGAGAGAAGTTCATAGAGGACCTGGATGAAGAGAGAGTCCAGGAGAGCGACATCAAGTAAGAAACACACTGCTGGAGTTTAAATCATTTCACTACATTTGGCAGTAATGAGGAATTAAGAGTAGATGCAGATAAATTTGCTGGAAAATATTAAAAGACGATACCAATGGTTTTGCATGTTTCAGCTCATTAACTCCAAATTGCGTTCACTAAACTGACAATTTTCTAGAGATTTATTCACTGCCTTTCAAGCAGTTGCTGATTTCCATTTATTTTGCCATGGTATGAACATCATGCGGAGGCTGGATGTTAGTTTTAAATCATTCATTTTGTCACCTAAATTCTTTGTTAAATTACATTATTGTCCTAATACGCTATACTGTGGGCAATAAGAGCTTTTACGTTCACATAAACAAACTGCGCAGGCTCTTTTTAACAATTCATCATGTATACTGCATCTGCATTGTTTAAAGGTTTAACAGCAATAAACTGTGAAGCCGCACTGTGAGAAAGCAGAACAGCTCAGAGTTCTGAGCATTGTTAGTTCACATTATAGGGTATTGGTGCCACTTATTGGTTTGTGCTGCACTGACATATTGATTATTTGTCCCCATTATTTGCATTGACCTGCTACACTGTCAGAAAATCAAGCCAAGACAAAAAAAAAAAAAACAGCAAACCTGTTCTACACAGTCTGAAAAAGGAAACTGTGATGTTTTGTTGTTTCTTGCGTTAAAAAAGTTTGTTTCTCCTGAGTCAGGAGTGGACACCACAACAAAGAGAGTTTTCAAAAGTTCTTGTGTGCAGCTGCAGTAAAAGAAAATCTCTGACAACAATCTGAAAATAAATACAGGTTTTGAGTTGTGTGTCATGATAGATTATCTAATGCTGGTCTTGTAGCTGAAGCAGTCGTTATGTAAGGTTCAGTACTGCCCTTTAAGTTGTTGCCTTTAATGTGTTGCCAACACATAAACAAATCTACAAAACGCATGCAAAGAAAAATAAAATGTTACATATGTTGAATTAAAGTTTTTATTAAATAGCTTCTATTAACAGCATGTTTGTTCCTAAAACAGACACCTTTCATAAATGAAAACAGGCCTTGCTGTATGATTCTTGTTTCTCCAAGTGCTGCTTGGTTTGAGTTTGTTTCTACAAATGAAAACTCTTATAATTTAAACTTTGTTTAATTATAAGGACTACTTCATGTGAATTGCATTGTTTTTTGGACAGTGTTATAAAGTCAATCTCCGTCTCCATGTAAGTTACATTTAGATTACGTTTACATTTTGTTTTTCACTATTTATTTCTGTCTGTCGTAATTGTTTTATCTTCACTCTTTAAATCTGTGCTCATCTAGTGCAGAATAGGATATGTGTCACCATCATACGGTGCTGCTTTCTTTCTACATACATATTTTTCCTAACATTTTGCTCTTAGGATGGATGTGCTACTTGTTACACACACATCTTCTTTATCTTGCTCTCTCTTACCCTGTCCTTTCAGAATAACATTGTAAAATTTGGCCAACAGGCTTCACATTCAGGTCTCTAAGACATTTAAAACAAGCCCATTTCTATGTCTCTCCCTCCTAAACAAGTCCATTCCCTGGTCCATGTGCATGTTTCCCATTAGGGCTGTTTGGAGAGGCTGCAGCTCTGGGGAGACAGCCCTGTCAGATGGTTAACAACCGCCATTTTTCACACCGCCACCACTATCGCTATCTCCCTCGGTGCACCCACCTATAGCAGCATGCAGATGGGCCGTGGGGAGCTGAGGAGGAGGGGTAGGAAGGGAAGAGAGGGAGAGGCAGAGCGAGAGAGAGGCAGCAAACAGAGAAGAAGAGGAAAGATTAAGAAATATGGTAGAAGTCACTGAGGACGAAAGCGAAAAAGACACATTTGTGATAGTGTGTTTGCTTGTGCACTGATATGAACAGGCAACAGAAACAAATCTGATGTCAACCACTGCTGTCCTACTGCTCTCCTTCCTTTATTTCTCTCTGTGTCTCTCTTCCTCCATTACTCCCTGATACTAGGATTCCCCAGCTCCCTGGCTGAGGGGTTATCTTTCAATAATTCATACCAATATTTCATGCAGCCAGTCAATAATGTATTTGATCATCCACTCACTGTTGGTGATGCTGCTACTCTAAGCTTGTTCGGGGTCCAGTTAGTGCCTTGGTTTTATGTCCATGAAGGTGGCCAGAAATATGGACTGGGCAAAACCAACGAGCAATGAAATGAATCTGTGTTTACCCTGAAGCCAGTCTTCCTTTCAGATGATACAGTGGGCATATTTCTAAGGGTTACCTCTTTTCTTAAGGCTGGCACCCACACACTTTTAGCTTTATTACTAATGCATCAGCGGCCAAACTTGAGCTTCGAGAAGAGAACTCATACATTAAGCTCAGAATTTCTCCAGGCATTTATTTACCCAACTCTGAGCCTATTGATTTAGAGCAGTTCATTTCCATGGTAACCTAAGTCCATAAATTCTCATTTGTGCCACCAGGACAGGGCTATTGTTGTTATCATAGCACGGATGACTGGACATTAGCATAGCAAGCCTAGATTAATAAATTAGCAAAACAAATCTGGCTCAGCATAATGAAGGATATGATCAATATGTTGTTGACCCGGTTCAGTTGGTGTTTTGCAGGTGTGCATTGAATTGGATGTATAAAAGGAATGAATAAGCTGGAAATTGATCAGTAAATGAGCAAACACAGAGGTTTTGCTAATGAGATAGGGAGAGAATATTGAAATGAAGAAGTGCCTGCAGCAGCAATTGTCTGGGAATGTGTTCACAATTTACTCATTTGACTAACTTTATATCAATACACTCAGTGTAGAGGATTTCACAGATTTTTATATTTACAGAAAATTGTATAAATCTGCCTCTCAGTCTAATTCACACAAGCTGGAAAGTGGCTAGGAAATGCATTATGTCAATGAATGTCCTCACTTTGATGGCCATACAACTGTGTGTGTGTGTGTGTGTGTGTGTGTTATGAGCTGTCATTCATCTGCCCTGTGTTAGCCACCTAACCACTCTAACTTTAGGTCCTCATCATTTCCATTTGAGGCTTAGGTTGAATAACAGTGGTGATTATCCATCAGGTTATATGGCAGCGAGCTCCACTCTCTTATATAGTGGTATAATGTAAAACGGGAGGCTTCAAAGTAACCACCACTCCCTGGAGAGACATGAATTATTCCCATGCCTCCTCCCAGTGCCCAAGCCCCCAACACACTGCACAACAAACTCAACTGACACTACAAATATCATCAGCAATGCCTCAGCCTCTCCACAAAAAGCCCATGATACACTTTCAATTACTGATGCCAAATCTCCCCAACAAGCTGTCCTTATGTGCAGTTTATCGGCTTGAAGGCAAAAGAGAAGAGAGATGCTTGAGAGTCATTACCCCTACACACATGCTCTTTCGTGTTTCCTTATCCCACTCCTCCTTCTCACTACATGTCTGTTATTAACACATACAATAGATGATACACATACATGCACACGTTCTCACAAACTGAGGTTATTTCTTCCTAATTTGCACTTTGTTTCCTCCAAAGTGTCATCTGTTCTGTGGGTGCTGTAAAAGTGGGCTAAGTAGTGTGTCTGTGGTATGAGGGGGCATTATCTCCCCATTCCCTCCTCCATCAGGCTCAACCAGCCCAGTGGGGGACACTCATTTACTTTATGGAATACTACTTTCTCTCCTTCTCTCCGTTACCATGGCAGCCGCTATAAAAAGATTTTCTTCTCATCGCCATTATTTGATTCCTCCTCTGAACGCACAGAGGAAGAACCCTTATTGATTTTCATTTCTCATATGTTTTGAGTGCAGAGAAAGAAATTAACATACCATGAAGTACTTACAGTAACACAAAAGGGGCTTCATCAAGATACACTTGTTGTAAAAAAGGATGCTGCTTCTGGGTATTTATAACCCTTGTGAATTGTAACACAATATGATTTATGATTGCTGCACTCAGGATCAGGACTTGAAGCCCAATCGTGTATATGCTTCTCGACATCAAAGTCAAGGCATTGATTACATTGATTACTGACAATCATCGATAAAACTGTTGCTACACAGATGCATTGTTGACTTTTGTTTTTGTTTTGTTTTTCTTTTGCAGAGTGATCAAAGAGCATCTTGGTGAACAGGAAGTAGCCATTTCATTGACTATTGACTCTTTGGAAGAAGAGGACTTGGGAAATTATTCCTGTTATGTGGAAAATGGTAACGGCCGTCGCCAAGCAACCATCCAGCTCTTCAGGCGGGGTAAGGGCTCCTTGATGTTTCCCACTATGACCATGAGATGTGTTAACACCTAAACATGCAATTTTTGTATTTTATGTTTGCATAACTGTCTTTTAAGGTTGGAAAATTTTGCACTCTCTCCGTGTCAGTTTGTTCCACTTCTTTATTACAGTCATATGAATAAAAGAGTAAAAGATTGGCTACACCTTTCATTAAATAGAATATTTCTTGTGCATAATTTTATACATATTTCTCCAACATGCAGTCAGACATATTTGGTATTACTAGGTGATTACTTATATTTAGTCCTCTTGCCAGTTTTGTCAGCGCCATTTTCGGCCACATCAGGCAGCAAATTTCAGATGAAAAACTCTGACACTACCTTCTCGGCACCAAAAACCTGACACAGTTAGCAACTAGCTAAACCAGGTGCATTTAGCAGGAAAAGAGGCAGAACGTTTTCTCTAAATTCAGTGTACACTAAAAAAAGACCTAAAAGGGAGGTTAAACTTGCCAGGTGTGCCATATCTGCTAAATTTGTAAATGAGGAACTCTTCCTCATCTCTACTGATCATAATCATAAGTTCGTAAGGTTGTTGTTGTCTGTCAGAAAGGTGATAATTCTTGTACTGTTGTACTGGAGTGCATTATATTGAGAGTTGTGTTTATTGTTTTGGCCCCGGTCAGTGAGTGTTTGAGGTAAGATATGTGACATCTGCACACCTTAATGGTGCTGTATGCAGGGTGGTGTGTGAGGGGTACAGACCTCTTCCTTATTCTATCTTACTGGTTCATTTTTTTTATTTCCTCATTCTATCTATGGCTGTGTTAACCATCTGTGCTTTAGCTCCGTTTGCTTGTGCTGTTTCTCTGTATATTTGTCCCAGCAGCTGTGTAGCTATTTTGGCTCTCGAGCATGGCTTGTCTGAAGGTCTTTTCATGCACTGGTTGTCACCCTACAAAGAGAGGTAATTTGAGGCTGTTTAAACGGCAAATTGGTCCTCAGCCTTTCCCGACAGGCCAATAACGTCAGCATACAATTACATTTTAAGTCTTTATCTGTCTGTCTCCTCACTTTAATCTCTGTCTCTGTATTTCATTTAACTCTCTTCTGTCAAAGCAGCATTTCTGAGGAGAGGGATGCTAAGAAAGAAAAGTCTCTCTGTGTGTCTCTCCTTCTTTCACTTTCTAGCTCTCTTCCTTTCTCATCCACATTATTCTGATGTTTATTTCATGTGTCCCTTGCAAGAATGCTTCACTCATAGGCCCTCCAGCAGGTCTATGAATGTCTATTCAGGCTGTTGCCTTCCATATCAGCAGAAAGAGAGGAATGGAGAGTGAGTAGTCAGAAGGGAAGTGGTGGTCAGTGAAACATAAACAACTTAGAGACGGAGGATGATTGCTGTTAATTAGTAATAACCACATGATACACAAAATCTGTCCTTATAAGTTGAAGGACTAGCTGCTGACATGTAATAATACACCCTTAATGGCCTTCTTTTTATGTAAAAAAACATTGATAGCGCTCCCAAGTCATTACAGTAAATAAACTAAGGCCAGCAACTGGTTAGCTTAGCTTAGCACAAAGGCCTGGCCCAGTAATAGTTAGATTCATTACCCCTTGTAAATCCACAATATGTGATTTTCTTACATGCTGGGTTGTGTATGGCTTAAACAAATAAGGTAAACGCGCAGTAAATTAGAAAGCTTTACATGTGCTGGAGTGTGGCTTTCGTTACAGTTGGCCAAATCCAGTCTAGCTGCTCACCTGTTTCCAGCTAAGCTGACCAGCTGCTAGTAGTAGCTCCACACTGAGCAGACACTTCTATTCAACAACAAAAATCTCACTGTGTGGTTAAATAATTTCACTTCTCTTTGATGCGGCCTTAGCAATTTACTTCAAACAAGTGATGTTACCTTGAAAGGAACAGTCACTCTGCTTGTGGGAAAGATAATTCCTATAATTTCATGCCACTGCTGCAATTTGAAACTCATTTAAATAAAAGCAATATATATACAATTTTATGACAGCATCTGATGCTAGTAAAATATAGACCTATACTGGGGTGCCATGCAGTGCTTCAGACCATAGTGTGACACACATAAGGTAAGGTGAAATTGTTGTAACTGAGCCAACCAGGTAAATGCTGCTTTAATACACATAATAAGTCATCCTTCCCCAAGCTACGTCTCTGGGGAGACGGAAAGAAGATAATAGAGAAGAGAAATGAACGAGGAGACAGAAAGAGAAAAGAGGTTGAAGGAAATGCAAGAGAAAGCACAAGAGGTGTGATGGAAAAGGAAGTAAGTGAGATGAATAAACTGAACCCTTGTATTTTCAAAGTACCTTCAACCATGTCCACAATGTCACAAGTCACACTATGAGCAACAGCCAAAGTGCAGAGCTGGGTCACTGCAGCGCTGCTCCGAAGAAATGAAATTTCTCATCATCTTTCTTTTTTCCATGTGTCTCCCTGAACTGTGGCCTCTCGTTTCTCCCATTCTTCTTATGGTCCTCATGTGTCTTCCCCCTGAAGACTGATGTAGCTTTGTTCTGAACTGAGGTCTGAAAACACTGATGATTCTCCAGCCTTCCAGCAAATGTGAATGTGTCCTTTCAGTTCCTCGTTCTGTGAGTTTAAGAGGAAACAAAAAAGTAGAAAACCATCCTGATGTCCAACCTGATGCAGAATAAGCAACATCTTTTTGTGCATTCATAACAGACATAACTTTAAATTAAGCACAAACCATCGTTGTCTCATAAGTTTTAAATATTTTCTTGTCTGTGTGTGTTGTCCTCAGCAGAGCTCATGTACACAGTGGAGCTGGCAGGAGGGCTGGGAGCGATCCTGCTGCTACTCATCTTTCTCATCTCCCTCTACAAATGCTACAAGATCGAGCTGATGCTTTTCTATAGGAGGCACTTTGGCAGCGAGGATGTAGATGGAGGTAATGACAGCATGAAACATCTGAAAAAAAAGCTCTCTCTTTATCTTTACCTGAAACACTTTTTTTCCCCAGGCATGTCTTATCCAAAACTCAGTGTCAAACAAACATAGGTGACTATTTGTGTTGTGGGTTTGTTTTTATGGATGGGAATGTGTTCGGTTTGTTTACCATAGACTTTTATCCATAGCAAACACTCCTTCGTAGATAAACGTGTCTTCTCTGGTTCTATCCCAGTGACAGTAGCCCATTTTCTCTCTTCCTTTTCACATCCGTGTGTGTGTTTACATGCATGCTGTTTGGGTCGAGGTGCACGTGATTGTGGGTGTGCATTGCTGCATAGGGATAGAGGAGACAGATTTTCAATTTGTTACCCATTTGAAAAGAGATCAGTCTCAATATGTCATGGAATGATGCCTACCCTCTGCTGTCGAAAGCCAGATAGTGGTACATGGGAACTAGACAGGCTCGAAAAGGCTTCCTTCAGTGAAAAATAGTAGCATAAACAGTCTGAAATTGGAGGGCAACTTTTTGGTTTCTCTGCAGAACATAGTTAACTTTTGCCTCAGTTAAGGATTCATCTGTTCATGGCCCAGTAGCTTGCCTTTTTGCTTTGTATTCTGAGTCTCTCTGTTTTCTTCTCAAAAATTCTGGAAAGACGGAGCTCATTTGAAATCACTGGATTGTTGCTACAGGAACATGAATTATCTATTACACACTGTTTTGTTGACTCAAACTTCCACATGATTAAGTCATAGCGTCTGGGAACACCGATACAAGCTGTTTTTGATTTTCTAAGTTTGCTAGGTGGTTAATTTGCAAGGTTGGTTACTAATTTGGAAATGTTGTTTGATGTTTGGATCCTCACTGAGTGCAGCCGTAGCCTTTCCAGTGTGTTTCAAAGCAGTGTGTGCTCCTCACAGAGTTTGTGAAAAAAGCCCCTCTTCCCTTTTTGGCTGGCCCACATTCCAGTTTCTACAGAACATAATGACTAGGACTTACTGAACATGTCACCAGTGCTGCTTTTTTCCAATTCATCTATTTTTTGCCTTTTCAGTCGTTCCCACTGTCTTCAGGGAAATCATTTCAAGGTGGAGATGAGGATACTGCTTGCATCATGATTCGTGTATTACCTCCATTTGTTTCTAATTTACACCACATAGTCAAATGTACATGAACACCACTGTCCATGCATGTTTTTTTATACTCTTGGCCTGGGCCTGTTCTTGAACTAGGCCAATTTTGTCCGATTAAGAATGCAAAAGCAAAATTATTTTGACATCCTGTGCTTCTGAGAAAGGCTGTTTCTTGTTTCAATATGGCAGTGTCCCCATGCACAAAGTGAGATCCATGAAGAAACTGTTTTGGCAGTTAATATGGAAGAACTCAACTGGCCTGCACACAGCTCTGAACTCATCTCCATCCAACACCTCTGGGATGAAGTGAAAAGCAGTACTGTGAGCCAGGCCTTATCACCCAACTTCAGTGCTTGATCTTGTGGCTAAATGGGAGCAAATCTCTGAATCAAGGTTACAAAATCTTGTGAAAAGACTTCCCAGGAGAGTGGGGGCTTTTATAGCAGTATATTACAGTAATATGTAATATAAATCTAAGGTCTTGAGTATTGATGAAAAACAAACTTTATGGTGGATACAGAACAGAAAAGCAACCTGGTGCAAGGAAGTTAAATCTAAGTCATCAATTTGGCTTATATGAACTGTACTGTAAAGTCAGACTCTAGTTTATGTTACAGGATACAGGATATTCAATAAAGTTTTCATTTTTGTGATGATAATTATTTTTCGAGAACATTATCTGCTAACAGTTATGAATGTAAAGATTATTTGGTAATAATGTTGTTGTTTTTTATGCAGTTAGGTAATGCATGATGCATTAGCTAATTAGATGTACTTGTTTTCATTCTGTGTGCTATATAAAATCTTGAGCCTAAAACCGTGAGTATTTTATTTTGACATAGACGTTTTGAGAATTAAACTTCTTTTTATTTTGCTTTGGGAGTTGAGCCAAAGCTGTTATAGATTAATGTAATGCCTCCAGGGTTTTGGACTGAGATGTTCATAAATTAAATACAGTTACAATGGCAACTTGTCCAGGGAGTACCCCACCTCTTGCCCAGTGACAGCTGGGATCAGCACCCTTGAGAAGTGATGTGGATAATGAATGGATGGATGTCTGGGTGTTCGCATATTTACATCTATCTAGTGTGTTGAGTGTGCCACAAGGTCTCAAGGGACATGAGATGCATTTAGTGCACCTTTGTGATGACTTGCTCCTTGGTGTCTCTCTCTGTTTTTCAGAAAACAAAGACTATGATGCGTACCTGTCCTACACCAAAGTGGACCCTGATCAGTGGAGTCAGGAGACCAGAGAAGAGGAACGTTTTGCCCTAGAGATCCTCCCTGATGTCCTGGAGAAACATTACGGCTACAAACTCTTTATTCCAGATCGAGACCTCATTCCAACAGGAAGTAAGCGCTATGACTGTCTGTGAATACGTGTCAACACACACGCTCTATGTTTATGTAACATACTGTAGCGAAGTGTGAGGGTATTCACAGTTGCCTGTATACTTACTGCAGTTGTCGCAGTGTTTGGCACATTTCTTACAGTACACTGTGTTATAATTTGGAGTGTTTGTTTTGTGTTGTTTGTTTTCAGTGTTGTTTATCACTGTCACTGTCTTGTGTTTCAGTGTTCTGTGCTGTTAGGGAAGATTCAAGCAGAGTATTTTCACACTTAAAAGTTATGAAGTCATTTCATATTCCAAATTTCCAAATGAAGGGAAGAGAGAAGACATATTCAGTCCAATACTGTTAACAAGAACTCTTTTTTTGTATCCTCTCAAACCTCTATGGATAAAAGTAGAAACGTACAGTATTCCTCACTTGCTATTCCCATACTATCTACTACAGATATGGGAATACAGTACACAGTGTGTACTGGGAACTGATATATAGAACAAATTTATCATCCTCTATGGTTTTCATCCATGCATTAATAAATCAATGAAAACTCTGTCTGAACATATTCTCATGTGTGCTAACTCTGCTTAGTAGTGCCAGTCTGTGCCAGCAGTACACAGTGTGCTCTAGTTAATAGTGATGCTGAGTGTTTTTACTGTAGGCTTCATGTGGAACTGATAAAACACAAACACGTCTAGTTCGTCCAGACAGAATTAAACATCAGTAGGAAATGTGCAAAGGCTCTAAGCCCTGCTGATCTGCCTCTTGCCTTTAATCAAAAGAAAATTGCCGCCAGCATCAGTGCCAAACAAAATCGTTGTAGATGAATGTCCAATCAAGGAAACACGGAATGCGATTAATGATATGTGAACAAATAAAGATGAGTGAGAAGAGATGCAGAAAACTTTTACAGCTGTGTTGAGTATGTTTATCTGTCTGTACTGTGTTTTGACTGTGACCTGAATGTTAAAATGTTTATGTTTAGGTCTCACCAATGAGCATTACCAGGATGACACACGACTGTTTGGAGGTACTCACCCTCAGTCTTTTCCTCTTGTATCAGCTGCTATCATTTATCTGCTCCTACGAAGTTTCAAACAGATGCTTAGAGTGGTGCTGTTGTGTGATCTGAAACGTCAGGCCCTGTTCAGTAGACAGCAACTCAGCTTAATCTTGTAGACTATGTAGCTTTATCAATCATTTAACCCCATCTGCAGCCATTTAGTGCAGCACTTAGCTTTGTCTGTGGGTCTGTCCTCCATCCAGAATATTGATTACAATACACAGAATACAAACAGTACATACAGTACATACTTTACACTATACCAGAATGAAAGACACATCCAACTGCACAAAAAACGTGCTTTTAGACATATATCTCCACACACATACCGTCACAGCCCCTGTGTCTTTCTGTAAACTGTAAAAATTTAAGGCCAAAATAACCATTTGTCATTGTCTTGTGTTTTGTGTTTGATGCTGTGTGTTCATCCACTGTTGTTCAGTGTTGAGGTCCTCTCTGCAATATATTTTCAGCTCAAAACGTTCTGAATGTGCATTAGTTAACTCATTTGACACTCTTATGTCTTTGCCTTTTTTTTTCTTGTATTTTTTCCTGCAGCTTACATAGAGGATGTGGCACGCTGCGTTGACCAGAGCAAGCGCCTCATTATAGTTATGACACCCAACTATGTGGTGCGGCGAGGCTGGAGCATCTTTGAGCTGGAGACGCGGCTGCGCAACATGCTAGTGACTGGCGAGATAAAAGTCATCCTGATTGAGTGCGCCGAGTTGCGTGGCATCATGAACTACCAGGAGGTGGAGGCTCTTAAGCATACCATTAAAACCCTCACTGTTATCAAGTGGCGCGGCCCCAAGAGCAACAAGCTCAACTCCAAGTTCTGGAAGCAGCTGCAGTACGAGATGCCATTCAGGCGCACAGAGCCCATGCTCACCCACGAGCCGGCGCTGGACGTCAGCGAGCAGGGCCCCTTCGGAGAGCTGCAGACCGTCTCTGCCATCTCCATGGCAGCAGCCACCTCAACCGCCATGGCCACCGCCCACCCAGAGCTGCGTTCCTCTTTCCACAACACCTACCACACCACCATGAGGCAGAAACACTACTACCGCAGCTACGAGTATGACATACCTCCAGGAGGGACCCTGCCACCACTCTCCTCTCTGGGTAACCAGCACACCTACTGCAACATCCCACTAACACTGCTGAACGGACAGAGGCCTCCCGGGAAGAGCCGAGAGCACAGTCTGGAGGAGGCGCATGCTAACAACGCCATGCTCCCACTGCTGCCCAGAGAAACCAGCATCTCCAGTGTCATCTGGTAATAATGATGAACAGACTCAGCTTCAGCTGCAGGAAGATCAGTCAGGGCCAGGGTTAAGCTCAGTCTGGTAGCTATAAGGAACACAGTCCACGGTCGTGATTTCGCTCATAAGTGTTTTGGATCCATTTGGTTTCTAGTGTTGTTAACTAACAACATGTAATGGAGAAACAGCAAGTTTTTGGACAGCGTTTTATTTTTGTTTTTTTAAGTGGACTGCTTCTCTGTTACAGGTGATGTTTTCTATGTGAAACTAGAGGAGATATAATGAAAACACTGTTTCATCAACTAGCAAGAGACGGACTTGCAAGAACTCCACATTAAAGAACCAACATACTATTGCAATTTCTCACATACATGCATACACAAACACTCCAAAATGTGCATACATACAAACACAAGGAAAACAGGGTCTTGTACATATATTTCAATTTATTTGTAGCATCAGTGTTTTCCTGTTATGTTCTTTTGTTTGTTTTATTCAGTCATGTTTGTTGCCTTATCTACTGTAGGACTTTAACTTCTTACACAGAGTTGTATGTTTTTTGTTGTTTCCTCTTTTTAGTTTGTTTTTTATTCTTATTTCAACACGCTTGTTTGGAAAGCCAGTAAGTCATGTACCTGCACTGTTGTGTTTTTTTTTGTTTGTTTGTTTGTTTGCTTGTTTGTTTTTACATCTTTGTGTAGTTTAAGAGATCATTTGTAACACTTTTGGAATTGCCTGGACATTCAGGAGCTTCAAGGAGCTGATACTTTGTTTTGTTTACCTGTACAAGGTGTATCTAGTTTAAAAGGAAACTCTCTTTTAAAAAATCATAGAATATGCAAAAAGAAGGAGGAGCTGGGAAAAACATACTGTCCTGTGAGACAGAGAAGGAGGAGCGGTTGGAGGGCAGTGCTAGTCCTCTCCAATCACAAAGACTGATAGACTGGCAGATCTCTCTCTAAAGCGTCATATTTTCTATTGAAACAAACAGCCTTGCTGTTTTAGAGTGATAGTGAAATGCCTCACCTTAAAAAGAAATCTGTAGATTATTTTAAAAAGAATTCTATTTTTATAACAGAAATGAGTTTGCTTGAGAAGTCATACTTATTTGCATTTCATCTACCATAGAAAGGGGATTTGTGTTTCAGTGTTATGCTGGTTTTGTATCTTTGCGATGTGGTTCCTGGTTTGTTAAGAGATTAAGGTGGCTTTTGAATCCCACACGAAAAAAATAAGTCCTCTACCATTCTAGATTCAAAAGTAAAGCATTTTCAATGTTTCGGTTTTTAAAACATAATATTATTCCCATCCTGATAATTACTTTGGTTCATATGGATAGTTCATGTTTAAGGAAAGAAAAGAAAACATTTGTGTTTTGAAAGACTTTTTAAATATATTTGAAGGTGTGATTTTTGAGTATGCATAGCAAATAGATATGTATTCTATATATAATATAGATATTTATATAAATATATAAACACAATTTTCACTTGGAAAGAAATGTCTATCTTTATAGAAACACAATCATTATCAGTTGCCCTTACTTTCTCACTGCACATTAAAAACATTGATTTCCTTTTGATGTTTTTCTTTTGTGTCCAGGTTTGACCGTGTGTTGTCAGTAATTCCTCACACTCATATCACATCTGATTACTCTCTAATTGTCACATTAATGTCAAATTCCTCATCCTCTGTGACTGCATTGAAGACAACAGTCAAGCAGTGCGTTGAAAATTGAGTTTGTCAGTTGAATCATTGATCTTGCCCGAAGATCAGAATCAGGGAAAATGAACGTGTGTCATTGTCTCCAGATACTGATGAAATTCCTTTAAACTCTACAGAACAAAATTATGCTATCGACTGCCAACTGCTGTTGTGGCGGGCAACTACAAGGCTAAAGTACTAAACAACCTGAAAACGATGTGTGCCTACACATAGTCTTTTTCACTCCATCTCCAACTTCTCTGATTATTTTCTTAAATGACTAAGAGTTGAATTATTTTCAAATCAGAAGCACAAAAATGCCTAAAGGAACAAAACGTTAGTATACTTTCAATAAAATATACACAAATATACTGTCGTCAAATAGTGAATATTCACAGCAATTACATGTAAAATCCAACCATTACATAATAAATATTCATATCTAATAATAAAAAGCCAAATATTTGTTAATACATGTTGCAATTAATGAAGGCAGTGGTGGAAAGTAACCAAGTACATTTATTCATGTCATGTACTTGAGTACAATTTTGGGATACTAATCATGTATACTACCAGTTACCTTGCAGATTCAGATTAATAATACAAAAGTTTAGTTAATGTTCATGACCAACTACTCAGCAGTATGCAAGGTAATTAGCTGCAACATTATGATTTTTGCTTCACTGAGCTGTCCTCTGTTTTGTGGTCAGACTGATGTAGACCTGAGGTTGTGCACGTATGAGCACAGTTTGTGATATCAGTAATATTTTAGAAGCTAATTACAGCGGTCTAATACATAACATAAAGGGTGATTCCACAGATCTCCACTATGTGTTATCTCTGAGTGAGATAATAGGACTTTTAAGGCTAAGTTAGGAGCTCTCTGAGAGTCGTCGAAGAATGTTTGTGAAGACAGCTCCAGGTTTACAACACACATACAATGAGGTAGGCATCATGGTGAAGCAGGAGACAAATTATTCTTAGTTTTGACTGTCACTGTCATAATCTATAAAAATTATAAAAATTTTTGCCATCAGATATAATGATTTATGGACACCGACATCATGATTCGTTATTTCATGTGTGCAGATTGTCAATCACAGCTGTCAGCCAAAACATATGTGTCGATATGTGTGTTCTTACCTTAACCATTGCTTGACCTTTTCTAACCCTAACCTCTAAAGGAGAGCTCGTTTGTAACGGGGAGCGACAACCTGGCGCCCGTTACCGAGGTGAACTACGGTTGCTCATTTGCGGTGGAGTTGTCGTTAACTAGCTTGGTTCACAACAGTTGGTACATTTGATGGATCGAGTCCAGGCAGAACAATAACAGAAACCTTTTTTCTTTTATTTGTCATGAGCTGCACTGTCAACAGTATTGGAGAAATCATGTCATACACGGAGGACATAATTGAGCCTATGAGGAGCCTTGAGGCTATCCAGGAATTAGTCTCCCCCAGCGTGCTATCAGTGAGCACTCTCTGGCCTAACCCAACAGTCTCCCTGCTACTCCGAAGATACACTACTCACAAAAAGTTAGGGATATTTGGCTTTCGGGTGAAATTTATGGAAAACGTAAAAAGTTCACACT
>JAUMHL010000014.1:8492652-8503820 GCA_032362345.1 Sandelia bainsii
TGGAATGGAGGGTGAAACGTAGTCAAGGAACTAAAACAAGTCCAGTTGCCATTAAAAAAAACCGTTTTTTTTAGATATGTATATGTATGGTTGATGATAATCATAATCTGGTTGTCATTGTAAACAGGGAAACCACGAGAAGTCTTGTTTTGAAATGTACTTTACAAATATGTAAAAATATAAATGATGAAATACGTGAAAATATACCACATTTTGTATTGCTCAATTTGCAAAATCATACAGACAACAAGCTAAAATATTCACACTACCAGAATACACTATAAACTACCCAGTAAACAAGAAAAAAAATGATAAACATTAAAATATTCAGTTTTTCAAGCCAGTTGCCATCCACATTCACATGGGTTCTGTGCAGTAATATATAGTTATGAATTGCTACATTATGTTTCTCAGCCCTTTGAGCGCTAGATCCTGTTGCCCCGCTGTCTCTCAAGGTCTCCCTCTGTCTGCACTGGCTTAGTCAAGGTCACCCGCTCTGCTGCAGGCTCCCTGCAACCTTGAGCAACTAACTGACCGGGAAACGCGTGTTCTCTGTTCCATCACCTACGTGTCCCAGTCTCAAGCAGCCAGATGCAGAGCAGGACTGTCATTAAATGTCCTAGCATGCTGTCACCTGGACATTAGGTCACTCCAGTAAGCACAAATAAAAACATATTTGCTCAAGGCCATCTAAGAAATTAGAAGGAAGATCTCCTGTTTGCTGATTCTGTGCATCAATACATTTATTGAAGATATACCTTAAAATCTGGGCAAATGAAGTGGAAATGTGCACACGTTTGTGTGTGCATGTGTCTAATCATGTAAAGCGCTCACAAATCTTAACATAGACTTCGACAAATAGTTTTTTGATCGTGTAGTCACAAAGGAAGAAAGAATATACAGTATGTAAACGGTATATGACTGTTCCAATTAACAAGGCTACATACAAAAATCGTTTAAATAAAGGCAAGCCAGAGTGCTACAGAGCATTAAAGCCACAATGGTGAGAGTGTATCTAGGACCTTGGCTTTGATATGAAATCGTGTGGCCTTGCTTGTACTGCCCTCTGTGTTAAAAGCTTTATGTGACAAGGAATTACTTTATAAACCTCTGAAAGACACTCCAACACTTAAATGTCCCTGTTAGTTTCATTGCTAGGCCATGAGAGAAGTGAGGGTTTTTTCTACTGCAAATCACTGCAGCTTGCCATTCGTATTATCAGTCTCTGTCCCTGCTCTTATTTCGTGGCTTCAGCCCTTTAAACAATCCTCCGCTGTAACACGAGGTCTGTTTTTCATTTTTCCAAGGTCTGTGGAAAACACTTTGTTTCAATATGCTCACTCTGCCAGGCCTGGCATTGGGTAAATGTTATTTATATGTGAATGTGTTCTTGTTTAGGCTTTTAAGGACTTGGTTCCTTTAAAATGTACCTGGAATGTTCAATCCGGATAGAAGCAGAAATACCAAGCATGTCTCTGAGGCCTTGAAACTTCACAGGGCTCCGACTCAGCGCTCAGCTCAGTAAACATAGTTTCCTCCTGTGGCTCTCTGTTTGGACAGGAAACAAGGAAGCTGATCAAACACTGGCTCAGAAGGCCATGGCTGCATTGAGCTGGAATAGAGTCACGGGTGTTTCAAAGCCCTTTAAAACAGTGAGAAATGTAAAAAATAATTTAACTTTTAGTGTGCAAATCCACAGGTTCAAAGCCCTACTGAGTGTCTGATTTGTGCTTGTGCAAGATTTACCCAAAATAAATCATACAGTGTAGATATCCTTATCTCAAGCTGTATACAAAATAGAAAAAACAGTATCACAAAAGGTGTTGCGTGTGATGGCATTAGTGCCTGTGTTGCTGATTAACAACCCAGCCCTGATGACATCATAAATTAGAAACAGCACGACACAGATGATAGGAAGAATTAACAGGACAAACAGATGTTTGGTGAGGAAAAAGGGGCAGACAGTGAGGAGGAGGAGAAAAAAATGATAAGAAAGGAGCAGAAGGTGTCTGTTAGAGTCATCAGGGTTAATGAGTTGAATGATAATGCTTCCCCCTTGTGACTGTTTATTAAACTGCATACTTTGTAGGAAACATACAGGACTTTAATAAACCTAAAGGATTAATGAGCTTCACTAAATGCAGGGGAGGATGAGAAACAAAATACATAAACAATTTTATGTCAAGAATAATGTCTGTATATTTTTAAGAAACACATTCAATAGTGGTATTCTGTACAGTGTACGAAGTGCTGATCATCTGACTGCATTGGATTTTGAACTACCTCAGGAGCATGAACAATAGCCATGTCTATACTCCAGACATATTTATAGTGGTATAAAAATAATCTACTTTCATTAATAATTTGTGCTTTTTTTTTTATAAAAATGTTCTATGCATTAAAAATGTTAATTACTTAAAAAAATATATTTTAACCCTGCTGAAACTGTTACACAGTGTTATTTTGAATTAGTCAGCTAAAACTCACAAATTTCATGTTCTCCTGCAATTAACCACAAAGAGACATTTATAACCGATGAAGAAATTATAGTTATACTGTAGATATATATATATATATATATATATGTGTTAAATGTCAATCATCAAGATTTGGCCAGTAATACAAAAGTAGGACATGTTGTGGATTCTGTGTTGTTCTGTTAGAAATATACAAAACATATCTGCTTCATTTTTTTAGTTTATTTGTTGTCATTTTGAAAGTGAAGAATGCACAACGCATATGCCAACTGCATGACTGCATATTAAAATGAGGATACACAAATTAGTAGATTCTCATGGTAATTATTAATAACACTCAGAACTTGCTTTAAATATCTTCTCAACAGCTAATTAAAAAAAACATAAAATGTGGCCATTGGTTTTCTATGACTTTTTCTAAAATGAAAGTGAGAATTGAATAAGTGAGTTCCTTGACACTGGTCTTATTCATTTTTATTCTCTGAGAGTTGTTCCCTGGATGCCTCATTTGAAATCTGCAGAAAGGGAGTACTGATCTCACTTGACTGCATGTCACCAGCTACCCGCAGCAGACAGCTCAGGACCATGTCCTTGGCCAGGCCGGCCTCCAGGTTGCCTTCCCGACTCAGCTGCAACGTAATCTGATCCAGGCTGGTCAGTACCAGTTCTGAGCCCAGCAGAGGGCAAATGGGGCCTGGGTTGGAATTGGAACCAGGAACCCCTCCTCTCGCCATGTTTTCCATCATATATTGCTGGTATAGGTCCAAGAGTTTCTGTTCCAGGTAGTGATTTAGAAGAGAGTTTGAGAATGGCCCCTCTTGCCCCTGGAACAAAAAGCTTCGATCACGGGCACTCATCTGTCTCCAACGATTTGAACCTCCCCTCAGCTGTTGCGGGAGCCCATTCTGAGATGTCTGTCCTGGGGGAGAATCCTCAACAGCTGGGAGAACATCACAGGACTGGAGAAAGGGGCCAACCGGTGGCGCATCAGTACCGAGTTGGAGCTCACCATCATTAGCTGAGAGAGGCAGCACCTGGTCACCTCCAATATGGAGGTCACTGTAATTCTGGCAGATGCTCTGACAGAAGGAGGGAACTAAGAAAGGGCCATCACCTTCTAAGTGAACCTGAACTGGGATCTCTATTTCTGGAGAGATCTGTCTGCGTGGTTGGGCTCTCTCGAGATCTAAGGACTGCAGAGGAGAAGCGTACAACTCTAATGAAGCACTGTTGTCCATACTACCGGTCTGCTCAGGGGTATTGTATTGACTGAGTGGAGTGTGTTTAGTGGAGCCTGGCATGAGGGTAGCAGCTGCTCTTGGCAGTCCATAAGCACTTTTGAGAGCCTTCTGAGGAGGGAGGGAGTCCAGCTCCTGCAATTCACTGAACATCATGCTCAGCAACCTGCCTTCACAAAGCATGCTGCAACAAAGAAGACAGGCACTGTGAGCCAAGATGCTAAAACACTGCATGCCAGAAATAAGAATGTGACAAAATGCGGCAGATTTCACTATGAAATCTGTGATTATCTATTGAATATATATATATATATATACATATGCATATATAAATTCTGTGAGTTTATATACAAATGCTCAAAACTAAACAAGAATACATGTAAAACAGTACAAAACACTAATACTGATACAAGAAAATTACAGTAATACTTAATGATAAACACAAAAGCAACTTACCCTATTTAAAAACCATAAAGAAAAATCAAATTACTCTGAAAAAAACATCTTCCTACCTTGAACCAAAATCAAAGCCTCTCAGTCAGCTTATCACTCGTCAAATGTCTTTCTAGAGTCTTTATAATGACATAAACTGTACTCAATTGAAAGCTTGTTTTCATAGTAGTGTGTGAAGAGTGGTTGTATTGTACCACACCAAGAGGAAGTGGAATGCTGGATTCTTCTTTTTTTTTAAACTATTTCTGCAAACCTAGTGTTGCACCTGTGAAACGTGAATATATACAAAAACATCTTCTTTCCTATCCTATATATTTCCCATCCTTTCTTTCCTTCTTTCCTCTCTCGTCTTTCCTATTCATGTCTTATTTTCCTCTTGCACATAGGCTGGGACTATTCGTGTTTTGTGCCTGATTAAATTTTAAGCATCTATTTTGCAGCCTAACAATAGAATGTACCCACCTCTAGTTTTTCGTGTTGCCAAAAGAAGAGAAATGGCAGATGTTAAGTTCTTAGGAAGGATACACAAGCTGTAACCACAGAAGTCTGTGTGTTTCTCTGTAAAAGAAAACAGGTGTGTGATTGAGATTAGGCGCAAAGCAGAAAAGAAAGTCATATTTAATATGATCAAATTATCAGGAAATAGAAAGTTTGACAGGTGTTGATTCCTGTTTTCGTTTTTTGATATGTCACACCACAAATTCTTAACTTTACTTCTGTGAGGAAAGTTCATGATTTTAATTATTAGTGAAATAATTGTTGTTTAGACTTTACTTGTTCTGTCAGTCTCCACAGAAAAGCAGAAGTGTGACTTCATGCTCAATTATGTAACCACAACTCAACATTTCCTCCTTGAAGCCATACGGAGGAGTTGTGAGTCTTCACTGTATTAACCTAGATGGCTCATCTGACATTGGATAATTTTACCCACCTGATTAGAGCTCCTCTGTGGCATAAACTCATTTTGTAGGTTTTGTTTTTCACAGAAAACCCAGATCTAAATCAGTTATAGTGCTCTGAAAAAGTATTTGCCCCTTTCCTGATTTATTTATTTATTTATTGCATATTTGTCAGACTTAAATGATTCAGATCATCATAATACAAAAGTAACCCAAGTAAATACAAAATGCAGTTTTGAAACAATGATTTCATTTATTAAGGTAAGGGAAAAAAGCTGTCCAACCTGCCTGGCCCTATGTGAAAAAGGTCATAAAAGAACCCAAAACAACGTCTAAAGAACTGCAGCCCTCACTGGCCTCAGTTATGATCAGTGTTCATGATTCAACATAAAGAAAGCAACCTGCCAAAAATGACATCCATAGGAGAGATCTAAGGCAAAACCCACTGCACATGAAAAGGACATAAAGGTTCATCTCACATTTGCCAAAAAACATCTTGATGATTCCTAAAACTTTTGGGCAAATGTTCTGTGGACTGGTGAGACAAAAGCTGAACATTTTGGAAGATGTGCGACCAGTTACATCTGGTGTAAAAATAACACACCGTTTCATAAAAAGAACATTATACCAACAGTCAAATATGGTGGTGACAGTGTGATGGTCTGGGGCTGCTTTGCAGCTTCAGGACCTGGATGACTTCACATAATTGATAGAACAATGAAATCTGCACTCTACCAGAAAATCCTGAAAGAGATTGTCCAACCATCAGTTCGTGACCTTAAGCTCAAGCACACTTGGATTATGCAGCAGGACAGTGATCCAAAACACACCAGCAAGTCCACCTATGAATGGCTCAAAAAACAAAATTATGGTTTTGGAGTGGGATAGTCAAAGTCTGGATTGAGATGCTGTGGCATGAGCTTAAACAGGCCTTTCATGCTCAAAAACCCTCCAATGTGGCTGAATTAAAACCATTCTGCAAAGAAGAGTAAGCCAAAATTCCTCCACAGCCATGAATGACTTATTGCCAGTTATCGCAAACTTTTCAGTTGTTGACAGTTTTTAGGTTTACGGGGTAAAATACTTTTTCACATAGAGCCAGGCAGGTTTGGACAGCTTTTTTTCCCTTAATAAATGAAATCATCTATAAACTGCATTTTGTATGTACTCAGGTCATCCTTGAGTAATATTAAAATTAGTTTGATGATCTGAATCATTTATGTGTGACAAATATGCAAAAAAAATCAGGAAGGGGGCAGATATTTTTGGGGGAAAGTGACTGAAACTTTCAGGCTATATTTATGGCCGGGGCTTTCTCACATGAAAGTACCTTGTCTGCATGTGACTCACTCTTCTATGTAGTCTTCCTCCACTTGCAGCTGGGAAGCCCAACAATAGAAGCACATGAAACATGAGAAACCATGTTCTATTATTAATTAGGTAATGAAACCTAGACATAAATCAAAAACTTGTTACATTTCTTAGAATCTAGGTCCATGTATAACTTATTTTGGCATTTGCATTTTAGTGTTTTGCAACAACGTGGAACAGTTTTGGCAAAACATCTTGGAACATCAAATCATTTGCAGTTTTCATGTTTTCTTAATTCAAATATTGTCTAACATAAAATCGGCAGATTCACAGGAGAAGCTGCAGGTGCATAGTTTGTAAGATGCTGGCTGTTATTTTGTCCACTAAGTCTTGTATCAGTCAGGATATCTGACACAGGACTGCTACTGTAATTGTAGCACAACGTGTAGAGTTACCAACCCGTTGCCACAGCAATGTTGCTGAGCAACATCCGATAACATTAAAGGCATGCAGAGATCAGGTTAGACAACTGTCTCAGATCTGCTTTTGCTTTGTGTCACAATGGAGCAGATGTTTGGTGATTTCAGCACCGTGGACAGCGTTAAGTCGCAGTGAACAGCGTCTGTCCAGTTTTTTGTTTGTTTGTTTTTTGCTTGTTTGTAAACATTTTCATTCATCTTCAAGGGAATATGGATAGATGCTTCACAAACACTAAGGAATATAAGAACAACTTGGTAACGCTGAAAGGCTCCATTTAGAGGAATGTTCAGGAAGATTAATAATGTATTCCGTCCGAACCATCACGGACACAGAGGGCGGGATGCTGGTGGTGGGTTTCGGTCTGAGCAGGACTATCACAATGCCTGTACCGTCAGGCTGGTCCGCAGCACCTCCATGCTTGTGGTGGGAGAGAAAACTCAGACAGTCAAGGGCTCAACTTTAAAGCGGAGCAAAAGTACAGTGAGCATTGAGTCCACTTTGTACTATTATCAGAGACAAGAGGACAGGATATGGCTGTACTCTCAGAATCAGAACTGCCTGGAGTACCTGGAAGCACTTGTGGCTTTGAGACGGCAGTACATAAAGAGTGTGAGTGACTTGAAACGCAAAGATGCCAAGGCCACAGTGTCCTCCAAGAAGAAGCCTGCACCTCCGCCACCTAATAGGGAAGAATCGGTAAGCGTAAATCACTTCACCCAGAACAAATGTCAGACAATATCAAAGATAAATGTTCTCCCATTTTCTAACTACAGATATCAAGAGCCAAACCCTCTGCACCTCCAGTCTCTGTTGAAGACACTTTGCAGTTCTTTGATGCAGTTATTGCCAGCTGCGACAATGAACCTCTGCGCAAACCTAACATGGATGATGGGCACGATGACGTGGATTTCATAGGTGAGTTTGAAATCTTCCCTGTAATCTTAATGATTTTAGGATTTTATATGAATATTTACTGCCTCACTGTAAGTCACGGATTGGAATAAATAGTCCCTGGAGTTAAATCCTAACACGGATTTTGGAGATAAAGTCTTTGCCACCTTATCTGGTTATTCTGTTCTTTGACAAATTTACAATGATTCACAATGATTATCCCACTAAGTATAGTTATAATATTGTTCAGGTTTGGGTAAGACAGTGGTACAGAGTAGATTTACACATACAGTATATAACCCAACTATAGATAAAGTAGTTATAATTGTCTCCACCTCAATCAATAGCAATATTCAAATTTGGATTACATTTCTGCATTACTAATAGTAATCCTCTTATACTGTATAATAAACTAAAATATATAGAATGACAAAGGCTGTTTATTCACCACAATGAGTAACTTTTAATACCTAAAAGGCATTATATAATGTGTTCTGATGTCACATATATCCTTTTTTGAAGTTGGGTTCCTATGTTACACATAGTCAGAGGCCCAAGGCTTGAGGTGAACTTGTGTTTGCATGCTGCCTGGAACTGAAATGCCAAGGTTTCAGTCTGGCAAATTAGCTTAGTTCCCAAAGGTTTTTTCTAAATGTTAAACTGTCTGATGTCAAGTGGTGTGGAAATTCATAACCGGTCATCCACCTCAGGCTCCTACATACGTACACTAAATATGGCGTCCCGCTCACCTTTCAGGTTAGCTACCACCGCTACGCTCACGACTAGCACTAGTTCAAGTGTTCGTGCAGTCGATATCTCTCACAGAAAGTGTTTTCTTGGCTGTGATGGAAATTTCAATTTTACTTTTCTCAAAGTAAAAAACCATAAAACAGGTTATTGCTGAAGGACAGTGCTGTTACAACTGTATCTGGTCAGGAATAGGAATCAGGAACAGAACCAGTAAATTAAAACAACCCTTAATAAATCATTTAAAAACTGCATTTTGTATTTACTCAGGTTATCCTTCTGTAATATTGTGACAAATATGCAAAAATAAATGTATTAATTAAAATTTTAAAAGAGGGGGCAAATACTTCTTTTTACAGCACCATGTTTACCTTTCAGTCAGTCTGTATTGCTGTAGGACCAACACTTACTTTTCACTTACTTTCTCTGATTATACTTCCTCTCAGCACCGAGCTGCTGAGTACAGACTACTCTTCACTGACATCTACTTTATGTCACTTAACTATCAGCGCCCCAGTTATGATTAAAGACAAATTACACTTTTATCGTTCCACGACTCCACCCAGCTTCAATCAGAGGTTTAATCAACCAGGATTAGTTGAAACACCTGTGTGGGTATACAGGACTTATAAGTACAGTTTTTCTGAGCTTTTCTGAGGAGGGTCAACAGTTTGACTCACGGTTACTTCTGCCACATGTTGAAGTGTCATTGGACACCAAAACCCTGTAGTAGCACCATCGTATCACATATGCAACTGGCAACTGTCCAAAAATTTTGTCTAAATGTCTAAAAAAAATAAAAAAAATGACAGCTGTATTTACTAGTTACCTACGATGCTATATACTATCCTCAATATAAAGCTAGTAGTACTATTAGTTTTCGTTTGTAGTAGCATGTACCACCACCTGGTAAAACAGTGGCCACTCATGACAAGTCTGTTGTCATGTTTACCACCTGTACATTTGCTGTTTTTGTTTCCAAACCTCCACTTAAACACCATTTTCTATTTAAGTAAATTATATTTTTACCACATACATTCTTGTATGTCTTTGGAAGAAAAGCACTGGTGTAAATGGGTGTCTTCAATTTTTCTCTATTATTTGGACTTTTTCTTCATTGTGACAGTGTGAAGACAGAGGATGCCATGTTGCATCGGCTGTAAAGCCCCCTGTGGCATATTTGTGATTTTGGGCAATATAAATAAAAAATATTTGATGTGTGAATTAAATGCAGCCATTATTACTGTTAATTTCACCTGAGCATTTCCTGTTGAAAAAAAAAACTTCTTGTTCTGTCATTAGTTTTATAGGGTAGAAGGTAGAAGTGGTTAAGGATTATTAAAGCCAGAAATAAGTAAGACATCCATTTATACGTTGATCCTGCTATTTGTGGCCAGTTGATTTTCTGGACTAGTTACTTTATTTCATTTAAGTATTATCTGCTTAGTTAAAACAAAAACCTGAAGAATTTTAGGTCTTAAGGCACAGGGTTGAAGATTACAATGTTGAAGCAAAACCTTTCACCCTCTTGTTCTCTGCCCTTCTCGCCCACAGTGGCGTCCAGCTCAGCTGAACACAACCTCCACTCTAACTGGGTCTTGCGAGTTCCTCGCGTTGAAGATGATTCTAAGCAAAAAGCAGTTCCTGACTGTGCCAATGAAAGCATCCCAAAGAAGAAAAAACAAACCGGGTCCACAAGCAGCAGACTGCGACTTCAGAGGAACCCGATCCACCTCCCCAAAGTGGTGGAGAGCGCATTCCAGACTCTACACTTCAAGCCCAAAATAAAAAAGCAGTGAAGCTTGATAAACATTTGAAACCACCAGCACTACTGCACTGCTGGTGAAAAGTCCTAATCTGCTTGGTTATACATGGTTCTCTGCAACAAAAAACTCCATCCGGACAAGATCTAAATTTTAAGCAAATAAAAATAAAAGATCCAAGATGTAAAATTCTTTTTTCCTAGGAAGACATTTTGACATGACACAGTAAGAAATGTACAGGTGCAGACTATGACCTATTAACTGATATCTCATTGATATATATTAACAGGATGGAACTTAAAATGATAACTAGAACTTGGATGGCTTGTTCAGCACAATCTGATAAAAAAAATTCTTTGAAACATCTTAACATTACTCTGGCCCATATGTTAGTAACATTTCTTTCACTTTTTTACAAATTAAATAAGAGAAATGTTAAATATTATTGTGGGTATGGAATTTAGTGTGAGTACAGCTTATGGTTCAGACCTGCAAACCTGCATTCCTTCCAGGTGTCAAAGCCAGTCGTAAAATTCAATTGGCTCCCTCACAGCAATACAGACTGACTGAAAGGTAAGCATACAGTGCTTTGAAAAACTAGTTGCTCCCTTCCCGATTGTGTATTTTTTGTCACACTAAAATGATCCAGATCAAACAAAACAGGAAGCGAAAATACTTTTTCACAGCACTGTAATTCGCAGTACTGCATGAATGTCCGTCTCATTTGAGGAAGGTTCAGATTTGCAAGATGGGTCCAAGGGTTGAGCGGTCTGAATAGTTGAAAACCAGCTAAATTCACAGTGGTGTGAAAAAGTGTTTGCCCCCTTCCTGAGTTTTTACTTTTTTGCATATTTGTCACACTTAAAAGGTTCAGATCATCAAACAAATTTAAATATTAGACAAAGATAA
>JAUMHL010000014.1:8512751-8590957 GCA_032362345.1 Sandelia bainsii
TGTAGTGTGAACTTTTTACGTTTTCCATAAATTTCACCCTAAAGCCAAATATCCCTAACTTTTTGTGAGTAGTGTATCACCACTTAAACACCAAATATTGACTAATTGCAGTTATTTTTTTTTTCTGTTTCTTATTTGTAATGTAATACCTTTGGGGTTGGAAATGTTGGTTGGACAGAAGAAGCACTCTGAAGATGCAGTCTTAGTGTCAGCGAAATTAAAGTTGACACCACTTAGTTTTGACAATGTATAGACTAAATAATTAGTTTCTAAGTGAAAAAAATGTCGACAGACAACGTAGAATTGAAGCTGTGTTCGTTGCAGCCCTGCATGCAACCCTAATGCGTGGGGTTTGATAAAATTTTTAACTTTCACCCTGTCTCAGGGGCTGTCTGTCCCAGGGGCTTTCATCTGCCCATGATCCCTGCCTGTCTCCTCTCTCTCTTTTCTTCTCCTCTCTTTACTCTGTCCCGCCGCATAGACGTCCCACAGTACACCATCCCCAACCCTAATTACTGTTTACTAGGATCAATCTCTCTCTCCCTGTCCCTCTCTCCATCACTCTCTCTCCCTCGCTGTCTCCCTCTCTCTCAGTGTACCAGGGACCAGAGATGATGTGGTAATTACATCTGCCGACTGCTGGTCTGCCGCAGACGGCTCCGCAAGTCTCTCTGCTCAGAGAGAAATTAGAGACTGCTCAGCACATGTTCAGGGCTGCAATTAGAATAAGTACTCTGTGTATGAAATGTGTTTATTTGTTTATTTATGAGACCCCTGAATTCCAGGGCACTTCACTTCTCTGCTTCTGCTCTCTAATGTTGGGTCACATCAGGAGATGAGCCCCTGTTCGAGAGATATGAGAAAGCACATCTGTAGAGGTTGTTCTTCCTTCCCCTCACCAGCAAACTGAATTTACTTTTTGTTAGCATGTGTCTCAGTTTGATAAAAGTAGCAGTACCACAGTCTGAAATACCTCTAAAAACACTTAAAGTACCTAAATCTAAACTAGGAACCAAAAGTCCTTTGTCCATTAGAAGAACCATGAAAATTAGGCAAAATTACCCCAACGGTAGATTAAAAAACAACTTTTTGAAAATGTGAATCACAAAATATACATTACTTTTTTCTGTTTCTTGTATTTGTAATTTAATACCTCTGGGGTTTGAAATATTGGTATGAAGTTATGAACCACAGGGTAAAAATAATTGATTAGTTAAACCAGTCAGTCAATTGGTACTTTCTACCAAAAGTACCAAAAGTAAAACTACTTTTTGTGCAGAATCGCATTTTTTCGCATAAATGATTATGTTTTGAATGTAATTTAGAATTTCAATTGTTTTATATACTGCTGAATAGCTTGTGGGTTTCACATGAGAGATCAATAAAATCTCATGATTGTATTGTATTTTGTATTATTTTTCTGACTCTAAACTGTAACTAGTAGTTATATTAAATATATTATATTACTATATTATGAGCTATATACTATACTATATTAAATAAATGTAGTGCAGTAAAAGTACTAGATATGAAATGTGGTGAATTCAAAGTATGAAGTAGCAGAAGGGGGAAATACTCAAGTAAAATAAAAATACATGAAAATTATATATGTACTTTCAACCACTGAAGTTACTGAACTTCTTCATTCACATTTTTCTTCCTGTGTGTGAATGGTATCTTTGAATTGTGCATTTTGTGCTTATATGTGTTGTTGTAGTCTTTTTTCCAGGTCCTCTCAAGTACAGAGGAGGATTTGTATTCGTAGTGGTCCAGTTTATTCAAGCTCTTATCCTACATGTGATTCACTGGATCTTCAATCCAAACACTCTGACTGTAGGACTTACTTAAAAAAAGTAATAAGACATTTCTCACAAATGAATTGTTGAACTTGGTCAGTAGCTAGCAGTGTAATGTTAGTTAACTGTGGATACTGTCTTTGGACAAACCTGATGACCCTTCTGCTACTATTCAACTACACTGCTCAAAAAATGAAGGGACCACTTACTCATCATAGTATTAGAACGCCAAGTCAGTTAAATGTCACGGATTTCAATCTGTCCATTTAGGAAGCACAAGTGATTGTGAATCAGTTTAGTGACCACAGGTGCAATGGAGAGGCAAAAGACAACCCCCAAAAAGGAAATGGTTTTGCATTCGATGGGCATAGACAAATGCTCTCTCTCTATCTTTCCTGACTGATTCTTCTGAAGTTTTGTGTTTTGCTAGTGTCGTTGTCACTACTCCTTGGCAGATCCTCCATTGGCATTCTCTTCACAGATGAGAGCAGGTTCACACTAAGCACATGCGACAGATATGAAACAGTCTGGAGATGCTGTGGTGGCCTGTAACATCATTATGCATGACCCGTTTGGTGGTGGGTCAGTGATGGTCTGGGGAGTCATATCCTTGGAGGGCCACACAGGTTATGACACCCCCATGTCATAACCAACTGCACCCTGACTAAAGCATTTATCCCATTGACTGGTTCTCACGTTCCCCTGAGAGTATCTATGGGACATTATGTTTCAGTGCATCAGACGCTATCAAGCACCACCACAGACTGTCCAGTAACTCATTGATGCCGTGATCCAGGTCTGGGAAGAGATCCCCCAGGAAACCATCTGCCAACTCATCGGGAATATTCCCAGATGTTGTTGGGAGTACAGACACACACGGGGCTACTCACACTTCTGAGTCACATTATGAGTTATCCGTGATGGAATTCATGTAAACTGGATGAGCCTATGATTTCAGCTTTTCACTTTGATTTTCAATATGATTTTGAATACAGGCGTCTATGAGTTGATGATTTTGGTTTACATTGACTGTTGCTTTGTCATTTTGTTCTGAACAAATTATACAGTGTACATTATTAAAGATTTCAAACATTAATAATTTGTTTATCAAAATCCGATGTGTGATTTAAGTGTTCCCTTAATTTTCTTGAACAGTATATGTTTAAAGGAATGATTTCACATTTTGGGACATGTTTATTTGTTTTCTTGCAGATACTTAGAGGAGAAGATTAATATCACTGTCCTGTATTTACTGTAAATACAGTATGAAGCTACAGCCAGTAGTAATTTAGCTTATTGTACTATAAAGGCAGAGAAAACAGCAGCTTTAAAGCTCATTGATTAACACAGTGCATTTGTGTAATCCTTAAAAGCGTAAAAAATACATCTTGTGGTTTTACATGTGCTGGACTGTTCCCTGTCATCATGTGCCAAAGTGGCTGCTCTCAGAATCAGAAATCAGACATAGGGTTATTACCAAGTAGGTTTTCACATACAAATAATTTGTCTTGCTGAGTTGGTGAAAACACTAGTTATGATATATAAAATCACAAAAAAGACAAAAACTCACAAAAGATTGACTCTAGAGTTGCATTACTGTAATGTGGCACATCAGGCCAATCTGAGAGACAAGAAGACTTTGTTAATAAGGCACTGGAAAAAACGTTGTAGTGTGAGGTTTTGATCCTGATCCTGATCCTGCAGCAGCCAGACAGGAGTTATTTAAAATGAATCACATCATTCATTTACTAAAAGCTGTCTCTCTGTTTCTCTTTATACTCCAACTCTACATACTGTATACCACCTATTACACCTGCTGTGTTCACCCTCACAGAGCATTTCCTCTCATGAATATATTTTTCCAATAAAAAAAAAAAACACATTTATTTTTAGATTTTCCTTATTGAATCATCCGGCTTAGGTCAGCTGAAATTGATATTTTAGATCTGGATGCCAGACTGGACAGAAAGGAAAACAAAGATAATATATAAATATTACTCATAGAGAAGAGTCTGGGAGACATGCAGCTCTAATTACACAACATTCCTTCTTTCTCAAATACATTGAGATATGATCACATACACTTACCTGTACACCAACTGCTACCAGTTCACCAGCTAGACTGTCAAAAATCATTGAATCTCTCGTACAAAGCAAACACCCACTATTTCCCTGATAGCATCACGTCCCCCATTTCACTTTGAAGTTCTGCTTCAGACACAAAATAGCCAAAGGGGACCTGGGGCTGCTGAGGGCCGCTTTCTCCACTCCCGGATTTATGAGCTGTGCAATGAGATGGTTGACAACTCGGGCCATTAAAAGATTATCTGGATCTTTCACAGTCATACTGGGATAATTTGGGAGCAAAGTCATTATGTTCATACTATATAAATCTACAAGGTGGAGGGTGACACACTGGGGAGAGAACAGCATATTACACAGTGTGGTTGTGTGCATGCATGTGTATGTTGCTGCATGTGCTGTGACACATCTGTGGGTATTTCATGTTCTCCCTTAAGACATATAAATTCTTCACTATTTAGAGAAACCATGTACATATGTTCATGTCTTTCTTTGTTTACAGAAGACGGTTTTGATTTTGATACCAAACCTCTGTCGTCATGTATTTCACATCATCCCTGATCAGGAATGCTGAATGATTTAGTGATGAGGTTTGGAGTGTTTATAAGCAGCTTTGCATTTCCATCATTTTCACTGCTTTTTCAACCCTCTCACACTCCATAATCTGAGAATCATTAGTGGAACAGAAAAGCAGATGCTGGATGGTGGAGTGGAGGAAGGACAGAACGGCAAACACATGAGGGCGTCCATGTCGAGGGGGGCACAGTAATGACAAGTATCGGATGGCCGAGAGCCCAACGTGTAGCCTGTAACTTACCTCAGAAGATGGATTGACGCAGCTGCTCTATAAAAGTAGTCTTTTAGTGAAATTGTTCCAATGATGGATCTATGCTTTTATGTCAGAACTGTCATTTTTCCACTAAACTGAAAGGACTGTCATCACAATTGCATGTGCTCTGAAAGACTTCACATTAGAGTGCTGCTGAATTTTTTGACCCAATGCACATAATCAATAAACACCTTGGCATTTAAATACAATCATTTTAAGTTAATGCTTTAAATGGTGTGCGTCAGCAAATATTTATATAGGGACACGGATGGATAGACAGTATGTAAGCCCACTGACTTCATTAATTGTGACAGGAGAGACAAAAACATAATTCATGTGACATAAGGGTTTTGGCCAGTTTCCATGCTATAGATAATGACAACTTTACTTGCCAACATCATTATCACAAAGAGTGAACCAGAACGTTAATTCTACCAATAAACTCCTCTGACTGGACAACAATGGCTGAACCAGACGGTCTCATCTCAATAGTGAAATTGGTAATTACTCTCCAGACTGGACCCAGTCTCACAGTCTGCATTTTGTCCTTGGCTTTTCAGGGATGAGGGTCTTGGCATGAAGTGGCCAAGTGTAATGTAATCAAAAAAGGTACGGCTGTGAATCTGGTGGTGTGATGTCATCACTCTGAGACACTTGTGTGATATCATAATTATGAGGTAATGGCGGGAAGGGTGTGTAAGTTTATGACTTTGGCACACGCTCAGTTTACCGTCAGCCGACTGCAACAGAGTACTAATGAGAATAGATGGCCTGCCTCAAGCTATCCGTGTGCCTGTGTGTGTCCGTGTGTGTGTGTGTGTGTGTGTGTGTGTGTGTGTTTGTGTGTGTGTCAGAGTCAGAGTGTACATATCCATACTATGATAAATTGATAGTTATCGGCTGAACGGTGCAGTCAAGAAAGGGGAGATGCAAATGACCTACAGGTACACACCAGAGCTTGCAGGTTTTGAAGTCAACTAGTTTTACATGAATCTGATTCAGTTTTCCATTGACACACGCTTTTTTCAAACAATGTCTCCTGACACAAGGGTCTAAACGATACAAAACCACTCACCAGATGAGTATCGCTGTGAACTCAGTCAGTCAGAATGAGCAAAGGTTGAGTCTGTTTTGAAATTCACACGGTGGTCTGAGCAATCACCACAACCTCTCACTCATACTCTACTGTGACTGATACTTAAGTTTTAGTGTAGCTGATATCTGATTGCTACTTTTTTTATTAATGCAATCACAGGTTTCTGCTACTGTTGGACTTGTTAATCATTTTGAACATCCTAAAAGAGGAATCTATCGACTTTCTCTGTTGCTCTTCTCAAAGTACCTTCCTGTTCCCGTTTTTTCACGTCATTTCATATACCAAGTGGCTAATGGGAGAAGATGTCATTTAAGATCCCTTGAGGCAACTGTGTGATTTAGGCTAAGTAAATAAAAGTATGTTTTTACATATATACTGACCCCAGATACATGATTGCCTTTCATGATCTTAGGTAAAATTCATTCTTCACATGGCCTCTTTATCAGGAGGCCAAAGCACAGGGTCAACTCAAAATTCAAGATTCAATGAGTTTTATTAATCCCATGAAGAAACTGCTTTGCAATGTTACAGCTGCTCTCTGCTCCAACAAGAGGAAAACAGGAAAGAAACATACACACAAATGCAAATCAAATTGACTCCAGTCAATTAAAAAATCTCTCTCTATATATATGTATACAGTATAAAATTTCACACTCGCCCCCTGCTGGCGATCTTTGTTCTTCCAGCTCGGGTCCAGGAGCTGAAGTGTCCTGCGCAGTATCTTAGCTGTTCCTAGAACTGCACTCTTTTGGACAGAGATCTCAGATGTTGTTCCTGGAATCTGCTGGAGCCACTCTCCACAGTTTGGGAGTCACAGCCCCCGATTGTTCCAATTACCACTGGGACCACTGTTGCATTCACCTTTTACATCTTTTCTAGCTCTTCTCTCAGCCCTTGGTATTTCTTGAGCTTTTTATGTTCCTTCTTCCTGATGTTACCATCACTTGGGATTGCTACATCTATCACTACAGACTTCTTCCTCTTTTTGTCCACCTCTGTGTCCAGTTGGTCAGTCTGTATATAATCATACACAATGCCCTTTGCAAAATTTGGGACATTGAAACTAGATAAAATATTTTTACTCGCGACTGTAAACCATTTTTATGCTTTTGGTTTCATGCACCCCACTCTGTTTTTTCATTTTAGTTGAGTACATTATTTTTACTTTTACAAATACTGATTCAAGTTGATCAATTATTTTAGTTCTGGACCATGTGATGTGAAAATTGCTTAATCTGCAGCACTGACCTGCTGTTTCACCGTCAATTACAGCGAAGTGAAAGTGTGACCTCACCCAAACAATCACATGTGCCAAAGTCACCCTGCAGAAATGACATCATGGATAATGATGTCATCCCAGGAATCCAGACCCTCTCCCATTCCCACTAAAATGCTTTTAGGCTTGGCTGCACACAAATACACACACACACTCGCTGTGCACACACTCAAGCATGTGCATGTTCACACACACTGGCACACACACACACACACATGGACAACATACACATGGGCACATGCACATAAAACCCACTCAAGGAGCCTCGCCCAAGACTGAGTCGTGATATAAACAAGACAAACACACAACAGATGCGATAAGGATGTCATTTGGCCTCAGAACAAATAAAACAAGTCTGCAGAACTAAACATGTCTAATAATAAGCTTGTAAACCAGATCTTCTCGTATTCTGCCAGGAAAAAAGCTACTTTAACTCAGACTCTAAACATAATCACATTGAGCCTATTTTAAAATGACCAGAAATAGTATTATAGGCCACTGTGTTAATTGTTTATTGCTTATACATAGAGTCACTAAGTAAAAAAAAAAACTGGCAGTAAAACAGGACCTTCCCTCTTAAGTGTGAAAAGAACCATGTGTGTTTAGGAAGTGGCTTTCAACATAGCCCGATGTATTTTCTAAGCAGGATGCATGTGCCTCTGGTGTTTGAATATTAAAATGACTGTATTATCTGGATTTATATTCAATGTGTACACTGAGCAGACAACAATTTGTTGAAGCAGCAATGCTCCTGTGCATTTGTTTAGATAAGCGCAATTAAAATTTGTGGTATATTATGATGGCAGCAGCGGACTGCAATTAAACTAACTTCATTCTCTGTCTTTCTCTCTTCCCTTCTCACTCTCTCTCTCCTAAACCCATACACAGGCTCCCCCAGAGGCTCTGTGCCCAGTTCCTGACCTTAGTAAATTCGTGGCTAATTTGAAGCATGTGGCAGAAAATTGGAAACACTGAACATTTAAAACTGTGGACGTTTCTTTTGCACATGCTAATTTCTCCCAGGAGATCCCATCAGATGAAATGACCCAAAACATGTCAATGTTAGGGCAACATTTGGGCTCACGGGGTGAAGGGTGAGGGTAGCAGAGTGGGGAGAAAGAACAGCTGAAGGGCAGAGAAGTGAGTTAAAGAGGGTATTTTAAAATGGGAAATTCATTCAAGTCATCCCTTAAGCAAACACCACTTCCACACTCTTCCCACTTTTACTGTCTCCATATTTATCTCACTTACTCACACACACACACACACACCTCCCACGCACAGGTGGAAATTCTTAGTACTCTACCTCCTGTTCAAGGGAGAGCTGCATGTCCCATATAGGACAACAGGTGCATGCAAAGCAGGAGTGCACATGCACTTGTGTATGTCTGTGTGTATGTGTGTGTCTGTGCACATGTTCACACTAATCTTTATTTTGAAAAGTGCAGAGAAGAGAGTTTGAGCTTTTGGCCATGCTGTCACAGTTCAGCCCTGAGGCCTGGTTGATCTGTTTATTTTGTCTCATTTCCGCTTTTATTTTGACATCCCCTGCCTAGCGTCTTTTTCGCTTCCTGCCTGTCTCTCTGACTGTCAGTAATCAGGTAAGTGATAACACCTGTGATGGGATTATTGGGATTATTGTGAAGAGACCTGTCTACACTGTCTCTTGGCCAGATCGTTGCCCTCTCCACGCTGTGACTCTTCCGCCGCCCTCAGTTTTTTTGTCTGTTTTTGCCTGTTTGCCTGCTCTGACTTCTTTTACTGGTGTTATCAGGCGGTCTCCTGACTCAAGCTACTGTTCGGCTCCAGTGAACTTCTGATCACCTGTCTGACTCTCTGGAACCTGACCTGTTTCTGTTGACACTGGACCTGTGTTCTTCCTCCACTCTTTAAGTCCCTGTATCTCTATTCTGGACAACAGAGTGGTTTCTGGAATTTATCTGTTATCGCATGTTCCGCTACCCTGACCTACACTTGATTTTAGGTAACACCTGGTTAAACCGTCATAACCCACACCTTCACTGGCAGTCAGGTCTGGGGTGGTGCTTCTCTTGTTTAGTTTCATGTCTGAGATCTGCTCTTCTTCCACCTCAAGTCAAAGAGGTTCTTGAAGAATTTCCTGATCTGTCCGGTGTCCCCGCTGAGTATTTGGATCTAAAGGAGGTATTTAACAAACATCAAGCGGCATCTCTGCTTCCTCACGTGCATATTAATGTGCAATTCTCTTCCTTACATGCACAACACCACCTTGTGGCCGTCTGTATTCACTGTCTGAACCAGAACATCAAGTCATGGACTACATCTCCGAATCCCTGGCAGCTGGACTCATTCGACCTTCTTATTCCCCCGCTGGTGCAGGCTTCTTCCTTGTTGGGAAGAAGGGTAGAAGACTCAACATCACAGTTAAGAACTGGTATCCCTTCCCACACATCTCCTTGACATTTGAGGTTCTTCAGAGTGCCAGCATCTTTTCCAAGCTGAATTTACCTAATGGCCACCATCTTGTGTGCATAAGCAAAGGAGACAAATGGAAGATGGCATATAACACCCCATACAAATACCTCTTAATGTGCTTTGGCCTCAGCAATGCCCCTGCTGTCTTCCATAACCTGGAGAACGATGTCCTGAGAGACATGATCAATAAATTTGTAATTGTCTATCTCAATGATATTCTGATCTTCTCTCGTTCACAGGCACAGCACACACATCACACCAGGGCAATCCTCCAATGCCTCAGCCAAACCATCTCTATGTGAAGGTAGAGAAGTGAATTCCACAAGAACACAGTCTCTTTCCTTGGATTAATAATTTCTGCTGGTAACATAGAGATTGACCCTGCCAAGCTCCAGGTTGTCCAAGAGTGGCCCTATCACAAAAAACGCAGCTACAGAGGTTTTTGAGGTTCCCCAGTTTTTAATGCAGGTTTATCAGAAATTACAGCTCTGCGGCACCCCCCTGCATCTCCTGACTTCAATCAAGACCAAGTTCAGCTGGACCCAGGAAGCTGCCGAAGCCTTCACCCTTTTGAAAGTTCTTGTCTGCCCCTGTCCTGATTCTCCCGGACACCTTTGTTGTCAAGGTTGATGCTTTGGACTGGACCAGTTGTGGAGTGGACTGGAGTGGGAGACATTCTGTCCCAGCACTCATCCACCTTCAATCACCTACACTCCTGAGTCTTTTTCTCTCGCAGGCTCAACCCTGTAGAGAGAAATTACAGCATCAAAGACAGGGAGCTCTTGGCCATTTAGATGGCTTTAGAGGAATGGAGACATGGCTGTAAGGAGTTGAGCATCCTTTCATCGTGCTAATCGACCATAAGAAACTGGAGTAGCCAATGCCTCAATGCCTGCCAGGCTAGATGGTCTCTCTTTTTCAATCTGTCCCATTTCTGTTTTTATGTTTGTCCTCGATCCAAGAACCATAAAACAGATGTCCTGTACTGGAAACTCTCTTTGTTGTTAAACAACGATTCTGGTGGTCATCTCTCAGCAGAGATGATGCCACCTGTTCTGTCTGCACTAAAGCCAAAACCTCATGGAGACTCTTCTCTGGTCATGTGCGCCCCCTGCTTGTGCCCAAAAAACCATGGTCCCACATCTCCCTCCACTTCGTCATTGTTCTGCCAGCTTCTGGAGGAATGTCAGTGGTCCTGACAGTGGTGGACAGACTAGCAAAAATGGTCCACCCAAGTTACTCTCAGGCAATGAAACAGCAGAGGCGCCAATCAACCAGGTCTTCAGACTGCATGGCATCCCCCCTGAAATAGTTTCAGGCCATAACCCCCAACTCACTTCCAAGTTCTGGGCCAAAATTTGCTGTTTATTGACTGCCGGACGTCTGCATCAGCCTGTCTTCAGGGTTTCGTCCACATACCAATGGACATACTGAATGCCTAAATCAAGAGCTCGAGCTCACTGTTTCCGCAAGCCATCCTCCTGGGTCAAGAACCTCGTTTGGATTAAATATGCACACAACTCTCTTCCAACTGCAGCCACAAGTCTCACCCCCTTCCAGACTGGATATCAGACTCCACTGTTTTCCACTCAAGGGGGAGGCCCAAGTTCCATCTGCCCATGCTCTGGTTCACCACTGTCATCTGGCCTGGAGCGTGATAGACACAAGACAGTTAAAACGTACAAACATTGGGCCAACAAACATGGTTCTCCAGCTCCAGCTTACCACACAGGTCAGATGGTCTGGCTGTCTACAGCAGATGTGCCTCTTTGTCTGGAGAGTAAGAAGCTGGCTGGCCAAGGGTGAGCAGTTCAATTCTCAGTCCCGGCAAGCTACATGTCGAGGTGTCCATGGACAAGTCACCGAAACCCCGTGGTAGCGCTGACACAGGTCTAGCAGCTGTCCAAACAACAATTTCCCCAAGGGGATCAATAAAGTATTAATTATTAATGTAATTATTATGTTTAGAAGCCGATTGCCTACTCCATTGGTAGAGACTGCTACGGCCCTGGTATTGGCTCCAGTCATCACATCACCTCCACAACCAACTTCTGTGATTGTCTGTTCAGTAAATCTCAATCCTGGGTGCAAGGCTGCTTATTGGGTCCAGAACTCACCCGTCACACATGCTCCACATGTCACTCTAAGTGGACTCCTTTCCCAGCCCCAATGCTGCAAAAAATGTATCTAGTTTTTCTTACCCTTCATTTTCTGTATTAAAATGTTTGAACTATTTACTAAAATAATTATTTCTTAAAATGGGTGTAAAAGTGTTTCCAGTTGTTGTTGACTTCAGCAGCTCATTTAACAATGGAAAAGATTGTCTTTTGCTTTTTAAAAAAACTTGGTCTGATGACAGTACTGCGTAAAAAGTTGCAGGATCATGAATATGAAGGTATATGAATGTGTATTGCAAATCTCATGGCAGTGCATCAAGTATTCATTTTAATGGTGATGTTAGAAGAAAAGTCAGGTCATTAAGATGAATCCTCTGGGGGCCGTGAATGTTTGTGCATATCTTCATGCCAACTGATGTAAAACTTGTTGAGTTACTGTACTCAGGACTGAAGTGATGGACCGACATTGCCTTCTCTAGTGCAATGCCACTAGCTAAGAACAACATTCATAATGTTATAGGGTCTATAGTTTAAATAAAGTAAAAATGCTAAATGCGGAGGGGAGTATTTTTCCCAGTAAATAACCCTCTCCCCCTAATATCTTTGCACAAAAGTTATCCAGCACTCTCTATCCTGCTTCATGCCCACAGACGATCTTCCTTGTTGGTCTAAATTTAGCCTTGGTCCCCTCCGGAGGCTGGAGCAGGTGGAGGTGACGGGGGCCTTGGCCTGTCCTCACGGGACAGACGGGTGAACACCATGACCAAAGCCCCAGACCTCACAATCTAGTTCTAGAACCGACAATGACAACCCCCGCCTCAGCATACACACACACACAAACACACACACACACACCTCTAAAAATTAGTCTGTTATTGCCTCAAACTGATGGTTATAATCTGCGTCATGCTAAGTTATAATCCCGAGCTGAAAACAACAGATTTCACTGGCAGACTCTAAAACCACTTATCAAAACTTTTCAGCACCGCCACATGAAAACCTCCAACCATGCCTCAATATTTTGAGACTTGCAACATGCAATTTGAGAACAACTTTTGTGGGCACAAAGACTCAAAAGCTCACCATTGTTCCCTCTATAGAAAAAGGAAAACAAAATGCACACACACACACACTCACCAAAATGCTGCACATTTACCTTTATACACCATAAAGGCTCCAATACTGCTACTACACATGATGTCTGTCCACACCATTCCTCATTTCAGAAACTTGCTGATCCCCATGCTGGCCAGTTCACCAGGATGACATCATTGGCTCAAACTTAATTTATGTGTCAGTTTTAGATGTCCTGGTACATAGTTCAAATTGCCCCTCGGGGACAAATAAAATATTTTGAATTTAATTGAATAGTTTGAGACTGTAGTACCAAGAAGAACAACAGCATCAATTACAAGATATGTTTATGTGGAAGAGACAAAGCCCTGCAGCAGCCAAAGGAATAATGATGGGGGCAAAAGAGGAAGTAAAGTGAGAAAGTGTGAGTGTGGAGGAGGTCAGATGGATGGATAGGTCAAGAAAACATCATGCTTTAACATGGAAAACCACTGTTTGTTTCTACACTGTTTATTTTTTAAAGCATAACCACACTCATACTATAACCTTAACCACATGTTCCTTATTTTAAGCATGGCAACAAAAGCAATTTTAACATAAACTATGATCTTTCTCTAAACTTAACCAAACCTTAACCACGGTATTGTAAAATCATAAAACTGCTTTTTTGCAAGTCACAGAAAAATTCTGCCATCCTGTCAGCAGGAGTATCACATCAGATGCTGCTACTTCTACATGAGGACTTCCTGTGTAGTTTGCATTCCAGTTGACACTCAGAGAAGATCAATACCTCTTAATGTCTGTAGTATAAATATGAAGCATGAGCGAGCAGCAGGTTCGCTTAGCTTAGCATAAAGACAACAGTAACAGAGGGAAAGAGCTAGCGTGTCATTATCCACAGCATAGAAACACCTCTTACTAATTCACACATTATACTGCACTTTTGTAATCCACACAAAAGTCAAGTGTAAATTCAAAATTAAATCAGAAAGATGTTGATTTATAGGGATTTCTTGGCTGGGATCAGTGACTCCAAGAAATAGTTTATCACACAACCCCCGTAAAACCACAATGTATTATTTTTATCTTTGAGTTTTTGTACGAATTTAACAAACAAGACACAATGTGTTAATTGGTGAGGGGAGGCGCTGGTGGTCACATTAGATTACCATGTGGGATTTAATAATTTCCTACTCTTGAGAATGTACACACAGTCAAGTGCAGACCAGTGCTGTTTAATTAAGTTAAAACATGTCGCACAACTCTTCTCCAATGCCGTATGCTTTATCCTCCACAGAAGAGTTGGCTGTTTTAATTTTAATGGATTGACTTTGAGATTCACTAAACCATATTGCATTGCATTTCAGACAGAGCAGGATAGCTGTTTCCCCCTGTGTACAGCATTTGTGTTAAGCTAATTCAACTGGCTGCTGGCTGTAGCCTTACAATTAGTGTACTGACATGGGTACAGACATATTGTATCTACAGTATATTCTCACCCAACTCTCATCAGTGAGTAGAGCAATCTTTACCAAAATGTCAAATGATTCCTTAAACTCATTTGTTTGTAAAAAATATTTTACACCAGACTGTGAATACTTAAATATAACTGTGTTAACAACAGACAATAGAGCCAAAAATAATGCAGACAGTCTATGGCACTCTTCCATGTACTAGTTTTTATCTTAATGACAGCCTGGGTTTTGTGGTGTTATGGTAGCAGCAATATTGTGTAATTAAACTAACTTGCCCCTCAGAGCCCATGAGCCCATCCCCTCTCTGCGCCCTTGCCACACCTCCATTTTTCTTTCTCTCCCCTCATATCACACCACTACTGCTCTAAAGGCTACCTCACCTCTTTCTTTTGTGTGCTTGTGTTTCTGCCTTCCTGGCGGCCCGCGTCTATCTCCCTCGTTCTCCTTGTCCTGCTCTCTGCAAGTACTTGTGCTAGCACGGCAGTTTGGCTGATGGTCTGGGTATAGCGGGTGTGTGTCAAACAGCACCTTCCCTCTGAGCAAAGAAGCAGAGGGAAGGCTGCAGGAGGAGGAGGAGGAGTGGGGAGGCACACACACACACACACACAGCACAAACACACATACACTGCATGGTGATGTCATCTGAAATGACATCATCCCATGGAGAGGAGCCAAGGGACCTGATGGGTTAGCATCCTCCAGTGAGTTGAAGGGAGAAGGCAAGAAAGAGACAGAGAGAGACGTGTAAATATAGAGAAAGAAAAAGGAATGGACACTGTAGGAGAGACAGTAGCTGTGATCTGAATTTCCCTCCTTTGTTTTCTACATGACTACTTCTTGTTCTTGTTCAGTCTTCGCAGAGCCACGGGCCTCTCTTTTAGGAATACTTGCTTAATTTCCATTTGCAGGTGTTAACGTCCTCAGGGAAGTATGCATGAGTGCAGCTAAAGTGCAGCTAGAGTGTAAGTGAATCAATACCAAGGAGCTAATACAAACTCATCACACACGCACACACAGCCATATATGCCACAGCCATCACACACAAGTGCATTTACTGCAGCCGTATATTGTATGTATGGACACATGCTACATGCACAACAAAACGTTTACACATTGACACAGGCTCACTAATAAACACACTCTCACACACGTTGGGTTTCTTAGTGGGGACACCTGTGTCTCTGCGTGCTTCCATTGTTGTCCACTTGGCTGTGCTGTGCTCCACACTGTGCTCCCAGCATGCCTGTCATCTGAAACCAGACACCTATGGATCCTGCTGGAGTGATACACCTCTCCTTCTCTGGACCCATTGCTGATGCTGAAGACATTCCACTTGGCACATACTCTGTATAAAAAGCTTACTTTGCTCTATTTACTTGACAGAAAGGTTAAGATTATGCATGCATTTCTTTGTAGCTGGTCATATCTTTTTGAACTCTTTCATGAACTGCCAGTAAATGTTTGCTTTTAAGACAGTGTATTGATATATAAAGGTGGTGTTTCTAATACATAATGAGTCAATCTTCCTTACTGCTCACTGCTGTCAGTGGCAAACTGACTCAACAGTATAAATAGAGAGGCATGTAGTGTGGGACAGAGAGGAGCAGGGATGAGAGATAGGAGGGGAATGAGGGAGGGCTTGTCGTGATGTGAGGGTGTGAGTCCACACAATGCAGGAAAAATTTTGTCAGGAATAATCAAGAATAATAACTAACAAAAATGAAGCTCTTATAGTCTCTTTTTGACCAGCTTCTACTCTTGGCGGGTTTATTGCTTGCAGAGTGCAGCATGAATGTGATGTGGCCTTGTGCTCTTTCAGACCCTCAACAGATCACATTTAAGAAGTTAAGGACAAAGATACAGTTCGACCAGAGAACAGGAAGTGTTCATTTTAGTTAGAACTTCCCCTTTAAGTTCGTTCTCGTTCTCCGCGTGTAGAGCTTTGTCGAGATGACTGCTCGCAAACTATCCCACCACTGATTTAGAAAAACAAACAGTGCATATCATGCAGACTATCTGATAAACACAATATATTGATAATTTACATCCACGGACTTGCATTCACTCAGCTCTCTCAGACACAACATGCTTATTTATGATTCAGCATGTGGGGTCAAGTAGTTCATCAAAATGTAAATGTTTACTTAATTGAGGGTGAATTGCGCTGCCATCCCACTCCACACACACTGCCTATGTTTGGTCTTATTTGGTGTATCTGTGCTGGTCCAATCACTATCCACTCTTTCCTACTTTCTTTCTTTTCTCTGCAGTATTGGTATGGCAACATTGGCACAGGCACACTCCTACTCTCTTCCGATCTTAGTCATAGGCCTCACTCATAAGGCACCAGCTGAAGCCCTCCAACAGTTGATATGTTTGGTCACTTCCGTGTGTTTTCTCTCTGCGCCTTTATCACTCTTGCACACATACTGTACACTGTACACATGCAAACAGCGCCTGACTCCAGCTCTCAAGCAGGGATTCAATTTAAAAGAGAGCCTCCTCATTTTATCCAGATCTTCAGGTAAGTTATGTCTGCATGCATCTCAGTAATGCTGAGCCTCTGCAGCTCAACATTAAGGGAATATATATTGTTGTGATTAGCTATTGTATTCATGTTTTCTCTGGACAAATGTGTTTGGCTCTGGTCGCTAAGTTACCTGTTGATTCCCATTGTGCTGAGAGACTGAACAGGGTAAAACAGGGAACCTATCACAGGAACATGTGCCTTCCCTATAGTACGGAAGAGGATTAGGGCCACCATGAAAATATTATTTGAGTTCTGACTTTATTCTCAGAATTCTGACTTTAATCTCAGAATTCTGACTTTTTTCTCAGAATTCTGACTTTAATCTCAACATTAAAGTCAGATTAAAGTCAGAATTCTGAGAAAAAAGTCAGAACTCAAATAATATTTTCATGGTGGCCCTAATCCTCTTCCGTACTATAGACACCAGCCCATAAGTACCCTGTGCATATAGGACACCTTTTGTTCATACAAGATGTTATATTGAGGGTCTATGTGCATCTGACTTCATGTCAGCTTGTTTTAGGTTATTGCATAACCACGGACTGTATTTAAGACAAGAAGTAAATGCTGACAATTTTATGATGTATGTAACAGTAGTCGATTCTTTCTCATCTAGTCCAAAAACCCTGCAACTGTGCTTGGAGTAAATCTCCTTCTTTGTTTCTGATGCTTACATTGTCATCAAGAAAACTATCATTTATTTTCTGTGGTGCAGGGATCAAGCTTTCAGTGGGAGGAGAATAATTATGGTAAATAATAACTATTGCAATATGCATATGGTCATGTGAGTATTGATTTAAGACAGACTTTAAAATTATGAATACAGTATTAATGATAGCTTGTGACTGTACTTCTACTGTAAGAGTCTCCAGATTCTTTTTTAAATTGCTTCTCAAAGCACACTTCTACAGAACAGTATCTTAAAATCTTGTTTTATGACCTGTCATATCACTATTTGTGTTCCTGAATACCACTTTATATTTTGACAAAGATTGCATGTGCTTTAGTTGTGGCAAAAATGAGAAAAGAATAGGAAAACCTTTGAACGTATGGCAGGCACCTTACCATTAAAAAGCATAGTTGGAGGAGTGCGGTAAAAAACTCTCAGCCCACTCCCAACTAAATGGTTAACAGTTTATTTAAGGGGACAAATAGGTCAAACAGTATCTAATTATCCCTCAATCGAAGGCAAGGATTTTCTTCTCCTGCTTTTTTGCTCCTTTTCTTTCCTGTGTGTGTGTGAGAGAGCAGCATCGTTCCAACTCACCAACCAGCGGTCTCTGTTGACCTAGTTCTGCTCTGGACACAGGGTGCTTTAGTAGGGACAAGCCTCACCCACTGTCTCTTCTGGGCCCCTAGACACACAGTCCAGGACATAAACACACTCACTCAAAGAAAAGCTTTACGCACTCACATCCATAACCCCTCTGACATTTCATCCATTGGGTTAATTGAGTGAACATCATTGATCTTGGATTCGTCCCCAGCTGACAAGGATCCCATTGTCAGAGTGACAGTGATTACATTTGCATGCTGGCAGTGCATTTTCAGTCTATAACCTATAACATGAGTGAAGAGCATGACTCTCATGTAAAGTGTATTGTAAAGTGTATACAGCTGTCAAGATCTTTTAGATTTCAGTGTTTAATTTAATTTATATAAAAGTCACTCTGAAGCATCAGATGCACTGGACTAGGTCGACTTTGACTTAACTGATATAACTCGAGCTGAGGTTAATGTTGAACAATAACTGCTGAGTTTAGTCTTTACATATGTAAATGGATTTTTTAAGAGAGATATTCTTATATGTGACTATAAAACTAATAACCAAAAGAAATCGTTACAGTCTGACAGGCAGCTGAAATATGAAAAGCTGGGTCATTTGGATCAGTTTGTCATGTGCGCAATAACATATAGACCACAGTCACAAACACATACGGGTTGCCGAGTTTTTTGTTTTGAGTCATATAGATTACTCCCACACATTATCACTTTTCAATTGCTTCTCATATTCTAAATATCTAAGTTAAGAAAAAAAGGTGTGGTGTTTTCAACTGTCCTGTTTTTGCGCAACCGAATGCGCTTCTTATGTGCGTTTTGAAATGCTGCAGATAGATAAACAAAGTTACAAAGTTAAAATAGGAACCTTTTGTTAGGAACTGTTACAAAGCGCAGAGGAGAGACGATTTAAATTCGGGTTTCCTCCTGGTTGTTACAGAAACAAGTACAATATTTGACGTCCTATTTTTCGTTTATCATCTCAAGTTCAAGTTCTATGTAGTACACATAATACGCACGGAAGGATAAGTATTTTTTATGGAATAGAAAGTATGTTTTCCTTGATATATTTCATGAAAGAAGAGGTTATTCGTGGTGCAGGGACGACTTCATGTTAATCCACACATTTTAAAGATGCCTCTCATGCGCGTCTCTGATATTTTCAATAAGTCAGCAGCCAAGTAAATGTTAAACCACAAGAGCAGAGAGACACAGAAAGAGAGCACAAGCCTACACAAACTTTCATGTGTTTGTTTAGAAGAACATGGTTGGTGGACAGTTTTAAAAGTAGAAATGATATCTCCCCATAACAATATTAGCACTCTCATTGCAGTATTATTCTTCATTGATGACCTTTAAGGGGAATTTAGCTCATCAGATTACTGTGCCCGATTACTGTTTCTTCTTTGCATTCTGACTGTGCATCAGCCCACACATCGGGCAAATATTCAAATACTGCTGCATAACCGTGAGCGTGACACTCCCAAAAAAACGCGCGCACACACACAAACACTCAAACAGAAACAACAAGCGTCTTAACAACTCTAGTTACCTTACTTCAGCTGAGTAGTCTGATTTGCGCACAGAAACCTGAAGGTAGATTCTCGGTTGTACACAGTCAATATGAGCAATTAATAACATATACAAATTCTCAGAAATTGCATTATGTGTGTCTTAGTACTTGTCATTCCAGTTTTCAGCGCCCACAGCTTCAGGTTTCAACTTATTTTTATTTTTAAAGAGTGCAATAGTTGAATAGTGAATAGTGAATCTCAACAAATACAATAAGCTAACAAGGTGTGTATAACAATGTAATATTTGCAATTTTACCACATGTTGGGAATGTCGAACAGTGATCATTTAACTGGTCTAACTAATGGTTAGATGGTGATTTTTTTCCTCAAAGAAAAAGTAAAAGTAATTCAATGCACTTTCCAGGCATCCATTTCATCACATAATCTACTTCAAGAGTTAAATGTCCACATGCACAATATAGACTGCACATGTTTCATCGCAGGTTTTGAACAGATTTCTCAGCGAAGACTGCAACGAGGTGGGTAAACTTTCATTAAGTCCAAAAACTAAATGAGCCCACAAACCACATTCTTCTTCATGTGTGTGTTGTCTATATCGTCACCTTTCAGCACGAAAAATACCTGTCTGTAAAGTCACCTGTACTAAATATACGACGTATGGCCGGTGTGTACCTGCTGTAATAGGGATAAAGCATGACGCAGACACAAATGAAACCGTTTCTGAACGTGTATTAGATTATTTTAAACTTGGTGTAAAAATATGCTCACCTGTTTATATTAGACGCTGAACTGGTTCCTCTAATCTTCTGACTAGAACCAGCACCTTTTACTCTCTTGCTATCAACCATCCAGGCTCACACAGCGCGGATAGCTGCGTCAATCCTTCCCTTTGTACACTGTCGACAAAGTGATGGTACAGTTTGTCGACAGTTGTGCATACGCTGCAGAAGTGTTTTATAAGCCAAAGATAGGATCTCTATTAAAATCAAATATGCCATCAAAACTCTGCAAAATGTTGCTTTTCCGCTACACAATGACAAATCTACGGTGTCTTTTACTCATGCAGGTTATCTTTGTTTTTCTCAAAGCCACAGTTCTTTTACTTTATGTATGTTCAACCTGTGAGGTTTTGGGCTTATTGTGGAGTTGGTTTGCAAAATATCCCCAAATTATCCCTCACAGGTTTTGATTTTTATGCAACTTTTAACCCGTGAATTACACATAGCTTCAAAAGACTTTATAAAACGTGCATGTACAGAGCAGGCCTGAAACTACAGGCCTATGTGCACTAGGAATGTCTCTTGGGAGCTCGTTTTATATCAGCTTTTGGTTGGTTTGTTGTGATAAAGCTGTTGCACCCACCAGACGTGCTTATTTCTCAGTGTTGTCTTTTTAAATCCGTCCACAACCTTTGAAATTGACTTCCTCTTCAGTGAAATCTGCAGCCTTTTATTTCTATCGTAACAAACATTTTCTCACAGCCTCTCGGGGGGGGTTGAGGTTAAATATTTTCAGGGAGATTTAGAAGCTGAGAGCACTGAGTGATTTTCATTTGATATAGAAAAGATCTAAGCGCACTCCGTTAGGGCATACGCTGCTAGTCGTCAAGCTGGATGGAGAGAAGGGCGTCTTGATGGTGACTTCACTGACACCAACAGCTTCCTGACGCAACGCTACTGTAACAGCAGCGAGGAAATAGGGAGCTCACCTTTTCATCCGATGAACCAACATGATCCTATTTCTGCATAGTAAGCTGTCTCAGCTCTCCCTCCCCTCGGTTCCAAGAACACCGACGGACTCGTTATCAAAGAGTAGTCTGTTTATATCTCAGTTTTTACAACAGGAAGGCAAAATCCTCATTCTTTACACTGTACTTGTTGCATTGCTTCTTGTCCCTGTCTTTGTAGGTAGAAAGCAGGAAATGTAATTACCTTTCTTGTAAGTGATGCACAAATTGTCTTTCAGTCTTTCTGTCTGATAAAACAAAGAGCAAAAGGAACTTTCTGTTGTAGAGAGCGAGTAAGATGTCAAAAAAAGGAGTGGGTAGTTGGGATAATTACTCAACTTCAGTCCGGCATTTAGGCTGAAAGGTGAATTGTCAAATAGTTTTCTCACTGGAGGAGACCATAGCCACCGTCCCTACACTTCTACTCTTTGCTTGGAAACCGGTAGTAACTCGTTACTGAGCATGCCCTTGCCACCCTGTACTGTCCGGGAACTAGTTTGAAGTGGGAAAGGCGTGTAGGCGCCATGCGTTCTCGTTTTGAAGACTCCAGCTCGGTGAAGTATCAGAACGAAAGCATATGAGCGCAACTGAATGCCAGGAAGAAAGACGGACTGACATTTGGATTCTGTGGTTTTGTAAAAGAAAATCAAAGTTACCGAGCGGGGCTAAATGCCAACGTCTCCGTTCCTCTAGGCGCGCACAGGGCGCACCGACCTGTAGTAGCCTGATCTTGGACAGCCTATTGGACCCGGGCACTGTGTACTGTGCAGCTTGTCTATTTCACTTTGAAGAGATGCTGGTCGTCTCAGACACGTGAGCTGAGCTGGTGAGACGACTTTATCGCGGATTTAGATGAGGTGTTTTCAGTGCGTTAATGGCCAGGCTTGTGAACTAAGCTATGGTGCGCTCAGATGTTTTTTTTTCTTTCTCTCTCTCGGTCTCTCTCTGTATGCACCGCTCCGCCTCCCCCTTTTCGCAACATTGACGCAACTAAAAATACTGGAACAAAAGAAACAACTTCCTCGAAGCTTTGCTGAAACTGCACTTAGTCGGAGAATGGAAGCTTGTTGTCAACTTGCCTGCATGGAAACACAGAGGTGAGGGTGTCACCCGTGGCCGGCTGGCAGCGAGAGAGATGCAGTCGATCACTCCGAAACGGATCTAGGCTGTCGAGTAAGTGCCATTAAACCTTCCGTAGAGCAATTTCTAACTTTTGGTGTCTGACCTCACGACAAGTTGAGTTTGCCATCCGATGTCAGTCATTGGGAAATGAAGTCGTTTTGGTCGATTCTCTGCGACACTGGGGACAAAGTAAAGTCCCTTTAAGGTAATGCTGTCGAATTGACGAGCTAGAATATAAGTTATAGGCCTATAGCCTGTGTTCATTGTGGGAAATGTCGATGTGCATGCTGTTCAAAATGACAAGTTTCTACTCTTTTTTGACAATTTGATATTTAGAGGCCATTGTCAGCGAGCCTGTAACTATTCTGCTGTCAGCCTGAAAGACTGGGGTTGTAGGTTTAGTGAATCTAATGTGAACGACAAATAATTTCACGTGAGGTAAATGTCAGCAGAAACTGTTCGAGTAGACGTCAGTGTGTTGTGCATTGAAAGTCTTCAACGCGGTCTACCAGTTTATTATTGTTATTCATGCAGCAGCCTTGATCAGTCGCCGGTTGCACGAAGATCACCGGTGATCAATAAACATGTCTAAAACAGAGCAGAAGGAGATCATTTTATTAACTAGATGTGGTGTCATCGTTTTAGGTGATGTGTGTAACTTTGCGTTGAGCTTTGCGCCACGGTTTGGGCGGACGATTACTCTGCTTTGTCGCGTCGGTGTTTTTACTGCATGAACAAAGGATTGGATGGAGTAGTCGGCTCGGCACAGAGCGTCGGTGGAGAGCAGGCGGGCTGTTTACAATAATAACACGATCGCGGTGACGTGTGTGACCGACAGTGGCCTCGGCCAATGAGGAGGCCGCTTAGCCATCAGCAACACGCTATATTTGGAAAGTGGTTACATCATCGAGGTGCAAGAGTGGACGGTGCAGGGAGGGACTTCCGCAGGAATTCTGAGTTTGTAGTCCAGAAACAGGACAATGAGTAGCCTACATCAGTCATGTCTGTGGAGCTCAAAGTCTGAGTTTTTACACTTTATCTGCATGTTTCATATAATGAAGATGCTGTTGTGTGTGTGCCTTAAGCACTGTTTATGCACGTGTCATTGCAATGCAGTCAGACATCAAATGGACAAAATAGTCAGAGTGTCAGTGTAAAATGTAGATATTTGTCATTAGCATGCTTCCGGTTTCAATGCTAAAAATATTTGACTGTGGAAGTTAGATGGAGTACTTTATTAATCCCAAAGGAAAATTGCTGTGGTGCAGCAGTCGCTTCAAAGAATTACAAAAAACAAAGGGGTGGGTAAGAAACAATACAAAAGAAGATTTATGACATATTCCCCCATAAGATTTCTCAGCATCAGCCCATTCTGTAAATGTCTACAGATTCTCTCAGGATGTACAGTATCTGTGCAGAGTGTACAGTATACCTGCATTTTTTATAAAGTGAGTAAAGCGAGTTTTGGATATGAAACTCTTTATTGTCCTTCCCAGATTTCCAGTTTTGTTGCTCAGTAATGGTCATTTTGTATACTGTAATAGTAGAATAGGTACCTAGTAGTACAACATACTTACAGAATAAATTCTCTCAGAGTTGTTCCCAAACACAAGATTGTTGCTTAGCACAGTAAATTAAACAGACCACGTAATATCAGAATAGTTGCGTCTAGAAAATATTATACTATGAAAATTTTCATAGTATAAATAATTTCCAGGTTGTAATCTCCTTATTGCCCAAACTTTACACGTTGTTCTCTTAAACCTACAAGTATTCCTAACGTGTATAGTGTTATGTTTTGTACAGCTACACCCTTATTAGAAAAAGGTATGCAATTACATTGCTTGTTAATAAAATAAAAAAGGTTTTTACTTTTAAATGTACAGGTAGACTTTTTGGCTTTAGCACCACAGATTTGGTCACACATCAGAGTTAATCACGAGAAAAAGCCTACAAAGCTGCAACAAAAGAGAAACTGTGTCCAAAAGGATTTTCAGTGATAGATGTTGCACAGAAAGACTCTTGAGCTGAACACAAGATCTTTGTTAGAAGCTGTTGCCATCAGTCACAGGTGCCTTGTGACAATCTGCATTACTGCTTCATTATTATTAGTAGTAGTATATTAGACTGTAATATAATAATAAATGTAAGAATGTAGACAGTAATGTTCTTATTGTCTAATTGTATGTTAACATATTTAGTATGTTCTTCAGCTGAGATGTGAGCACAGTCGGTGAGCACAACTGAACAGGATTCAAAGTTTTTAGCAATGTAATGTATCAGTATTAGGATCAGTGATAGCTGCTAAAATATTGCTTGCTCAAATTTAACCCAAAATTTCACCCATCTCTACTACTACACACTTGAATCACTATTCACTCTGGACATTATTTTTCATGCGAGCATAAAATCATTAAATACAAGCAGCGTACTTTAAACAAGCAGCCAGGAGATATGGATGTTCGTCCTTCCCTCGAACGTATATCGACGTAATGTTTAATGAAGATTGTGCTTTGATGAGCTTGGTGCTCTTGAGAAAGATGTGAACCGTCATCTCACTAGAGAACAGTGTTTTTTTTTTCCTAGCATTGTAAAATATTGCAGTACCCAGTGCAGTGACGTGTGGTGATACCACTGCAATCCAGTGTAAAGAAACAGTCCACTTTTTATCATCATCTAAAAGTGTGCAGTACTATATATAAAATTGTTTGTGGACACAGACTAATGGCAAGACTGAAAACAAGTGCTAAGTCTAAACATAATCTAAATGTTATCTAAACACTGATATTCATACAGTATTAGCACAGCAATGTTGCTCAACACTCATGAATGCAATTTATGAAATGTGACCTAAACACAGCTTCATATCAGTTAAATGTAAAAGATAGTGATGGAAAAACAGCTCAGAACTCAGATAATCATGTAAGAAAAAGATTTCAAATAGAAGTATGTTGTAGGATAGTTGAATGATACTGTATAATAATTTGCAAATAGTCTGTTGGCCTTACGGATATTGATCAGTCTTATGAAATTCATTACATTGAATACGAGTACACCTTTCTATGAATATAACCAGTTTTTTTTTATTTAGTATTTTGATTAAATTGTACACTAGTTTGCACATAAATATTATTGTTGTCATTTATTTATATTACTTCCATTCAGGTCTGAGTGTAGAGTCTTAAGTCCTGTGGTGTAGTTGCTTTTCATAACGCTCTCAGCTTTCTTTTTCAGAACAGTCCTCCACAAATTTAAAGCTAAAGACTGTAGGTGCAAAATACTCTCAATCAAGCTTCGGGAAAAATACAGTGCTGTTAACATCGGCCTTCAAAAAACTTATTCTCCAAGGCCATTCGGTAACTCTGCTGGCCTAGGATTAGATCATGCTTGTGTTTAGCCCTCTCTATAATCCCTCTCAGCAGTCTGCCTCAATAAAGAAAAATACTGAGGGGTGTGGACAATTCAGTCAAGATTTTTTTTTTTTAAATACTACTAGACCATTTTCAATGGAAAATGCCTCTGACCAGGTTGAAACAGCCAAACTAGCCACTGCATATTTAAATTTCAATGTAGTAATATATGTCACTGATGTTATTAATTCAAAATTTATTGCTTTGTGCATATAGGACTCCTGTGTTTTTATTGGCACATGGCTCCACACTTACTCTGGAAAACACAGCATTAAATACATTTGGAAATAGATAATTGATGTTAACCCTAGAACAGAGTTTAAAAACACAATCTGGGGCAAAATCAAGCTGCTCTTGCGGATGAGTTGGCAGACCACATCTCTTGCAGTGTCCTTAGCAAAGTTTTTGCTGATTATTTTGGTATTTAACATACAAAGTGTTCATGGGAGGTCTCAAACCAGAGAACTGATTACTGGAACATCGCTTTACTCTCCTCAGCTTGCCTTGATTTCCTATTAATAAACTCTTTTGTCCCCCCTCTGTCCTTGTTATGTCGTAGCTAGCCAAGTTTCCTCTTAATTGTCTCGTTTGTAATGTAATTTTTTGCTCTATGAATTATGCCCACTTAATTTGATTGCTGTGTGTGAGAATGTCTGTAAACTTATAGAGAGACTAAATAAAAAGAGCTTCTTGTGCTGTAACATCTGCAGGCCAAGCATGTGATTGTGTTTAGCAGCACCACAACTATTAAAGTCTGGTCTTTGCTTTTACTTACTTACTTTACTTAACATTATTTTACTATGATTTCAAGTTTAGATGTAAATAAGTTGTGTATATTTGTGTGTGCACTTTTTATAGTGCTCAGGGGCTAATGTGACCACCTCACAGCCTTTGTGCTAAAAAGAGGTCAAAGGTCTCTGTTGTGTTTTCAGGGTCTGCTTGTGACTATTAGCCATTGATAAATGTGATGTCCCACAAGTGTGCGGGCCTGACCCCTCCAAAGTGGGAGGTGTCATAACACGCCCTGCACTAACCTCCCAGCCAACCCCACCTCAACTACTGCACATACACACACACAAACACACACAATCTGCCCTGCTGACAGGAGCACAAGAGGGCAGCTGCTACAGATGTCTCATAGAGAGAGGGGGAGGGGAACTAAGGACACATCAATGGACAGTCTCTCTCTAGTATGGAGTTCTCAGTGGGGCTCATTGTGTTCTCTAAAGACCAAGACGAGGGAATAGGCCACGTTAATATAGTACGCTTATAGTCTCTCATGCTTTATTTCAGGGTGTTGCTCAGTTTGTCTGTTGGGTTGTTTCATGCATGTGTGCAATGCTCTTAAATGTTAGTTTACACCCGATGACGTTTTTCTCCTCACTTTGCTTTGTGGATTGAATAATAAAAGTAAATAGTTTAGTCTCAGATCTTGCTCAATAGGACGTGTCGTCTAATACGCTTGATTTAGAAGTGAATGGGAGAAGCTATATTTAAAATGATTACCATCCTAAATTCACATCTACAGCGTGGAAAGCAAGAATAATGCACGACAACTGCGCACTCTCATTTCAGCCAATACTTAATGCTCCCATGAAAAAGGTAATTTCACTGTGTAACACACATTCAGCCAGACTAAAGTGAAATCACCTGCTATAATAGTTGACACGGATGGCGCAAACTGTTCTCCTGTGTTACATGGGTGCTTATTCGTGGTTTAATTTCAGTCCTGACTGTAATTACACCTTTGGGAGTTTGTTAACATTTTTGTAATTTCAGTAATATTAAAGAATTTGCATGTTGTGAGCTGAGCTGTTGCGAGTGTCTAGTTCCCCATCATTTGCTGTGATGTGGTCCTGTGCGTGTGGTGGTGTGAGGGGCCATCTTTTGAGCTGCGTTAGGGAAAGCAGAAAGAAAAAAAAAATCTGTAAAACTCCTCCTTGAATGAGAAGCAGCTGAATGTAACAGCCAACTATGCACGCAAGTCATCTAACATGAAATCAAATTAAACTGAACTAAAACTGCCCCAGCATGGCAACTTTGCAGCGGGTTAGCCTGCTGTGGCCAAACACTATGATACATGACACTGTGGCTCTTGTTCAGCTCATCTACCAGAAGACAAGGGAGAGCCCACTCGGTCTCAGCGCTCCTAATGAAGAGATGCATTATGATGTGATTTCATTTGGGCCTGCAAAAAAGCTGCCATGGATAACAGAGCAGTCTGAGTAGCATGGTTCATTTGTGTAGTGACATGTGACTTGTGTTTTCGTGAGTCATAAGGATCTCCTGTCTAATGGAAGGCAGTGGGTGCTCATGTGACAGTGACACAATGCAGGGTGAACTGTATAGTATTCACCAGAGCTCCGCTGGCTACTGTTTGGCACTGCTAATCGGGGCCCACGAGTGTCTTTTTATCTTGTTAATTTATGTCATTGTGACACTAAACAAACCACTGTTTCTGTTCATGTCACTGATGGGTTCTGGCTACAGTGGTTACTAATCTTTTAAAAACTTTATGAAGGACAGTACACTAATCAGCAAAGCTGTCAGTACTGCATAAGTGTCTTTGCAGACATTAATGCATGTGTGTGTGTGTGTGTGTGTGAGTGCGTAAGTGTGTTCAGTGTCTTCGAGTACTGCATCATGATCTTCCCTATGGTCATGGTTGTGTTTTTGCTGGCTCATCCCTGCCTCTCCACATGCCTGTTTAACAACACAGAGCTCCTCCTTACTGGCTTCCTGTCCAAACCAGTTTATCTGTAAACAAGTGTGTTTTTTCCCTCTCCGCCCCATTGTCCACACTACACCAGAATGCATACACAATGGGCGCCCTCGCTCTCTCGCAGTCTGCTTTTGTACTCCAAAGTAGAAAACATTATGTTTTTACTGCCACACACAGCAATACAAGGAAATTGGATGGTCCTTGCTGAGGGCTAAAAAATATAAACTTTTAAAATGTCATTATCAGGAATAAAAAAATAAAGATAATTTACATATGTAATTGTGTCAACTTTTTGTAAGAAGACAAGAATAGATAATTAAACTTAATTAACGTAATGTCCAAAAGATTGGCCTCTATTCACCGTACTTTAAACTAATAGCAAGTTGCGGCTAATTCTTTTTCCAGTGCACCCTACTGACATAGCAGGTGAATGTTATGTATCACTGTTATGTGTGTACATTGGGATGAAATAGCCATCTCTGTTTATCTTGCCCGTGGTACACTATGCTACAGTAGATATGATAACAGCAGGGTTATTGTGGCAAACCCATCCACACTTTGGCTGTTGCACGTACACTATAATGCTGTGTGTACTCATGTGGTGTTGAGAAGAAGGTTATGCCATATAATTTACAAATGGAATTTGTTTCTTTCAAGTTAGATACCCTTTGAGAGGTGCGGGAAATAAATCAGTCAAAAGTAAAAAACAAAAAAAAACAAAAAAAATGGGGCAACTGAAATGGGAACTTAATTAAAATGAGAGAAGGCAATTTTATGTCACAGCAATTTCAGATAAGGAAGCAATGTCCTTATTTGAACTGTACAAAATAAACTAAGACAGAGTGTCGTTTAAACCCATGATGGAGGAGAATACAACTGATGAATGAGCCTCTGTGTTTATTAGCACCGTTATGTCACTGGATCAAAGTTAAATCATTTTGCTTTTTGATCCCTGACATTTTGGCTTCAACTCTTCAGCCTTAGGACTTTACTTCCTATGCCAGGTGGTATACTTCTGTCATCTGTGGCTGCAGTAATGTGTGTTATTTGGCTATCATTTGATTGTTTTGATAGGTCTGTCATTCCAAGACAAGCACTACTGCGCTAACCACCCATTCTATAAATAAGGAACACATTTCGAATGGACATTTACAGTGCTCTTATCAACAATAGTTAGAAAAATACTGCAATGTACCATTCTTTTACACCCATAGAAGCAGGCCTCTACAGTATATACACTTACCATGAGGAATTCTACTTCTGTAAACCTTGTGCTTTAACAATGACTTTATAAATTAGTCTAGGTTATAAACTAGACATAGAGTGTTTGTGTTTGTTGTGTTCTTGTGTACTGACAAAAGGTCTGTCTGTGACTTTTCATATCCCTGGTAAGAAATGATCTGTGAGTGAAAGTGCAGTAGCAGACAGGTAACACATTTTATTTAAGGTCATTGGGGTAAAGAACAGTTGAGTTTAACCATGAGGCCAATCGCAGCTCTGAGTTGCTATTGTTTTGTTGTGGGTCACTATGGAGTGAGCTTTTGAATTTGACCGGTTCAGTTGGTACATGCTTACTGGCACAGCCTGTGTAGCTTCCCATTAAAGTTAACATATACAACTTTTGAGAATGAAGCTTGTGGAGACTTAAAATCAGTCCGATCAGATTAACTCAGCCCTCTCTCTCTCTGTTTCACTTTACTTTGCCCAGCCCTTCAGGTGTTAGTGAAATGACAGCAAAAATGACAAATGTGATACAAAACTTACTAGTCATGCAAAAATAATTGTAAAAATAACCAATTTTCTGATTGGTTAAAAGGGCAAGCCTCACTCAAAACCAGACTCCCAGGATCAGATCAGTGAAGCAATTTTGGCATAGTGGTCAAACTGTGGTACTGCAACTTCCGTGTTGATATGTAATGCACACTGGCCCAAAAGTATTAAAAAATTGAGCAGCTAATGGTGATTATTTCTATTCATGTGTGTTAGGAGCTGAGAGGCATGACTGGAGCAGGTTGCTAGTGCTCTATGGGCCCAACAATGCTGAAGTGTGAGGATCAACGGGGTTGTTTTTTAAGACTTGAATCTGGAAGAATGAAGAACTTGTTCAATACATGTGCCACTGACCAGTTTTCATAGGACTGAATGGTTGATCAATGTTTTGATCCTGCATCCAGTTTTTGTAATACACCCATGTTCAAAAGCCTTTATAAGGGAACATCTCTGCACTGCTGCAAGGCTGTTGGCTGTGAATCTGGGCACCAGAAGCTTTTTTCACCACCTCTCCACATTGAGATGTATTATTAAAGCATATTTCTACAAAAAAAAGTTACATACTGCAGCTTTAAAGTCTTAGGTGCTGATAATCATAGGTGATAAGACACTTGACAAAGGGCGCTGCTGGTATAACATAAAAGCTACAGAAACTGATGCAGTTATATTTCTAAAATTCATATTTATTCTGGCCTATGAGTATAAGTTTGAGCCTGCAGAGTACCTAATAATCTTTACTGGACTGGTTCCTTTACACGTCCTGTGGCACATAAATTATAGAATAGATGGCTCATTGATGGTGTTATTAATATTTTATGATGTGTGATTCGTGTTTTTGTTTTTTTTAAATGCTGTACTTAAAGAAGTTTGAATGCAAACGTTTTGCGAGTCGGTCGTTTCTGTGAGCGTGGTCGCGGGATGTGAAGGGTTAAATTGTCTCCGCTGGACACTGTGGTGGGCTGCGAGATCATTCGAGAGTGCATTTTCAGCAGCCAATCAGCGGCGCGGAGTTTGCTCCGCATCCAGCCAATAGGGAGCGTGGGAGGCTCTATCGAATTTGAATGAGGAGTGTATCTTTCGGCGCCATTTTCGAGTGAGCAGCGATTGCCTCAACAGCTGCGGAGAGAGGATGCTGCGAATGTAAAAGCTGCCGCGGAGACGGAGGAGAAACCAGGCGCTTAAAATTAAACTGCGCTTTTTTAGAGAGGGAAACCACTTAATTTCAACGCGGAGACAGGTAACTGCAGACACAAATTATTTTAATTGATTTTAATCGGACAGTATAAACGGACTGAAGGAGAGGAATACGTGGGAAAAAAGAGAAGAGAGAGACCGACCGCGGCGGGGAGACGTTAGCCATTTGGCCAGCTTTGCCAGCTTGTACTACTCCTAGCAGCTAGCCTGTTAGCTTAGCGTGCTAGCACGCAGAGAGCGATCCCGGAGTTGGCTGCGCTGTAACGGTAGAAAATATGCATAACCTTACAGTGCTGCGTTTTATTCAGGAAGAGAGTGGGATATATTCGAAAAATAACTAACAGATGGGATCTTATTTTATGTAGGAGAGACACGTAACTTGAGCGTTATTAGTCAAAGTTGAACTAAAAATGGACTGTTTTTTTTTTTTCGCATTGGAGCCCAGGTTTGAGCGGGAGGTGCAAAAGCAGCCAGGCTGGAGCAGAGGAGAAGCACAGTCGGCAGTGTCAACAAATGCACACGGCACCGACTCTGGCTTGGGAGGGAAAAAAATAATCAAAACGAGACACCGAGACAGACACAGTGCCTTTTGTGGTAACGTTAACTTAATTTTACCAGGCATGTTAGCTAAGGCAGACTTCTTCTCCGAGCTGGTAAATTGCATGACGTTATGTTTTCTTTCGCATTTGGATTGTTGGACACCTGGGAAATTTGTCATAGTATCGCTATTTGACCTTACAGCCAGTGATGCTTTTAGTAACAATGACAGTTTGTTTCATTTTCCTATCTGTGTGTCTGCAGTCTTTACTAGTGACAGCTCTTGTATTAATGTATCGTTAACTACTATTAATAATTAACTTCGTATCCAATATTAAGTACGTGCTTCATGTTGGTATCTGTCAAATTATTTTAATATCTTACAGTAAGGTTATGCGATCAGTGTGGCTCTCAGCCAAGTGACAACAATCATAGGTCGCAACTTCTAATGGTTCAACTTTAATAGCTGTGTTAAACGTTAGATGGCTGTCATAACCACGAACGATGCAGTAAATATGAATTAAAGTGAGTTTTTAAGAAAAAAGAAAAGCGTTGTATTGTTAGTTGTGGTGGTGCTGGCTTGCTATAATGTTATAGCTTTTGGTTTTGTTGCTTTTGGTTCATCGTAGTTAGATGCTGAATGCTATTCAGTCATTGCCTTCTGTCTCCTTTTGGCTTTTTTGCCCATACTAGCCCCGCTCCACTTTCTGTGTGCCCTGGACCCTGATTAAATTCAAGTACACTGAAGGGAAAAAAACCCTCTGGGTTTTGTGGAGTGACAGAACAGACCTAATCACTAAATACTGCCGAGGTTGTATGTGTTATATTTTATGCTGCCTTATGCTTCTCACCAGGAACATGACTACTTGACTAATAAAGCACAAGAGAGGAAAAGAGAGGCTCCTTATAATTGTGTGTCTAAACCCGCCCCTTGTACTTCCTTCTAAGTAGAGATCGGTTTAATGTGTTACATAATGTTAGTCTTTTCTATCTTTTACATTGCTGCATTTATTTCAAACAGATAAGTGTCTATATTGTCAAGTGTCATGTTCAAAATTCTAAAATGTCCTTATTCAAATGTATTATGTTGAGAAAATTGGACCAAGTGTAAGCACTTCTGTTCGTTTTCCCTGAAATGTCTGTTTTTTCCTTGGCCTGTTACATCTGACAGTGTGCTTACTAATAGAAATTTTCCACGACTTCTATTTTGTCATACATATTTTGCAGCAGTAAGGTAAAGGGTTTTGCTTCCACTTAAATTAGCTATGCATGACCCGAGTGAAAATACAACTGAATACCACAGTTTTAAGTATAGTTGTCATTACTGAAATTGTGGATTGTTCTTACTATAATTGTTGCAGAAGTGGGACATTTTCATGATAAAATCGCCCACCTCATGTAGTAAGACTTTGTTTATTTTTTATGGCATTTAGTTGTAGGGAAATTAGCTAATGTGATATGAAGGGAAGATCTTTCAAAGCCACATACCAGAGCAAAGAGGTGGAGGAGGAAATTACTGTAGTATAAGATCTGATGTGTCACTGTCAAGAAAACTTTAATTTGTGGGTGTATGAAACACAATGAATAGTATGATGACTTAAAAATGTGACAGGCATATTATTATCTGATTTATGATTAAATCAATTAGTTGGTTATTTAGTGTATACCATAGGCTGTATTCAAAATTGATGTCTAAATTATATTTAATCCAAGTTCCCATTTTACAGTATGTGCATAGCTGTGTTAACTGTCATACTCCAATTTGAAATACACACATAATGTTAAAAAAAATCTCAAGCTGCTAATTTATGATTATATACATTAATATACAGTGTTAAAAAGCTGTTTGGGTTGCAGGAGAGGTTGGAGTGTGTTTTTCATACTGTTGAACAGAGTGGATGTAAATTAGTGCACGGAAAATGTAATTATTCAAAGCTCAATATCTAATTGTTTTTTAATGGGATGGATTCACACCATTCTGGGTGTTACTGTTCACTAATTTACATCCACTCTGTTTACATACTCAAAGATACTGATAAACTAAATACATCTGCTGGGTTATTCTTGCTAACAGTTGAAATTTTCAGTCTGCTGGACTGTCATTGTGTGAATTAAGCCAAATAGCTGTTTAAAGACAGGAAGTCAAATAGCTCTAATACTGTAAATGGATAAAATATTACTGAATGCTTTGCTGTTAAAGTGACTAAAACTATATATAAAAAAAAAAATGCATTTTAAATGTTATGATACAGTGTCTGTGTTTATTTGTTAAAATAGGAAGACACTAAAATACACTTTATAGACTTAATATTTCAGTTGAGTCAGCATTGGTGAATATTAAAATCTAGTTTTGTCCAATTTAGTTGATGGAAGCAATGTGTGTTTAACCAGTCTTACAGTATCAACTGCAATGTGTGCTTATCACTGATATTTGTGTCATAATACACATGCTAAATTCAAGTAATCTGAGAGTAAAAGTTTATATATTACTAAGATTCATGAGCATAAAATTTCAGTTTGACAAAGTGCTACCCCCTCACTTCTCTAAATTAGATCTACAAATTCTAATCTATAGATTAGAATTTAGCATGTGTATTTGTTGTACTCACACAGGTGTAAATATTTTGTCTAAATCCTTTGAATAAGCATTTCAGCATTGTTGGCTCTGTCCCTGTGTACAGTTGTCAAATTAGTAGTGGTGTATTTTGACAGTTTCTCTTCCTGTGGTGCCTGCAGTTAATCTCTCATAAATGCTACAGGTCTATGTCTCCCCTACGTTCTCTGGTATTTGACTCTTCACTCTCGTTGTGGAGCACCGTTGTGCTGTTTCAGACTGTTAGCATGACATTCTGTGACTCATCCTTATGTCTTCTCAGACACACTAAGGTAGCATCTGCTGTGAACACTAATGTATAGAGGCTAGTCAATTAGCAGCTTTATAAATGTTTCTAAATTTTCAAAATGTCAGCCACTCTTATCTAAAGGTCTAATTTTTTTATCCTTTTGCATTTAAAAAGTTGAAGATTTCCTTTTATTGCTGTTTTTTTTCTTTCTTTCTTTCTTTCTTTCTTTCTTGTTGTGACGGATAAACTTGGGCAGCATGTTTAGAAAGAACACGTCTCCGCTTGATAATTAAATTTTAGGTAGTAATATGATAACCTGCAACAGCACTTGCAGTAAGATCTGACATAGCAAGAGTAAGTCTCCTCTGACTAGACACACATGGTGTTTTCATTTCTGCTGCACTAGACTTTTTTTTTTTCTACCTAAGGGCACTAGATTAGTAATAACTTGTAAGTGATTTAATGATCCTAAAATAGTGTTGGTTGATTTTTGTATTTTGATTTGATTACTCCTAACACCTCACCTACTGCCCTATGTCAGGCAGTGTGCTTGGGTGCACATAAACAGGTACTTTCTAATATAGTGTGACCAACAATGTCTTATTTGATCAGTTTTATGTTTTTTAACAGCTAATTTGATGCATTTTCGATTGTAATGTCAACACTCAGGATTTTGGATTTGATCCACTAGTGTGTAATTGTCATTGCCTGTAAAGTTGTAAGCAGGTAGGTTAGGCCTAACCAGTAACAAAATAAAATCAACAGGAATATTATAGTCTTCATTCGCATGTTTGTTTTTTTGTTTTTTTGCTGTAACAATCAGAAGAGTCATAATACGCATTATTTAGTTTGTTTGTTTTCATGTCAATGTGTAAACTAGTGAGCAGTATAACAGAAGTGCAAGTCCCTGGAAAACATGTCATGAGCATTTAACATGTTTTACACTGTCAACCAGAGAAATGTCAGTATCTGAATTCAAATGAGGCTTTCAAGTTGGGATATGTACAAAAAACAAGTATAGTCTTTGTGTTTGTGTAGTTAGTGCACAAGTGTATGGGTGTGCCATTCAGCTCTCACTTTAGCTTTGCTTCCTCTTTTGTTCCTCCTGCTTGTGTGTATTCAGATACAACATAGAGTAGACTTTACACGAATATTAATTTGAGCCTTACAGATGATCCTGTATAAAGTGATTCATTGTAATAAAAGGAGTTGTGGTAGTCCTGTTAAAAGTTGTGGAAGTTGTCAAAGCTTAATTTGTTGATGTGGTTGTAGGCATGCTTTTTTATATAGTTTAATGCTACTGGTCAAGTGTAAATCAAGTCCTCATGTTGTACTTTTGAAATTGCATCACAGTGTACTGCTTTGCCTGCATCCTGTTTATTGCTACTCTTGTCTTTCGTGGCTGTAGGAGGAAGCTTGAGATGGTTCACATGTGAAATGGTAAATAATTTTGGAAAAATCTGAAATGAATTTGCTGAGGAATACGTAGTACTGAGCTGAAACGCTTTGTTTACACAGTAGGAGCAGGTACTGCAATTGTGTGTTTGCATTAAATATTTTACTGGATACACTGGTGTGTTTATATGACACTGCTGTTGGTCTTGAGGAAACCTTATGTGGTCCACACTTTCACTTGAAGAGGTAAAATAAATGGTTGTAACTATAATTAAACCTATGAAGACATTGACTGCACTTAGATGATTTTTGTGCTTCCATCAACCAGTTTTAGACATTGGTTATATTATATTTGTCATTTTATTATTTTTTAAATGTAAACTTCATTTCCAGTCAACTGTTTCATATATTTTTTTTACTAGTAAAGATATTGTGTACATCAAATGTAAAGAGTTTTTCTGTCACAGGCACACCTGACTGTAAGTGGAGGGGGTGGTGTATACCTGTGGAGTGCAAAAATGACTCAGAGGTCACTCTCACATATCTGACAGTGTTGTCCTGTGAAATAGGGTGATTCCGTAGTCAGTCTCAGGTATGTGTTTTCACATGTTTCTGGAGGGGTTTTTTGTAATTAGTTTGACAGGGTATGGCTGAAGCCCTTCCAGGGAATCTCAGTCACTCTGCCTGTGCTCTGCTGGACATGTTTTGCTGGCTGTGCAAATGTAACACGTTTTTCTAGGATTAACACATACTATTACAGTAGTGGTGTTTGTTGCATCCCTGGTGTACAATGAACATTCACCACCTCTTGGTTGCTTTTACACTTGCATGCCATCTAGTATTATTAATAAAAGGTGATATGATTTTTTCCACTATTGACATGCCTTCATAATCAGTTAGTTTATCATTATGTGTGAACTTGTTCTGTATTAGCTTTTACTACTGTAGAGAGCTCGTGCTGTGTACCCTGTATCCCAGTAGCTGATGAAATACATTTTATGAAGTTGTGAATATAGCATATTTGTGCTCTGTGTACTTTGCCAAACACAGAACAACAATGATTTGGCTAGACTGGCACCTGGTATTATCTAGCTTAAATGTTACAAACGATGTACTTCTCATTCTGTAGGGCCATATTTGTTTGCATGCCAGAGTGAATACAGAAAAAAAAAACAGTGCAGTTAAACGACTAATGGCTAATACAAGTATTTATCAGTAATGATTTTTAATTGTTATGGCTTTCAAACTAGATTGTGTCTGCAGATATTTAGCTTGGAGTAGTTTCCTTCCATGCTCCAATAGCCAAAGATGGAAGCATTATGATGACAGTCAGTCAAATTTGCATGGATCTTTCATGTGATTGTTAGTCAAGGTTTTTTTTTTTTTCTTTCCACAGCTTAGGATGTCATTGTAGATCCCACATTAGTTTGTGTTTACACAGGCAGAAGACTGTGTAACACAGACCAGAAGAGGACAGCCCAGACCACTTGATCTGGGGCGGTGATGGGCTGTCATGTCCATGTTCCTGTACCCGATGGGGTGTAGAAGGTTACTTGACCTTCAACCTTGAGGTCAGGTGACTCTTTGAGGCCATTGTATAGGGAGCAAATGTCGCAGGAATGGGTTAAAAAGGCTGAGCAGTGACGGCGACATGTCCGGGCATGCTTCCTTAAAGGAGAGAGAGAAGAATAGGGAGAGGTTAGAGTCATTGATGTGAACATTTTCACCAGGACTTGTAAAGAAATTATCTGCTTAAAAGGAAATTAAACAACCTACATGCTTAGTTCCTTTGTGCATTTTTGTTGAGTAATTTCTAATGATGAACAAGGTAAAGTGGTTGTTTCATGACAGCTTCAGTTTAATTAATACAATCTAGTCTTGACCTCAGTAAATTGGCTAAAAGAAGACAAATTAATGTACAAATTAAGTAAGAGGAAACGTCCCAAGTTAATGTACATGGTATTTCTTATGTTTGTCTTCTTTGTGTCATACACACAGGTGGTTTTCTGTTCAAGACAATTAACAGTATTTTTATAATCATTTATCTCAGTTGTCTTAAATATTTCCATTTTTTTAATTAATTAGCTTGTCAAATATTAGAAATGATGACAGGCATCCAGTCCACCCCCCATCTTCCCAGGGTCCATTCATGTCTTAACAGTTCTTTTTAGGTCTGGACTGCTACAGGAGGGTGTGCAAATCCCCATACTTGAAAAGCTGAAGCCAACAGATTGGTATTTTATTGTAACATCTTTTTATTGATTTTAAGAAGTGTTTAACTTTCTTTGTTGCTCACATAACTTTATTAGACAGTGATTTCAGTAGCTGTCATTGCTCCCTCTTTTTGGCAGGGGATACCATAACGTGGTTTGCACCAAGTTAACAGCATTACTTATGTCACCTTTTAAAAATAACAATTTGTCATATACTGTAGATGTTACAACAAATTTTGCAAAGGCTGTCAATTGACAGTTTGAGCAAAATAATTTTATTTATTTGTTTTTTTAATATAAGATTTAAGTTGTAAAATTGGTACTTGTAGTAGATTGTAACTTACTGAAGAAGTTTCAGAATAAGTTAATTTTTTCTGTTTTCTTTTTTCAAGCTAAGATTTTATTACAGTGTGTATGTAATTACAGGCAAGGTTCCTACTCAACTTTTAAACAAGAGCACTACACTCACTACTTTTCACTGTCTTCCTCCTGCCACTGTCAGGTGTGTCACACTGCAGACAACACTGTGTTCTCTGCATTTGTGTACCTAATAAATTGCAGGTAGTCATTAATATTAAGATGTGTTATCCTCTGTGATACAAAGATGGGAAAAATCCTCATGACCTAATTATTACAAATACAAAAGGTGTATCTTCGACATTCTGCAAAAATGAGTGCATTTATTATCAGTTTTTCTCTGTTTGCACTGAGTACTATTATTATTAGAAGGAAGAGGGTCAGCCTTAAAATGACGCCTTTGTGCAGTGACATGCTCACTAAGATAGACGCTGGAGGTGACGTTTGTGTAAATTTCATAGTATAAAATTTGATTTCAACAGTCACAGTTTATGTAGTTAATACTTACCATCTATTTAAACTACACCACAGGTTTTCAGATTGAATCTTCTGACCTTTCACTCAGCTGTTGCTCAAAATGTCCAATCTGTCACTATAGCACCATTTGTTTTTTAAAGCAATTTGGAAAGTGCCCCTTTATGTATAATTTTCAAGTATTTACCAGGAAATTTAATTGTCAAGACAGTGTAATTTATGAGATCAGTACTATGGCACAGCTCTCACATCTTAATTTGAGGGTCTGCTCTTTTTCCCTGTGGATTGAAAGTGTTTCTGGCTTTTTACCTCCATCACCACATTATGTAAATATAATGTGGACAGAACTATAAAAGCCAGACATATATACCTTTCTCATCATCTCAAGTGTTTTTTTGTTCTTCTATGAGCTGCACAGGAGCTTGTGTGTGTGAGACAGAGAGAGAGGGAGAAAGGGACTGCATGTCTAGTTCGAGTCTTTTTTTTTTTTTTAAAGGACATATGTTAGAGATGTCATTAGATTCAGGCATCAGGTCCATTTCAGACCAAAGTCGTAATTACAGGTCCATTGAGACCTCTAGTGGCAACACAATCGTTGGACCCAGTCTTCTGCAGGATTCTTATCAGGATGTGGTTTAACACTTTGCATACAAAATTATTATTATTAAATTTTTTGTAAAAAAAAAAAAAATCTTTTGTTAAGAGTCTTAAATGTTGCAACATTTTCCAGGATAGCCTAAAACATATTTCTACTAAAGTTTAGATTTAAATTTGAAGATAAACTATTTTATGGTGTTTTATTGATTCATCCAGTGGGGTAATCCTGTTTTCCTCCGCATGTGATGTCAGTTATTGAACAGTGATGCTGGCAGAGATTTTATGGTGTGCTCAGTGATTCTTAAACAAACAGTAACTATCGTCACTAGTGCAAACTTTGGTTTGTGGTCTCTTCATCAAAATCCAGATGCATTTTTCTCCACAGTGAAGCTGTTTTTACAGAAGTTACACTTTTTAAAATAACAGTAATATGTTGGCTCATTTTTCTGTGCTTAAGGTACAGTGGTTTATATTCGGTAAAAACTTGCAGTGGTTTCACCAAAAATGAAATTATCTTTGAACCTAAGGGTGCTCAGTTGCTGAATGGGATACTGCACTCTCTCTGACAAGTAACCATCTTTGTAACTTAGAATGCATCTACTTGTAACAGTGAACTAACTTGTAAAGGACATCTTCACAAATACTCGTGAAAGTACTTGACTACACTGTATGTCCAGTATGTGGACAACCCTATCCCTATCAGCTTTGTTCCAATCAAGGGGAATCCTAATGCTACGGGACACAATGTCATTTTAGACGACACTGTGCTGCTAGTGTTGTGGCAAAAGTTTGTGGAAGGCCCTCATGGCAATTTCCCTGTGCATTAAACAATAAAGAAATAACTTTCTTAATTTGGAAGAACTTCACCAGCCTGGAAAGATCTCTGAACTCAAACCCTTCCAGCAGCCTTGGAATGAATTAAGAGGCTGACGTTGAGCCAGGCGTCATCACCCCCACATCAACACACAACCTCACATTGTGGCTAAATTGGTGTAAATCTTCTCAGCCAGGTTCAAAAATCTCATGAAAGGTTTTCTCAGGAGAGTGGAGGCCATGCTGCAGCATAGTCATGCTCATAATTCTGAAATGAGATTGTCAACAGCAACCACAAGTTAACTATTCTGGTGTCCACATAGTTTTAGCTACATTGTGCTGACCTCAGACTTCAGTTAAAATATATTGTCTTTGCTGTGTGTTTCAGATGGAGAGCCTCCTTCTCTGGTTTTGGAGTGGACATGTCAGTCTGCCAAAGATGCCGATCATCTGAAAGTCTAGGTAGATAAATGATACGTATTAAGTATCTTTGGACTAAGGGCTTGAAGACTAGAAGATGAAAAGAGTAAATAACACAGAAGATGAGAAGAGATGGAGGCAGAGGGACCATGACTGCAGTTCTGGCCATGCTGTAGCAGCACGGAATGGTTTGTGGGTCATAGTAGGATACAAGCCATACTGTGCTGCTGCAGCAAAGCCTGAAAACACAACCTGGCTGTCACCTATCAGTTCAACACGTTGCAGCTTCTCAGTGATGACTGAAGTTTATTATGTTTTTACAAGCCTACACTGTCTGAATTAATACCACGCAGACATTTCTTGATAATAAAAAGTTATCATTCTGATCTGCTGGTCGCTTTACTGTAGCAGCACGTAAATATTGGAGTTAAGACTTTTGCTGAAGCCTCCAGTATTGATCGTGCTGCTGAAGCAAAGCTGGCCGCTCACAATCAGTGTTCTCAGACCACGCTGGAGGCGTCGAACGGCGGCTTTTCCTAACAGACGCTCACATTTTTATATTCAACCTTCAACACGTATGTTGTTCTTATAAGTGTTTGTCTGCAAACTTGCAAAATAAAAATGTTAATTGGATTTTGTGTGTTTTCTGTAATGTGTTTGGCATCCTAATTATATCCGTTTTATATCCAAGTTAAGTGTTCAGTGTCAACAGCTAAAGGAGAGGTTGGCACTGAAAATTCTGACATGGCTTTTTAGTAATAACATCATCCGCACAGAAGAGAGCGGGCACATGATCTTCGTGGCCTCGCTGCAGCTCTGCTGGGATGTCCGGCCTGTTCAGCAGGAGCCCTGACACACAGATTTACCCCGGATTAAAGTCATTACGCTTATCATACAGTAGCCTCTATATACCAGAGTTATCTCTGAATTATAAATAAGTCAGTATATTTTTTCTGGAATATAAGAACAGTATTTGTTGGGTTTAGGCCCGATCGCACAGTCTTTATCCATTTGCTCTTTTCTTATGACGGAGTCGCTTTGTTGCATGTTATGTCTACCTTATGCCTCCAAACCTTTGTTCACGCAGATATTCAGTGAAATAACCGTGCGAATCTGTAGCGAAGAATATGGTGTCATGTAATAAAACTAAAATCTCCAGTTAAGCGCAAGCGCACGTTACACGGGCGTCTCCTTTCTACCAGGACATTGGCTGAGGATGAAAACCGACTACACGCTGTTTTACAGATTTTTGGGTCAGTGTAGCAACTGTCTCTGACTTAAATAAAATGTGAAGCTGCACAGTCTAGGTGAACACAAAAATATATATATGAAGTTATCAAATCATATTTAAAATAGATAAATAAATGTAACACAAATTGTTGCTTCAGTAGCTCAATGAAATTTCAATGCAGAACATGGATGTTTTATAATATAAGGCCCAGTAATAATTTGTTGGTCACTGAATAAACGCACAACGGCTTCCTTCCATTTGGCCTTTTGGGCCTTTTTTAAATAAATAATTCTAATTTTTCATTTGTTTATCTCTAATTAACCTATAAAAACGGAATGAGCTTTTCACAGTCAGATTTACGTTGTAATGTTAGTGAGATAAAATGGTAATCACGATTTGCACATATTAGAAGGAAGGATTGCCCTTTCGCAAAAAAAAAAAATATATATATATATATATATATCTGATATATATATATATTGCACCATGCAGGAGTTAATGTCCTTTAAATGTAAAAGGATTAACCAGAATTTAACAAGCTTTTCCTTATAACGCCATGTCAAAGTGGACTTTGAAAATGCATTAACTACGAGTATGTGTATTAATAGCAGTAGCATAATTCCTCATAAATCTTTTGGAAATTACTAAATTCTTGTATCTTTACACAAGTGGAGTGATCTAAATTTAAAGTATAAGGTCGAGTGTTTTTGCATATTTAAAAAAACAGTTGACGCCAAACAGCACATCAAAATGTAGAAACAGCAGCGTGATGAGCGGCCTGAAATTTCTAGTTTTTTTCTCGAGCACGTTGATAAACTTGTCTTTTTTGCTGCTGTGACATTTTATACATATTTGTGAGCTTTTATAACGAACATACCGATTTGAATAACTTGTATAAATGTAGAAATACACCACTGGAGATGTCACCGACAGGGTTTGGTGCGCTTCTACGTTATTTGTAACTTGAATTTTCAGAAAACTTAACTTTTGCTTAGAATTTATATATCAAGAGGAAATAACATATACGTGATGCATTTATAACAGAAATAATAAATAGATCAGGTTTTCACTGAAATTACCATCACACACTCAGTGTAAAAGGGTGTAAGAGTGCGGGACTTAATCTAGGGATGTCATTAGAAACTGGCTCCACAGAATATGTTGTTCACTTATTTGAATATTTTGTCTCCTTCAGTGACTGTGTAGATGGTGACTGGAAGTTTATTTTTTATTAACCCTCATCACAGGTCCACTTTGACATAAAGTAGTTATTCACAATATTATTTCTTAATTTGAGTTTAGACAAGGTTTGTCAGGCTATATTTAAATTTGCGTGCTTTGGTAATTAAAATATTAATGCAGTGTTGTACTTTTATTTTCATCCTATATTTGCCTGGCAACAGAAGGCTATATATATGTACGTGCGTGCCATGACGTACATCCTGAATTCTGGTCAGTGCTGACATCACATATTCACTTTGTAGTCTGATTTTAGGATTTCCTTTTTTTTTTTTTTTCTTCCAAAATACATCTACATAGGAGAATGAATTAAAAAAGCACAAGTGATCGACGCACAATTCACTGTTTGCTCTGACGTATTTTAATAAAGGTTACTGTTGGTGATAAGCCAAACATCTCGCTGAGCTAACCCACATTTGTAGGAATTTTAACAACTTCCATTTCCCCACACAATTACATTTTGATTTGCGACTTAGGATCCCGTTTTCTTTAGATTCGGATGGGTAACATAAAATTGGCTAAACAGTGATGTAACAGCCTGCAGATGTTTCACTTTATGGACTTTGTATAAGTCACGCAACGAATGAGTCGCATGAACCTCTGCAAATGTATTTTATTAAGAAACGGTGAATGCCCAGCGCGCATGACAATTGTGTACTCTTTGCTAAGTTTTGTTACCACTGACCGAGCAAAATGTAGGTTTCTTGAAAACAAAATCATTTCCCGTGAGTGTTTTTCCTCTTGCACTGTGTCTGCAGCCTGCTGAATATTTCACACGGGCCCTGTTATGCAACGTTTGTAACCTTGAAGAGGTTGCAGCATCACTCTGCTGCGTGCGCTCTCTGCGGGGAAGAGAGCATGAATTACACAGTGCGTCTCTTTTATCACTAACTTGCTTACTCTAAATAGTTGTCTGATTTTGGTCTGCCGCGCTAAATAAAACAAACAACAAGGTGTCTGGAATCTCTGTTTTATTTACCAAGACCAACTTTGACATATAAAAATTGTCATCGTATTAAAGAGAATAGATTTCACATTCGTGGAAATAAATTTATGTTAGGATGGAAGCAACAATCTGTGACTTACGGACTGATTGTATGATTCTTGATTTTATGGCTTCAATGAGGTCAGAGCTTGACCAAAAAGCAAACTTCATTATAAATAATACTGTAAACAAGTGTTTCCATGTAGTCAAAAGCAGATCTGTCACTAGTTTTGTGGACCTGGCGCATGAGACGCCACAGGCAAGTAATTAAAACAACTTACAACTGCCAATAAACTTGACAGTGGAGTCAATTAGGTTAACGATACATTCCTGGCCTGAGCCAATCAAACCTGTGCACAAATCAGTCATTTCCCGCAGGTACACATCAGTGTGGGTAATGTGAAGGGAAACTGTAGTGAGAAACGGTTCAAGGTGCGAGGACACGTACACGGCAAGGTTGTGCGGTGGCAGGAAAAGTGTGAGCAGCAACAAACTCAGAAATAAGGTCTTCCATCTATACGCTGTCACCCGTGAGCCCCCGGCTCGGTAGGAGCTGTTCACGTGTGGGACTGAGATTTTGTCCACTTCTCTGAGCCTCATTGAATCCCACTTTTTCACATCGAAATTTGGCACAAGGGGTCCGATGTCCATGTCCTTGCGGGAGGGCAGTGGAGTCCCCTTAAGGACGTTCAACTTTTCCCGAAACTCTTGCATCTGCTGCAAAAAGGACAAGGGGTCGGAGACACTCCTGAAGGACTCGGCGATGCTGAGTGCCAGTCTCTGCTCCTCCAGCGCTGCGCTCAGCTTGGTGATCTCCGGGTCGTACGCTTGCATCACCATCAGCTTCAGTGTTTCAACATCAGAGAGGATCTCATTCTTTTTGCATTCAAAGGAACTGATGAGTTTATCGAAGTAGTCTGTTACCTTCTCTGCGTCCTTGGTCACCGACTGAAGAGCTTTTTTCTTATTGGTTTGTAGTGTCTCCAGGCAGGACAGTATGTCTGCGCTCTGCCAGCTCTCCACTCCGTGAAGCAGCTCTTCAAAAGCCTCCTTCTCTTGTTTACACGCCTCCTCCAATGAGCAGAACGTGTGCCCTTTGTGGTCATTTGTTGTTGCGCAAAACCCACATATGAGTTTTAAATCCGTGGCGCAAAATATGTTTAGAGGCTGGCCACAGTGTTGTTTACAAACAGACATTTTAGGCATAACCCTGATTCTGCTGTACTTCTCCACTATTCCGCGCAAAGAGTAGTTGACCTGCAGGCTGTTTGCGCCGTTGTGTGGGGTCTCTTTGCGGCAAGTGGGGCATTTGAGAGGTGTTCTGAAAGCTGGTCCTCGGTTCCCCTCCAACAGTCCCTCCAAGCATTTCCTGCAAAAGCTGTGTGAGCACAACAAGACCCGTGGGTCCTCGAAGAGACTGCAGCAGATTGGGCAAGTGAGTTCCTCTTCTAGCTGCTCCATGGTTTCCTGTAAACACATCATCCAAGCGTCAAATTGATGCGTAAAAGCCCAGTAAATCAACACTCGGTAAAAACAGGTTACATAATACGCACCCAGTTCATGCCACGTAAGGCAGCAGCGACAATAAATTACACACGAAAATGCCATAGCATCGCAAAGGATACAGATTTTGCAGTTATGTTCCAGCTGTGTCTGGAGTATCCCCATCCTGAAAGCGAAACTGACTTGCAACGCTGTACCCGCGTAAAAGGTTGGCACCAGCTCTGCCAGAGGCTCGGTTTGCCAATGTAATGTTAAGTAACAGCCTGCTTTTTTGAAGTCCTTCTGCGAGCTGCTGGCGATGTAACACACTTGAAACAGCGTCGCATACCCAAGCTGGGTGAATCTGTAAATCGTTAATAACTTTACAGCAGTAAACTATAACCACAGACGGTTTTCTCTTAGCTTTGTATTACAGAATAGCTTGACTGTGGTTAGCTCAGTCGAGCCCTAAATTACTGCCGTCTAACCAATCCAATGCGACAAATTATCGACAAGCAGCGTTCGCTGTGGCGTTGCTCCTGTTGGCAAGGTGCTGAAGGAGGGCTGTGACAGATTTTGCAAGCGCATAGTAACATGCAACTACTGGACCAAAAGAATCACTCACCAGCTGCTGAGACGCACAGTGCAACGCAATCATGGCGCTTGTTGCTGTGCAGACTTCGCCCTTTCCGGGTTTAGAGTTAACCACTTCAGTGGTGCACACAGACATTTAAGATACACTGATTCGTCTGTATTTGTGCACATGTGTATTTAAGTGGATATACACTATACATAATACAACGCACCAACACGCAGGACACTTATATTTGGGTTTATTTGACTGCTTTATGTTGAACAGCGGGGTGATTACGTTTTTGTCTCTGCTGGGTAACTTGCAGAGGATCCCTGGCTGTCGGATGGGGGAGGGGCTGTTGCTATGCAAAACATTACAGCGTGAAACACTCAACTAGGTTTCAGTCCCAGCTTGGCATAACAGGCTTTTAGACTGGCCCGCTTGAGTCAGTCGTGTGGGTGCACGTCTATATGTGCATATGTAAACAGTCAAAACAGTAAACGGCGCAAAGTGGAGGCGCAAGGTGCATGAAGTAATGCAAAAAGTAAACTTGAGTGCTGTGTCGCACTAAGTAGGTAGGTGGGTTTATCCAGGCACTACGATTAAACAGAAACAGAGACAGACTAGTTGCAGCAACATTCTATTTGCTTTATTTTTTTAGCCAGTGCAAAACAACCTCTGAGAATGATCTTATGCACTGATCTCACAGACTCAGCTCTTGTTCACTACTAAGCATTTGCTGTTTTACACAAAACTCTCTTTCTGTTCACTTGTGGTTATGTAACTTCGACATCCAATAGTTACTTAGTCACGTGTAGAAAATTTGACCTTGATTTTCTTCCCTTGTTTCCATGCCATCAGGAGCAACTGCCTATCTTAGCCACTGTGATTGGATACAGTGAGGTAGCGGGGGCTCTTGTAGCACCGACCTCTGCCGCTGGGTGTCACTGTTGCATGAGGGGAGCCTGACTTTTAAACAGCAGGCGCTCTTTGGTTTGATGGTATGATCTTGTTTCCGGATGTCTAGTTAGCATTGGGGGGGGAAAGAATGGCTGCGTTGTTTACGTGTTGTTTAGGCTGCTGCGGAGATGGCGGATCGGGGCATATACCCCTCAAAGAAATGCCCACTGTTCAGTTAGACACTCACCACATGGGTAAGTGAATTTGGCTTCCATTCTTTCAACTGTTTATGTCTACTCACGCCTAGTTGGCTGTGTCTGTGACGCGATGGTTGCTACTCCTGCCGTTACTGTTAGCTAGCTAACGTGGCTAACCTAAGCTATCTCTATAACTTACTATAAAGATAGCTTACTCAACAGGCGCACTCTGATACGGATCCAGGCAAAAATACAATTTACCGTCAGTTCGGAACCAAAGGAAAACTTAAGTGAAACCCGAATCAGATCATGATGTTATGTCCTCTTACACACGTTGTTTTTGCTAACTCTGAATCGGAGTTTGCTAGCAAGATCACGACTTAAAAGTCACGATGGCTAATGCCAACAGAGGTTGATTATGACAACTGGGTTTGAGCATGAGTAGACAAATAAGTACGTGTTTTAAACAGTGACCAGACGCCACAATGACAGCAAACTTGCAGCATAATTTTCGACATTTTTGTGCAGAGCACAGAGATGGAAACAACTAAACTCAACCAGCTGAAATTGTCAGACCAGTCTAAAGGCAAATTATCCAGCAGCATTTTCAACTATGAGTGTTGTGGGCAAAATTGCAGTAAACCCACTGACAAACAGATAGTCTTTGTCTACTTGTGTCCAAGTTGTTACACAATATCTCACTTTAACACAGAATTGTGTTTTGGGCACATACTGTAGTTACTTACACCAGAAATTTAGCAAATGGATCTTTAAGATTTATGTGCGAGTTCCCCTTGTTTTAAAAAAATATATATATTGTCTGACTTCAAATCTAGTAACTCATTTAGAGGTTAAGTATCCATCTCCTGAATAACTAATGAGTGTTTTTGTTCTGATAAATGTGAAGTATATGTAATATTAGTCAGTAGATTGACTGAGTTATAGAAAAGTGATTAACAGGTTTAGACAACAGCTTGTTCAGGAGAGGTCAAAAGGTAAACACATGTACATATATATCTCTTTAAATATCTGAGCAGGTATCCATCAACAAAACAACAGACATTCTCTGGTTCCAGCTTGTCAAATGTGAGAATTTGCAGCTTTTTTCCAGCTTACACAATGTCATTGCAAAATGGATATCTCTGGATTGTTGGCTGAACAAAGCACACACTTTGAGCTCGTCATCTGGGCTCTAAGAAAATATCATTTTGACTGCTCAGTATTTACAGAATTTTTTATACAATTTCTTGAAAACTCAACAAATAGTTGACAAAATAGTCAATTAGGAAAAGAGCTGTCAGTTGCATCTCAGAATTATTTTTATGAATTTGATGTGATTGTACTGCAAAATGTATTGTTGCTTTTGTTTTTCAGGCACAGATGTTGTCATTGTAAAGAGCGGCCGGAGAATATGTGGAACTGGAGGCTGCCTGGCCAATGCTCCTCTGCACCAGAACAAAAGTTATTTTGAGTTTAAGATCCAGTCAACTGGTAAGTGTTTGGCTCTTAGTTGATGACGACTGCTTACATTGCTTTTCTGTCTTCTTTCCTTGCCATATCTTCATTTTCTGGGGCATTTGTTCCTTCAATGTAAGAAAGCTTACCCTCAAACAACTCCACACTAGTCTCAGACTTGTTTAATATGCAGCGTTTAGTTGAGAACATGCTATGCACGTGAATCTCACCTACTAACTTTATTGCATGCATGTTTTACTCTCTGTGCTTTAAAAAAGCGTTCTAAAATAGCAGATACTTCTTCTGTGTTGTGTTTTGTGTCAAGGTGTGTGGGGAGTGGGTGTGGCTACGCAGAAAGTGAATCTTAATCAAGTGCCTTTGGGCAGAGACACAAACAGCTTAGTCCTGAGACACGATGGGTCTGTGTACCACAATAATGAAGAGAAGAGTCGTCTACCTGCAAACAGCCTTCCTCAGGAAGGTGACATTGTGGTAAGTGCAAAGTTTGTTTTACTCAGTCCTGAATATAAGTTGGATAAATATAATTTTTACATGATTAAAGTTTTGCATTTGAAGCAGAAATGATCTTTTATCTGACTCTGAACTTCGTAAAACAGATGTGGTCTGAAATGCATGAATAATATTAATGGGCTTAAATCATATGATCAAGCCTCCTGGTTTATAATTCAATGATAAGGATTGTGTTGTGTGACATGGGTGCTAATGATTACCCCTAATGATTTACCATAAAGGCCAGTCCTACACTGGTTTTCTGTTTAGTTCTAAGAGTATATGGAATACTTACATGTTTTTCTGTAATTTGGCTAAACACTTGTCCATCCTGTTACTGAATAATTTTTTATAGGATTTTTATTTATTTTAAATATAGTCGCAATGATGGTATGTGTATAGCATATCAATCTTTTAAAGGTTTATTTTCAGTTATTAAGCATTTAAAGGTTTAAATGTGTAACAGTAATCACATGCAACATTTCAATGAATAGTTCCATTGTTATTTTTATTCCTCAGGGTATCACATATGACCATGTGGAGCTGAATTTATATCTGAATGGAAAGAACATGCACTGTCCTGCCTCAGGCATCCGAGGGACTGTATACCCAGTTGTTTATGGTAAGTTAACTTGTAAGCTTGATATGCTGACTAGTTAACCAAGATCCATTATTCTTGGGATTATTTTGACTTTTTTTAAAATTTAAACACACTTATGTGAATATTACTAGCAGTAGAACTGTTATTTTAAAGAACAGTTTTTTTGGCAGTTACAGCTTTGTTCCACTAGAGGGCTGTATTTATACAGTTTTATATTGCACTGCTCATTTCAGGTTTCTAATTGTACAACTTTTTTTATTTATTATTTGCATATTTGACCACACACAGATTTTACACATCCTAAAAAAGAGTTTTGTGAACTAATCAAAACAAGACCTTTAGCAAGAAGGAGAATAAGACATGCAGCTTTTAATTCTGGTCAAAAGCTACAACCAACACTTATAGAAAAAACTGTAACTAAACTTGTTTAAGCTTTCTTGTGCAAACACCCTTTGTTTTAATACATTTTGACCAAGACTGTAGTCATGTGATCAGAGAGTCACTTTGGATGTTTTCATTAATATCATTTAAAATGATAAAACTGAATTCTCTATTCCCTCTACATAAAATAAAATGTGTTATGCATTATTCTTTACGACGCCATAAAATGCAGATTTTAATTTTGTTCACTCTTTGAGTTGGACCTATAATTATTTAAAATAAGTAATACATAATGTAATAATGTAAAGTACTAGTTTACAGAACTAAAACATGTAGTATAGTGTAGTAGTTTACCAAACTAGTACTCACCAAAGTAGTTCCATAAGCTGCAGTTTTATAGTTACAGGGTCAGTACAGTAGCAGATGATTTCATCATCTCTAACATCTCATAACGGTTCCACTCTGCTGTGACTTGTGACGCCGGTTGGCTTGGGAGTGTGTGGCGCTGCTTCTCTAGCTGAAAACTGATTTGCATGAGTCACTCACTAAGCTGACCGGGTGTTCCAATCCAGAGTTGAGTTGAGTTGATTACATCCAGGCACCCGGAGATTCCAGTATTATCAAACTCAGACAGTTTTAATGCTGAGATTCTGTTCAAATATTAAGCCCTTTTTGTCTTGCCAGGAAAAGCACAATTGAAGACATTAAAAATAACCATTTCCATTTATGCTGTGTTACTTGTACATGGTTTAGTACTTACTGGATGCAGCTGTCTTCACATGTGCTTATTATACTATAAGTTAAAATGTAATAAGAATTAACAACTTATATAAAAACAGTGAAAAGATCAAAACATTTGTTTTTCATGCCACTTTCTCGTCACTCGTTACATAATAATAAAATCAGATTTCTATTTAAAACATTTTACTCACTGCTTTTAAGTGGGCAGGACTCTGTTGGAAAAAAGTAATTTCCTTTATCAGTATTTGATTAAATCAATCCAAATAGGGGAACAGTTGTGGAGTTAATGCCAGGCCATTGTCAGCCATTTCATGTGCTTTAAGTGTAAATACAAAGAAGAAGGGGTTCAATGCTTGTGCTTTATTGTGTCTTTTCCTTCTCTCGTTCCAGTGGATGACAGTGCCATCTTAGACTGCCAGTTCAGTGACTTCTACCACACACCTCCACAAGGATTTGAAAAGATCCTCTTCGAACAACAAATCTTCTAGAGGAGCACTTCAGCCTCAGTTCGTCTTTACGTTATCGCCCTCCTCTAGCCTGCCAACCTCTGTGACACTACAGTTTGACCTTGATTGGATGTTATCATTATTTGTGACTTGAATGCCTGTTTTGTTTCCCCTGATTACTTTGTCTCTGTACTGCTGCTCTGGATTGACTTTAGAAGATATAGTGATTTCTGATTCTCATTGGTTGGCTATGATGGGCCGTTACTGTTCATGCTGATGAAAAACTGTCACCTTGTGTCATTGGTAATCACCTTTTATCAACTGAAACACTTTTTGTCTGTGTATAGACGCATGGATCAGAAGCCATGTTTTATTGACATCACTTTATATTCATGTTTTTCAATATGTTATCTCCTTAATTACATATTTGCATCTCAGCATACACCCTGTTAGTATTTATTTGAGTCACAGATATCACAGATATGTCTCTTTGGTATGACTAAACATAATTTATTTTGACCAGCTAGAGTTTGAGGTTTAATTGAATGTCAGCTGTCAGTACTGACACACTATTCAACAATATACAATTAAAAGTGTGGATAGGGCAACACTTTATAAATCATGTCACTGTTTCAATTTGAGTTGATGCTGAGTGGTTAAAAATATCAGAGGACATTCCAGAGAACTGTGCAGGAAAATGTTTTACAAAGTGAGGTATTTCTTAAGACCCGGACACTAATGTATATTAAGTTGATCACTATTACAAACAGCCCTTTAGTTTTCCCACGCTTCTGTTATCCTGAAATATTTTATGGAGTATTTATTATATATCAATATTACCAGAGCTGGTGCTGGTTGTCTCTCGTTAGAGATGTGTTTAAAACTGTCGGTCTGTTCTGTATTGTATTGGCATTGCATATCTGCTGCTGAAATGTGACAATTGATTATCTTAAAAAAAAAAAAAAGAAGAAGCTTGTCCTTGTTTGCACTAATGATGTTATTGTACAAGCAAATCCAAATATCGTTGATTTATTAAACGTTTGTGTCTGGAAGCATCCTTTTTGAGTCCTGTTGTGTCTTTAGGATGTTGTTAAATTGCGTGTAATCTTTAGTGTTGTGTTGAGTGCAATAGTGTAATGTTTGATGATATCTGGTGTTGCTAATAAACTGGGGGTGAATTTACTATTAACTACTGCGTCGAGAAGACCGTGGAAATCAGGACACCCCGTGCAGGAGGTATGCATTAACTCCTCCCCTCACTCTGCGATCTGTTACGTCCTCCTCCTCCCCCTCCTCCCCGGAGCCAGCAGCAGTACAGGAGCTGCCGTGCCTCGTCTTTCACGGAGGAGTTTCCGAAAGCCGGAGTATTAGCAGAACCCCATACAGCCATGGCAGAAAACGCCGGCTTGGAAAACCACCGCATTAAGAGCTTTAAAAATAAGGGACGTGATGTCGAGGTGAGCTGACATATATATGCCGCTGTAAATAACGCGAGTGGAACTGTTTTTACGCAGAAAACGACAGCGTTTGGGCCTCGTTGGGGAGCCTGGCCCCAGCTGCAAGCTGGCTAGCTAACGTAAGCTATCGAGAATAGTTCGCCATCAGAAGTCCCCATCTTGTTAACGGTAGATTTATCAAGTAGTTAAAAGGTTATAGTTGTCTAGTTAATACACGTAGCCCGTACATCTACGCTTGTTAAGGATCAGCAACATTATCGCTGGATGTGTTGGAAATGTGAGAATTAAGGGCAGGCGATGTAGTTAGCTGTCACTGCCAGCTAACGATAAGTAGCTAGTTGGATAGAGACCGGTCGCAAGCGAGGCTGGGCCTGGCCGGCACCATAATCTTAACATTTACTCTGTCTTACAGCCAGATGATGCCAAGTAACCCTAATTCTAACTCGCGAATGGTACATACATGTGTCATTATTACTAAAAGGTCGGATTGTAGGGAATTAACGCTGCACAGTTGATCCACATCCACCTTAACTAAACACTGCCCCTCCTTGTTAGCTTGCTAACGCACTCAGGCAGAAAGCTAGCATGTAGTGCCAGGTGAGCTGGTAAACTGAGCTGCTAGCTAAACCACTAAACAGTTAGCTGAATGGTATTGATGCAGCAACCTGAGTTCATTTTAATGGAAAGAAGGTCATATATATTGTTAACTAAAGCTGTTCATTTAGTAAATCATTATTTACTGCTTGATTATTGTTAGTGAGGAACAGGTAACGTCACGTTAGACCTGAATAGCAGTAACGTTACTATTTTATAATCTGTAAGTGTTTTCTCAAATACATTAATACTCATACTTACACTCTTTCTAGACTGACATTGTTATAATAAAGTAACTATAAGGGATCATCGTGGTTGCTTTACTCTCAAGTCACATTCGGCATATGTGCTCCACTGGCAGATCTATATTTCTAAACGCCGGGTATTGCGGCATCATTCAGTTGACAAGTCAAACTATAAATGTCTGTGACAGCATTTGTCTGTAATGCTCGTTAACATGGTGACCATTTGGCAAAGGCTTGTTCAGACAAGCTAAGGGAAGTTAAGGGTGTTATATGTACTTTATTAGACTCTAACTCACAGCCCCAGGTCTTCAGAAACAAAAAAAAGTATGCTTATACTGGGTTGTTCTGATCTATTGGTAATCTTGAGATAATCCTCAAACAAAGGTATGTATGAAAGTGGCCACTCAAAAATCCGTCAGGGTGCTGACCGCGTTTCGCCATCAGCTACATAAAATCACAGATTCATGTCCCATAGTTGGTTGTTTTGAAAGTTTCTGTCAGTGTGACAAGCACATGGCTCCTATGACAGGCAGCTTTTGCTAAGTACATTCCTGATACTATTTCAGGCATCTTGGTTGTCTGACTTGGGTCCTGCTTAGAGTCTCTGTCTGAATTTGAGTTTTCATAAATGAATGACTTGGAAAGCAGGAGAAATAGGCTTGTGTAGGTTTTATTTATTTAGGTCAGCTATAATGGATTTTTTTTCGCTTCTGATATCATTAGGAACTGCTTTGAATTGCAAAGCAGTAAAGCCTCACGTGCTGTGGGTCATAACCTCCTTCTGTTTTCCTGGATATCATAAAATATGGTCATTGTTTGGGTTGAAGTAATTTAATCCCAAAATGGCAGATATCATTGCATGTTTTTGTTTTTCAGGTCTCTTGTGGGGCCTCTATGGGGACCAGCTATTTTGTCTTTGCATGCATATATTTATTGTAACTTTGTTTTAGGGCCAGTTTGTATTTTGGGGGGGGGTTCTGGGGTCGATCTTGTGGCATTGTTGTTTTGCAGTGGTTGGGAGACACCACTCTGCTCCGCCGGGCTTCTGAGTTATGACTGCCCCAGATTATGTAAGAGGTTATTTAGGAAGGCAACATGAACCTCTCCAAACAGTCACAAGATGACCCATCTCAAACGGTTTGGGATGAACTGGAAACCCAATAGAGACACAAACACAGCAGTTAGTTAAACTGTCCTTTTTGTTTTATAGTCACTTACTTTCACATGTGTTGATGGTGTTTTCTGCTGTAGTCATAAAAATGATGGCTAAATTTGAATTGTCATGCACTTCCTCAGCACTGTAAATGTTTAGTGGGAAATTGGGAAAACATGCTTTTTTTTTTTTATTCACTGTCTTTCTTTTGTTTCTTTGTGATAGACTATGAGAAGACATCGAAATGAGGTGACAGTTGAGTTGAGAAAGGTGAGTCAAGATATAACACCTGTCGACACGTACACACACAAAAGACCTAAGTCAACCTGCCTGAGATTTCAGATAAATGGAGTTTACCATACTTAGAAATTCAAAGTGCAAACAGAGCCATTTTATGTTGGGAGCCATTGAGAGTCTGTATACATAAACATTTCAGAAAACTCCAAAGAGCTGCAGACTTGACATTTCAGTTCATTGCAACTAGAAGCATTAGTCACCAATTCTGTTACAGGAAGAGTTCATATTCAAATAAAAATGATTGCTTAAGCCTTCAGTGATTAAGCTTACATATCACACATTTTGGTAAAGCCTAATTCACTACTCATTATTTTATGTCATTGTATCTGGCTAAGCATTTGTCATAAGAACTGTTGGAAGCCACATATTTGTGATTTCTCTCAGTATGTCTACCATTCTGTCAGTTCTATTTAGAGACACCCAGATGAAATTTCTTCTCCCCATAATTTTTAATATCAGTCCCAAATACTTCACAAGGCCCCTTCCAAACAGATACTCTTTGACAATAACATTGATCTATTTCTACTTTTTTGCACATTTTCTTTAATTTAATGGTGGAGCTAAAGAATATCCTTGTGGATTAGATCACAGTGGGAGAGTAATGTTCACAGCCTGCCAGCTGTTAGTCATATACATTTGACAGCTGTTTGCCAAACTGCAAACTATCTGTCTATAAAAGACATGATATGAGTGTGCTGGGTCTTGTTTTCTCACTAGGCTATTGTATCATGTAGGACATGCAGTTAATGCTGAATAATGTTTCTGAGGAGACCTTTAGAATTTACGTGTGTGTGTGTGTGTGTGTGTGTGTGTGTGTGTGTATATATATATGTATACACACACACATCAAGATCAAGTTCCATCAAGATCTCAGAGAGACCTGCAGACCCCCCCAAAAGCTTTTAAAAAAAAATAAAAATTGACACGTTTACAAATCTTAAATTTACTGTGTTACATTAAAACAAAGTCATAGTTCAAAATTGACAGTAAAGAATAGAATTTGCACAAATATGCTCCTAGTTACTCCAACTAAAACACTGATCTTTTTTTTAAATAATGTTTACATCTGCATTGACAGAACAATGTAGAAATTGTAATCATGTACTGCATAGTTGTAATTGTACTTCTTTTGCACTGATTGTCTAAGTCTGTGACCCATAGACTTCACTAGATGTGTTTTTGCCTCTTGCTTGTTGCAGGCGACATTAGCATTGGTTCTGAAACTCATGCTCCATTTGATTGATGTTAGTTCACAATGTTGCTTTCTAGATTATTGTACTGCTACTTCTTTATAATGTAGTGATGAGATTTAACCTGGCTTTTCCATATGCCTTACCAGAGGTTTGCATTTTGTGGTGAATTCTTCGACATTATGTTGGTGTCTTTCTTTTTCACCTTTCCAAGTATGCATATGTTGGGTCATTTGCAATTGCTGAGCCAGAACATGTTTAAACATAAACATGGATTTTGTAGCAGGGGATGTTTTAGCCCGTGCAGGTTTCTACCAGTGCTTTGATACTTCAAGCAATATCTCTGTACTGCAAGTCATGTTTAAAAATATAATTTGGTGTCTGTAATCATGATTTGTGTATGTAAGACACTTCAGAGCTACATCACTGACAGTCTCTAGGGTTCCAGAGTTGTCTATCATATCTTGAGATTATTGGAATAAGTCACAGTGTATTCAGACTCAAAATGTTTCTAACTGATTTTAACGGTTTAGATACAGTGTTGAACAGACTTTAAATAACTTTTAAGTGTTGCTTTGTACCTGTGAAATAGGTTCTGACAGACACCTTTTTGACTTCTGATGAGTTTGAGCTTGTATTCATTGGGGGAATTGATTAATAGACCCTATCTTAGCTTGGTTGGGAATTCTTTGCCTAAGAGTGATATCTGACAGCTGAAAGACCTGTGTATGTCACACGTTTTCTTAAATTATTAAATTAAATTATTTCTGTTTATATTATACCTGATGACCTTTTATTAGGGGTTATTCTTATTGACAGATGATTCACAAACAAATCTTACTAGCATTTGCTAAGTCGTGATATTAGAATCGCTCCTCCTCCTGCAGTAGGTTTGGTGTAAGCAGGTAGCGAAGGATGAAAGTGCCCTGTGTTTCTGGGAACTGGGTGTATTACAAAATGATCAAATTTGAAATGGACCATTGCGCCATTGTCATTACTCTCTACATATGTGTCAAATACCATAGAATTTACATTGTCAAGAAAATTACAGCATCTGAAGATCATGTTGGAAATTAACATTTAGGTGACAGATTTGCATGTAGAGGCAGGATTTGGTATCTGAACTTAATCAAACTTGAGGCCGACTTGTGCTTCCAGAGATGGTCTCACAATGCTGATAAACAGACATGTAGAGCAGCACAGCCAGCATTAGACACTGTCTCAGCCTGCGCTCTTAAAGCATCACTGCTGTGGAGTGCTGAGGTGATCTCAAGTCTAGCACATTCCATTTAACTGGATCAGAGCAGCAAGAAGCACTGCACTAGCTGATTAGTCATCAGTGACGCACATCAGCATGATGCACAGTATGTAGGGCAAGGGAATCTCCTCCTACCACTGACTCACATGTCCTGTAAATTGATGGGGGGTGTGTGGCTCTTTCTGCCTGTCTCTGTGTATTTCCTCTCTGAATGAAGTGTGTTTGTTGGAGAGGGTTGCAGAGTGTGTTGAAGAGCAACTGTACCTTTTATTATTTTAATTTTACTTTTTAATTATTTAATTTTTTGCACTGTACATAATCAAAGTTTGGTCCATTCAAATCCTTTGTCCGCTCCCTAACTGTGACATAATAGGCAAAACTCCGAGGCCTATTTCAGCCTCTGACCCCCTGACTGATACCAGCTGCTGCTGCCGCAAGAATAAGAAGCACAACACTGGCTAACCAAAGCTACAGCCTGTGTCTCTTACACACAGCTGCTCGTGATGTCAGCATTAGCACGCCAGATGAGAGCTGAAAAACAACTAGATTTATTCCTCTGCAGAGGCAGTAAACACTGATCCAGTGATAACTATGCTCTATTCAGAGCTTAATGTTGCATTTCTTGAAATTGCTGGGTAAGATGCTTCTAATAAAATTTGAGGGAGGGTGTAGTTACCTTTTGAAATGTCCAGTGTCCTTCAGAGATGAACCTGTATTTGCTTTGTGAGTTAGCCTGCAGGCAGATTGGTAGATGTAGCCACTTATAATGTGATTTCAAACATACAGGCTGTATTCCAGAAAGTCAAAGTTTAGTAAAGAGAGAAATTATTTTTTAGGAAGGCCTGCTACTTTAAGAATTCATGAATGCATTAATGAACACTTTCATCTCCTCCCCTCATTGCTTTTCTTTTTTTTCCCCGGCTTGTCAGAACAAACGAGACGAACATCTACTGAAGAAGAGAAATGTCCCGCAGGAGGAGAGTCTGGAGGACTCTGATGTCGACTCAGACTTCAAAGGAGTAAGTGTGAGTGTGTGTGCATATGCTTGAGTGAGAGAGATGTAACAAGACTGGACTGTCTGGATAACTCGTCAGAAGGGTCTAACTCAAGTGGGCGGTACATTTAATGTGTGTGGTACACCTTAGAAACAGGAGCGTCAGCACAGATAAAGGAATAAAATGTGTTATTAGGGACAGTTCTGGGATGCCCCCCAAATAAAGTATTAAATGTCAGTGTGTTATCATGTTATGATTTATCTGTCAGTAATATTTATTATTCCAGACTTCAAAGAACCATTTCACCCAGAATACAAAAACACATTTTCTCCTGAGTTGAGATTAAAGGTTCATTCTTAGATTTGGAAAGAGCCGATGACAAAAGTGCATTTAGTGTATGTTCTGGAGATTTCAGTCATATTACATGAGACAACAGTTTTTCCTGTTGTCGTGGTATTGTAGATGTTCAAATTTCCAACAAGTGGTTTCACTTAAAAATGTACAGTGGACCTTTGAACATACATTTCCATGACAACCTTGTAAATTCTCTCTGCTGAGGAAGATTGTGAGATGTGTTTGGGGGCTACCTAACAGCCACTAATGGCAGGTTTGGTGAGTGTATTCTGTTTGTTTGTTTGCTTAGTTACATCTCTTAATGCAGATTTCAGTTTTGTAATATCTGCTAACATTTCACAACAATGATCAAATATTTTTGAAGAAACATTTAGCTTTTTATTGTATTTTACTTTCTGTTTTAGTAAAAAGTTGAAAATCCTGCAAATTCTGCATTACTGATTTTAATGTCAGACACCAAGATGCAATCAACAAGCTCAAGTTTCATTATACTGTAGACTTGTAAACCACTTTTTACACATTTAAATTGCTTAAATAAATGTATAACTACATATAAAACAATTAAAAATAGTTAAATTATTGAGTTGCAGAAGGGAAACATACCATTTTACAGTTGTATGTCTACAGTCACAGCTCTTAAAATTGTTATTGTTGACGATGGATTGTGCTTTGCAAATTATAACAGTGCTAATATTCCTCTACATTTGTTTTTGTGCAGCAAAATGTTACGCTTGATGCCATCTTGCAGGTACGAGATCATGTGATTCAAACCTTTCCTTATACAGCACTTGGCAAAGATTTTAGGCATTGAAAATGGATAACAATTGAAAAATCTAATATTAGACTTCAGTACAGTGCTGCATATTAGGCTCAAGTTAATCAGCAATAGCTTCTAACTATTATGACATTGCTTTTTGTCACTACAGAATGCTACAAGTGATAATGCAGTGATACAGCTCAGTGCTGTACAGGCAGCCAGGTGAGTTACTGACAGAATACACACATTTACACACACCAGCTGTTTTTGTATATGAAGTTTGTGAGATTTATTTTCTTCTTTCTTATCAGAAAACTGCTCTCAAGTGACAGAAATCCTCCCATTGACGACTTGATAAAGTCTGGAATCCTGCCCATTTTAGTCAAATGTCTGGAAAGGGATGACAAGTAAGTCTTGTGTGTGCCTTCAGTGTTATTCTCTGCCACGATGGACTGAGTGTTATAGTTGATAAGACTCCAGACTGCTATCCAGTTTATACTGGATTCCTGATGCTGCTACATGACGTCTTTGCTGAAACAGAGGTCTTGTGCGCACGACAGTGTGTGTGTCCCTCTGTGTCCACACGTGAGAGTGTGCGGAGGCAAGCAGGGCAGTTGGCAGGTCCTGTCGGTCCAGGCCAAGCCAAATATAACAGCATTCCTGTCTCTTGGAGTTCCCCAATTCCCAGGACCTTATGTTCACCGAGGGGGGAGAATGAATAGTTGGGGCTGAAAAACCTTTTAATGAAGAAGTTGTAAGGATTTTTTTCCATGGCAACCCACAACAGATAGCATCACGTTGACATGGAACACAAGCTTATGTGCGGTATTTATTGTTTTTTGTTCACTGCATTGCAAATACTGCAGTGCAGTATAACGTGTGCATACATCAAAACACATAATGGTCACTGTGCTGCCCTAGCATTGTGACATGCTGAGCTACATGTACACTGTGAAAAGCAACAGACATGAAGAAGAACAGACAATATCTTTTCTCAGGTCTTTAAATTAAATCTGTGAGTCGATCATAATGCCGAAAATTAAACTATTTTGTCCACAGGCAACCACGATGTCTGGTTACATTACAAAGAGCACCACCTTCTGTTTACTGTTTATACTCCAGATAAGACTTAAGAAACCAGTAGGAACTACAGATCATGGTTGTCTGATAAAAAATGTAATGAGGTAGGCAGACATCCCACCCTCTGCTGTGATTTACTAGCATTTGGCTCGTGGGTGGTGTTAGTATCACTTGTGACTCTGTGATTTCAATTTTTGGTGTTGCATCATTTAAAAAAGTTATTTCATGATGGTTTTTGCTTTTGAGCTTAGCTTCAGTCTGCCAAGCAACATGATGTCTGGATAACTGATCTAGTATCAGATCCATTGTATATAACACAAACTCTGTTTTTAGTAGGATTTCACAGTTTGTGCAAAAACGTTTTGTCTTTATGTGGTTTTGGTTTCTTTGTCCTACAGTCCCAGTCTTCAGTTTGAGGCTGCTTGGGCTCTGACCAACATTGCCTCTGGGACGTCAGCACAGACTCAAGCTGTGGTTAAATCCAGTAAGTTGACCCCTGTCCTCCTCAATTTTACCGCTTCAGTCTGTGTTTATATACTGTCTGCAATCTGCCGAGGCAAGCATATTTATTACTTATTTCACTCAGTGAGGCACTGTCATTATTCTGGATGTTTGTTCTGTTTCAAAATAAGAGTGCTCTATTACCTAATAGAAACATGACTGGTAAGTGCATGATCAGTATTCACACGATTAGCTGACTGTTACAGAGGCAGCATTTGTTTACTTAAATCTAAATATATGTAATCTGCATAGAAAATTTCATACATTATAGCACTAACAAATCTTCAACAGACCTTTCAGGTTGTGTTGAGCTTCTATTGGTCACAAGAATGTAGCCTGTCTGCTGTTTTCCCAAACCTCTCTGTTTTGTTGCATTGCATGCGTTTCTACAGTAGTATCTGTCTGGCTTCCCTTATATGTCCCCCTGACTTTCATTTTTCTTTACATTTTTGGTGATTTGATTCCACTATACACAAGTGTACAAGGGCTTGTGTGGCTTGTCTGTGATCCTAATATTGCTTTTTCATATTTAATATTGAGCCCAGGTCTCTTCCCTGCTCCCTATCTGCAGATACTCTGGACAGGACACACAGACTACACTATAGTATGATGCTTATATGACAAAAATACAAACCCCATTTCCAGAAAAGTTCACTATTGGGTGGCATGATAGCTCAGTGGGTAGAGCAGTCGTCTCCCATCCCAAGGGTGAGCGGTTCGATTCTCAGTCCCAGCAAGCTACATGTCGAGGTGTCCTTGGACAAGACACCGAAACCACGTAGTAGCGCTGACAGGTCTAGCAGCTGTCCAAACAACAATTTCCCCAAGGGGATCAATAAAGTATTCATTATTATTATTATTCATTATCATTATTATTATTATTGGTTTTCAACATTTTACCTTTTGTACCAACATTTCTCCTAATCTTTATGATGTTAAGTACTATACTGTAGATGATGAAATTCCCCAAATTATTTGCAATTTTACGTTGGCACTTTTGTCCATGCAGCCTTTTGCAGAGTAATGAATCTGTCACCATCCTTCCACCATCTATCTGGGATTCTTTTTATGGCCACTCATAAGACTCACCTCTTGCCAATTAACCTAATTAATTGTGGGGTTTTTTAAGGATTACACAGCTTTTCCCATTTTTAGTTTTCCCTCTCCCAAGATTTTTTGAGTGTTGCTGACATCAAATTCATGATGAGAAAAATCGAATTTCCCAATTTCAAGTTTTACTATGTTGTCTGTGTACAATTTACAATCAAAATTAGATTCTGAATGATTTTGGATATGATCCAAAAAACTACTAAAAATTGTGTGTTTTAACTTTGTATCCTAAAAACCTTTGATGACTTGATTGAGGATTTTACACACACGCTCTGGTGTTTTGGTGAGATTCGTTGATTTGGTTGATTTTTCTAGGAAATCAGATCCCAGCTGTGGCAAGAGTTGGGTGGAGATTCTGGGAAGTAAATGAGGTCACCAAAACTACTATTGACTAGAACTGTTCTGCTCAAAGAGGTTCAACAAAACAACTTGAGTCATCAATATGTAAATCGACTACTGTCTGTATATGTCCCACAATCCTGAGATGTTTATAAAGTCAGAATATTAAAAAGCATATTAGAGTATGCAGACATTTTTCCCTCAGCAAAGCTTTATCTGTCAAGAATGGGGCCAGTGAGAGGACCTCATACCAATTCATTCAGTCATTACATTTTTGTTAGCTGTCATATGCAGCAGTTGTGACACAGTGTTTATTTGGTGTTGAATGTGACTAGACTGTTTTACTGGAGTTACACAAACTGTGACCTTGGGCAAGTTTGTGACATGTTGTTGTTTGGGTGTCCAGATGCAGTGCCCCTGTTCCTGCGACTGCTACACTCCCCCCACCAAAATGTATGTGAACAGGCTGTATGGGCTTTAGGAAACATTATAGGTAAGTGTTGGCTCCGTATCTAATAGGTGTGTGTGTGTGTCTGTCTGTGTGTGTACTGCTTGGAGGCTACTTCAGAGTTATGTTGACCTCTGCCCTGTGCCTGCCCAGGTGATGGTCCACAGTGCAGGGATTATGTCATCTCTCTGGGCGTGGTGAAGCCCCTGCTTTCTTTCATCAACCCATCAATCCCCATTACCTTCCTCCGCAATGTTACCTGGGTCATCGTTAACCTCTGCCGCAACAAGGATCCACCACCACCCATGGAGACCGTGCAGGAGGTGGGTATATGTGTATGTGTGCAGGCTTTCATTTGCCAGACAGATGGATGTGTTGCTTTTCATCTGACTGTCACTGCAGGCTGAGTCACACAGAGATTTTCAGTAATCAAACTATAAAGCTCTTTTTGACAGCTATTCCTCTTTGTGATTTTTTTTTTTTGTCTTTTAACTCTGCCCTGTTTCTGCCTGCATCTGATCCTTCTTTTCCTCCTGCCTACTTTCAACCCACTCACAGCCTACTTTTCTTTCCCCACAGATTTTGCCCGCCCTGTGTGTGCTAATATATCACACCGATATAAATGTAAGTATCAGGGTGATTCTCCCAGTCATTGAACATGTGCTGATTTACAGCATTTGTAAAGAAAAATAATTTTCTTTGTGCTGTCATGTCATTTATCTGAATGTTAACAGCCTAATTATTATACGATGACAGTATGTGCATGTAAAGGTTTGTGTGTCTGTGTTTAGATTCTTGTAGACACAGTTTGGGCTCTGTCCTATCTGACGGACGGAGGCAACGAGCAGATCCAGATGGTCATTGATTCTGGAGTCGTTCCATTTCTTGTGCCTCTCCTCAGCCACCAGGAGGTGAAAGTTCAGGTGAGACTTAGTTTTTATTCAGCTAATTCAAAAGTCTTTGGCTTTTGTCTCCAGTAAGATGACTGTTTTCATTAGTTAATGTTTTTTTTAATCTTCTCCTTTGTCCTAAAAACTGCAGACAGCAGCTCTGAGGGCAGTGGGAAATATTGTGACAGGGACAGACGAGCAGACACAGGTCGTGCTCAACTGTGACGTCCTCTCACATTTCCCGAACCTGCTCACACACCCTAAAGAAAAGATCAACAAGGTATCACAGCCTCAACTTTAATGTTGTTTATAGATTATTGAGTCTGTTGTTTTTTTATGCTTACCATGGAAATAGAATATGGTTTCTGCTTTTTGTGAACCATAGTGAAGTTCATGGCATTTACAAGATTCACATTTGACTTTAAAGAATGTAATGTATCGGGCTCAGTTTGTTATTGTATGTTTTTCTTTGTTCATTAATTTACACAGTAAAAAACAGTAGAATAAGAAGGACACGAAAATATTTGTCATGGAAAAACATTTGCTACATTATATTTACTCATAAATTAGGAGATGTTTATTGATGTTTATTAAGCTGTTTTCACTGGAGCAGATTATTTCAATCACACTGTATACAGAAATCAAATAATTTTTAGAGTCACTTTAACTTTAACCTATTTAGTGAGTGTGCATTCATGAAAAACAAAGTGCAAAAGCCTATTTCACATTTGTCTTGTTACATATTTGTTCTAGAAATCCCCATGTTAAGGTGATGGCAGCTTGACAATTTGCAGAGTCATGTGTAAAATAATTAGGAATTGGAGCCAGCACCAGAGTTTTGGCACCAAGTCCAGAAATAACTAGTGTTTTGAAAGAATATATATGTATGTGGAAACTACTACTCATTTTGATCATTTGTGTTTGCAGGAAGCTGTCTGGTTCTTGTCCAACATTACAGCTGGGAACCAGCAGCAGGTCCAAGCTGTGATTGATGCGGGACTGATTCCTATGATCATTCACCAGCTGGCCAAGGTTTGTTCATAGTGGAAGAGCAGAAAAAAATCCTTAAGCCTTATATTATCTGTTCTTTATATTCAGTTTTTCAGTTCCAGACTCTAGATTTGGTCGGTGTTAATCATGTGTATTAAGTTGCATTGACACAACTACATATAAATGAAAAGGACACTGAACGTAAATGTGGCCTAGATTTTCGGTGGGGTTTGGCATTATGCTGTTGTAGCAAAGACCTGCTATGTGGACATCTTAGCGACAGCCTGTTTCTCTACAGGGTGACTTTGGCACTCAGAAGGAAGCAGCGTGGGCCATCAGTAACCTCACCATCAGTGGGAGGAAAGACCAGGTGAGCTGGGTTTGTGGACCAGTGATGTTGAAATCTGTTGCTCATGTTTAAATATGTTTATTCCTGTGTGCTCAGCTTAAATGTAGAAACTGTATTTAGTATGTGAGTCATTTAATTCTGAAATAGTAAATGTTTACCTCACCATTCCACACATTGTCAATGAACAGAACTGTCCTCATCATCAAAGGATGATGGGAATGTTGAATTGTTGTGAGTGAATTACAGGGACATGTTTCACACTTGTAACCATGCACCTATGTTGTAATCAAGTATGGATGTGGTGTGTATGTGTGGGTTTGTGTAGGTGGAGTTCCTGGTGGAGCAGAACGTCATACCTCCATTCTGTAACCTGCTGTCAGTGAAGGACTCCCAGGTGGTTCAGGTAGTTTTGGATGGGCTCAAGAATATCCTCATCATGGCAGGAGACGAAGCCAGCACTATTGCTGAGATCATAGAGGAGTGTGGAGGTTTGTACATGTATCATATTACACCTCAGCCTTCTCCTCTAAGAAGTTTTATGTTTTTTTTTATTGTTGCAATTCTTTTATTCTGAATATGGCTAGAAATGTAGGATTTTTGGAACTTTAATTTTGCATATTATAACACCCTGCTTTAATTGTCAAACTGTGGAACTGAACTGTGTAAGTTACAGCCGAAATCCATTCCCAGTGTTTACAACAGAGGAAAAGTCATGTTTGTCGTTCTGTTTTTTCAGGTTTGGAGAAGATAGAAAATCTGCAGCAGCATGAGAATGAGGATATCTACAAACTAGCTTTTGAGATTATTGATCAGTACTTTTCAGGAGATGATGTGAGTTTACCACCGCTGATTTACATATCAAAATATTAGTTTGTTTTTCCTGCACAGTGATCTCATGATGTGTCTTTTTCAGATTGATGAAGATCCCAGTTTGATCCCTGAAACCACTCAAGGAGGAACCTTCAACTTCGATCCAGCTTCTAACATGCAAGCAAAGGAGTTTAACTTCTAAAAGCCAGGATGTTTGTTTCAGCCAGCAGCACGGGTACTCTATAATCACCCCAGACATTCATTCATCTCTCCTCCAACCTGGCAACCTGGTACTGAAGGATTAACTTAGCACCACTTCAACATGGAAACTCACCACTGAAGGATTTATCCACACTCACCTCTGCGCTCTGAGGTGTTTTTTTCTCTTTAAATGGTCATCCTTCCAGGACGCAACCCTTCATAGGGGTCCTGGTCGTTCAACAGGCATCATCACCATCTGGCAACCTACATTGGGAGGATTGTCAGTTTTCCCTGCCAGTGCTTCTAAATATCACACAAAAATAAAAACAGAAGGAAGAAAAAGTCGTGGCAAAATTTAATTGCCAAATGTCAAGTCTTCACAAAGACAAAAACAGAACACAGACATGCACACACACGCATATATACTCACTTTTTGACACTTAGAATTTGTGTGCATACTTCTGTTAGAAGCCATCATATCACCTATGGGGAAGAAATACTGCTGTTTGTTTGTGGTTTATTTTTGTGCTTTCCCTCCCCTGGATTGTCCTTTGGTATTATTTCACCCGCACACACTCACACTGACATTCAAGGACACACATCAACGCACTTAGTCACACTGATTCCTGATGGCCGGCACCTCGAAAACCCTCTCTCACCCAGTTTAAAGAGTTAATCCCAGAGCTAAACCATGATTAACCATGGACCCCCGCTGCCCTCCCAGGAGAGTCCTGGTGCAGGTGGAGGGGTGAAAGGGCTCTTAGGCAAAAAGAGGAACTCCGTGGCAAACTGACTGACAGGACTTCTGATTCAGTGATGTCACTTTTCTAACGTGACCTCCACTGAATAATCAAACTTAATGTTTCTTTTAAAAAAAATCATCAAAAATGTGAAGAAAATGCCATGATTTTTTTTCCGACACAACTGTAAGATCTGCTATTTGCCTGCTTCTGATTCAGCAGAGCGATAACATTTTTGTTTATTTACGGATGTGAATACCTGTCATGGGAGGAAGCACCTCCGGGTGAAGGTGCAGAGACTTAGGAGAGATGTCAGCTATAGCGTTTATCCCCCCCTCCCCACTTCACCACAGGACATCCATGTTTGCAGCATGAGCTCAGTCACGTCATTTGATCCAGTGAACTGTATGCTTGGGACTCCCCTGTAATGTGAATTTCAGAGGGGGGTTTTAACAAAAAAAACATCAAGCTAAAATCATCCCAAATAGCTTATCTGACCTTATGTTTATTTTAATTCATTTAAATTCTCTCTTGAATCAAATATTTTAGGTTCATGTTTCAGCTTCTTCTGGTTGAGTCTGTGGAGCTTCCATATGTCTGTTTTTTGCATTTTCCTTTTCTTCAGTCTTATGCACAGTTTTGAGAGACATATTGATGTCTACCTGCAGACGGGGACCTGCACTCACTGAAGACTAAACTTGTAGGAGGAGCACAGGCCCTGACCTTTACAATACTTAACTACTTTTGATGAAGAGGTCACATGTCATCACTCAATTTGAATAATTGTACAAAAATGTGATGTGTATCTCTCCTTGCCGTCTAATGAATATATAAATATATTTACATAAAGCCTGTACAAAGCTGCTGCAGCTGACAGTCATTGGATGGACGATAACTACTGTCAAAGATGGCTGGGAAGGGTTTTTTTCTGTTGAAGCAATATTTCTTTGTTTCATTGTTATTATTTTTGACTTGCATATGTATTGTGATGACATGCTGATAAATTGAAACAGGCTGGTTTTTGTTAGGTTTTTTTTCTTTGTTTTTTTGTCCCCCCCTCTTCGTAGTGGTGACGGGTTGTTTAACATGTACCGTCCCATGTCCCAGTTGGTGTGTGGGTTCGGGTTCGACTTTTCAGACTCTGAGCCCGACCCTAGCCCTGGTCTCGAAGACTTTATGATCCTCTGGTTGGCTGCTAACTACTGAGAGGGGGTCACACTGGGGTTTTAAATATTGGGGTGGGGTTGTTATGAGCAGCCCAGGCTTGTTTTTGGGACTAGCTGTTTATTACTGAACAAAACTACAGAGAGGGTGTACAGTCATGATCTAGCAGACTAGACCGAGCCACTTTAAAGATTTACAATTTCGTTGCCTTGTATCTGAATTGGATACAAGCTTATGTTTGTAGCAAGATTTTTACTTGCTAATGAAAAGTTGTTTTAAATAAAAGAGAAAAGCAACAGACAGCGTTTTGGCCTCTGATTGTTTATATCTTTTTATAAATTTTAGATTGAATTCTTTAAGGTGGCTCATTGATGCTTTCAACTCTTGTGCATATTAAAGACAAGAATGAGTTGAAAATCATTGTGCCTTTTGTTTTTCATTTCAACAAAAACTAGATTTTATTTAATAGAAAAGAAATTTGAAATGGGAGATGTGGCTGCAGTAAAAATTGGTCTCCCTGTTGTTGGAGTTTGCTGTGGGAATGGTCAGTGCTGCTCTCTGCTGTTGAGAGTAACTGCTCCCCACCAGTCATATTCACTGAACATTGTAACACACCATTTTTCCCACTCATTATTTACCCCTCTTCAAACACCACAAACCATCTTTGCCATATTTCAGTCAGGGGATTTTGACGTCATCTCCTCTCATCTCGCCCTCAGGACATTTTCTGTGTTTCTGATCCTAACCAAAATAAACTTGCTGTTTAGCCGTTGGATCCTCCGTGCTTGCAAGTGTTGTGATTCACGCATACAGTAGCTATTAGTCAAATGTAAGTGTTATGAGTGATTGTAAGTAGCTTTTAATGAGGATGGATTCTACATCGATTGATTTTTTTTTTCTTCCTCTGAGCTCATGAGCTGCTCTTGAATTTATCAGGGACATTCACCATAATGTCTTATCAAACAAGCTCTCTTAATTGTCCCGTTGTTTTTTTTGTGGTACATCCTTTAAATGACAGGTGATACCTGTTGGGACTGATGGAGTCATTATCTGTTAATGGCACTGTAATCTGATGTTTGAATTTACCTGATCGCCCAGTCTGTGCCAGGCCCACACATTTAACTGCTGAAAATCAGGTTAGTGGACAGTTCGTTAAGCTCATTGTTTAATTAACATGTTTGTTTTGGAAGTGCCAGAGTTTCCTTTAGCTGAATTCATGCATGTGTGTTGGTGAACATGCCTTGCTCAAAGTTAATGATTAACCTGGCCTACAGACAGTGAATGTGGGTTTCAGATGGGGTCTGTAACACAAGTGCAAAATAATATGGAACAGAAATGCAGTTTGATCCAGACTTCACAAGCCCCAGGTTCACTTTTGGACCAGTTATTTAGTAGTAACATGATTGTAATTTAGGGGGAATGTGCACTATCAAAGCAAAAGGTAAAATGAAATGGTAAAGGTCTTACAGTAGATCTTTGAATTTTATATTTGCATTTTAGGCCTGTGTCAAAATCCAGTTTTAACACTTAATTTTGTTTTTTTTTTTTTTCCTATTTATATGTAAATGTAATCAAATAACTGCTATAAAAAAGAACTTTGCTCTCAATAATAATGTGTCTTATATACAAAAAGGATCAGGTTACCCTGATAAAAAGATTTAAATTTAAGATTTGTGAATATTGTTCATTTCAAAAATTAAACAAGATCTGAAGTAAGATGAATGAAAAGTTTGTTCTAAGTGTAAGTGCACATGGAGACTGCGAGTTTCTACATCACACTTGTTTAAATTGCACATTGGACCACAATTGGCTTGCAGTCTAGTTGTGATGTTACAAATTTAAGTTGAGCACAAAGAAACTTTTCCTCCTTCATATTAATGTGAAAATAGCACTATGCCAAACTCTGCACATACATACAAAATCTATTCTGGACAACTGGGCTGAAACATCCAAGTGAAGTGACAAAAAGACATAGTTATGTTCCAAAGTCAGTACCCCCTTTATCCTGTGTTTTTTTTGTGTAAAAACATCCTAAAAGTTATCCGATCATAGTGGGTCTTAATAGAAGACAAATGCAACCTCAGACAAACAACAACATATAACTTTTTTCACTGTGCCATCATTTATTTAACAAAAATTAAGCCATAAATTAAAAAAAATGTGGTTATTACTAAATACCTTCTTACTGCTTGCATGGGATTTAAAGGGGTAATTTACAGCCAGGTGCTGCTAATCATCAGGCATTGATTAACTGATAGCCATTTCCAAACAATTTGCAGTTGAGTGTTCTATAGTGAGCAAGATTATTCACAAGAGAAAAGCCCTCTAGACAGTTGCCAGTCTTCCCAGGAGTGGACGTCCCAGCACAGTCACTCCAAGGTCAGACTGTGCTCAGAGAACTACAACAAAACCCAAGAGCTACATCCCGGCCCCTAGAGGCCTCACTGAGCCTGTTAACAGCACAATTAAGAGAAGACTGAACAGTACAGTTTGTTCAGAAGGGTTCCCAGGAGGAAGCCTCTTCTGTCTAAAAACAACATACGACTGAGGTTCACAGAACTGCATCCGAACAAACCACAAGACTTCTGGAACAAAGTCCTATGGACAGATGAAATCAAAGTGGAGTTGTTTGGCCCTAATGCCCAGCATCATGGTTGGCAAAAACTAAACACAGCACTTCAGCAGAAACACCTCATACTCATCAAGCATGGTGGTGGAGGTGTCATGATTTGGGCTTGTTTTGCAGCCACAGGACCAGAGCACCATGCAGACATTGAGTTGACCATGAACTTCTCTCTATACCAGAGTTTTCTAGAGGCACATGTAAGGCCATCTGTCTGACAGCTAAAGCTTGGTTGAAATTGGGTCATGCAACAGGACAGTGATCCAAAGCACACTATTAAATCTATGTCAGAATGGCTGAAAAATAAAAGAATGAAGGTTTTGGAATGACCTAGTCAAAGTCCAGACCTCAACCCAATTGAAATTCTGAACTTGAACTTATAATTTAGCTAATTAATATATTTATGTGACTTTTATCGACATTGAAAATAATCGTTGGTTGCAACCTTAAAGAACTTCTGAAAAATGTCTTAGTCACTTAACAATTTGCTATTTGATAAAACACAACCTTACAACAAACATACACAGTATAGACCAAAATCGTGCAGGTCTGAGTCCTTCTAAGAGACAGTGCTACAGGGCTGAGGGTCTGCCATGCGAACTGCGAATTTCTAAGGGCCCCTGCAGGTGTGGGGCACCCAGATTTGTACACAGAGGCAGTAGTAGGTTACTTGATCTTCATGTGCAAAATCGATGAGATTTCCTTAAACTGCTACGGCCTTGATCCTGGAGCCCGGAGCCTGGAGCCTGGAGCTTGGAGCTCTGCAATCGATTGACTGGGTCTTTTGAACACGTGACGTTATTTTTCCTCCTCACTTCCGCAAATAAACTCCGCAGCAGCTGAGTGCGTGTTGCTGCTCCAGCTGAAAGCGAAAACACGGACACATGTGCCATGGTGAGACCGTCGATCAGAACCGTTACCGACACCACAGACGGACCCATCTAACAGGTGAGATCAGCGGTACCGGCGACGTTACTCAGTGTGTGTGTCTGTGCGACTTGTTACAAGCTGCTTTCTTCGAGCTGGTTTGATGATTTAACCGCAGGCAGTTGGAAATCAATCCAGACCAGATTAGAGAGACTTTCCAAACGGATCAGTCCAGTACCGGCTCCGTTCACCGTGCAGTGTTGTGTCAGCTGGATAGTTTGCTGAATAATGCGTTTGTAACAATGGAAACTCTACCCAGCAGTTAGTGTGAGTGGTCCATGGATGTTTTAACAACAGCAAACACACACACTTTAAGTCATTTCCCTCAAAAATCCTTTCTCCACTTATATTTTAAGACCTGTCTCATATGGTTTTCCACAAACTCTTAATTATCTCCTTACAAAACGTTAAAAACCTCAATGTTTAACTACTCAATACAAGATTTCTGCTACTTTTCCTCAATGCCTGTTCTCATTGTTTGTGTGTTGGAATTTATAAACTTGTTTGAGCTGCTCATTCGGCTGGGATTAGATGTCACAGATCATGCTATGAGCATACACGTATTGTAAATTGCATGTTCTCAGGCTCATTTTAAGTTGTGCTCAGAGAAACTTTCTCTGTAGTGTTCAACTCTGCACAAACATCAGTCTGACCAGGAAGCAGGACAACACAACAAGTGAAATATGAGCAGAAATATCACTCAGATATCAATATTAAATGTCTGGTATGAACAGGAAGTAAAAAAAAAATCCACCATAAAGCAGATTAAACTATTAGTATTGTTGAGTTTGCTGACAGCGTCACTTAAATTGCTTATATTTACAAAACAGAATTAAGTTGCTTTGTGAACACACTGACCAAACACTGACTTTTTTTTGTCTTTGTCAAATAGATAAAAGGTCAAACAAATTAACAAATCACAGCTTTTAGTTCTTATAGCTTTTTAGAAAAGGTCCAAACTTTTCTGAACATGGGGTTTATACATTTTGAATTAAAAATGGCAAACATTTACTGTTTACGAGATTCAAGATTCAAAGGTTTATTGTCATGTGCACAGTAAGGAAACACTTTGCCTTGTACAATGAAATTCTTTCTTTGCTGTCCACACCATATGCCACACAATAAGTATAAAGATAAATAATAGGTAGCAAGTAATACTGACTGAGTGCAATGGGAGAAATTATAAAGGCAGCATAATTATAACATCAGAATGGAAGTATAAATTGTATAATGTGCACATTACTGTTTACTGCTCCCGAATATGAAGATTTGATGCTTTTCTTGTTGGACATAATAGTAAAGTGAATATTGTGGAGCTGGACTGTTGATCAGATAAAACAAGACGTATGAAGACGACTCAGAATTTCAAATGTTGGGTATTTTGTAGTTATGAATGTTAATAATTATTGTATTAATTGGTCATTATTTCTTAATTAATGTGGACAAATATGAAGGCATAAGGCAGAGGATTAAGCAATATATTAGAGCACTCTTTGGTGTACTTTGGCAGTAATATCACAGTTTACTCTCATGCAGAACTGGGCCTTAGTTTCTTTCCTGCAGGCCAAGGTTGGTTGTTGATGCCGTGAATTGAACTGTGTTTTCCATTTTTTTCCATTTAAACATTTGAGGCTTGTCAACAAACATATGTATCAGTGGTGGAAAAAGTATTGTTTGAGTTAAAATACTCACCTACATATCCTGCAGTAGAATGATGTCAGAGTTATATTAATGTATGTTGTTTAATTATTATGAGCGTTGCCATTGTCAGTCTTCATTAACAAAGCAATAACTTTTTATGTAGTGGAGTAAGTACAATATTTTCTCCCTATAGGGAAGTAGAAATATACAGTAGCATGAAATTGAAGGTATAAATAGCATAATGTCAATACTGTTGTATGGAGTTTATGTATGTGTTAATAAATGGATTTAGTTATTTTCCACGACTCGTAGGGATTCCAACATTTTTAACCTTGCTCACCATTGTTTTTATCAAACCAGGCTGTGTTGTAGGATTTAAACCTATGTATGGTACCTGCAGTGTCTGTGAAGCAGGATTTGTCTCATAACCAAAGCCTGTGTCTCTGCTGTTCAGCTTAAAATGAAACGAGGCTAAAATTCACCATCAACGTCTGAATAAACAAAATTAATATCTGATATCGTCTATTTTAACGTGTTTTTTCCTGCATACTTCAGAGAAAAGGAGATTCCTGCATGTCTCACTGCTTAGATGTCTTAAGTTGCAAAAAATATTGTACTGTGATTTTAAAAAATATTTTTTTTTTAGAGATCATTTTTCAGTATTTCTGTCTTTATTTGACAGTTAAGAAGAGACTTGTATAAAAAGAGAAAGGGCAGAGCAACAGAGGAAGATGTACAACAAAGGTTTTCTGGCCAGACATTTGAAGTGTGGACACTGGTACTGTGGACCTTAACCAGGTCACTGCACATAATATCTTCTCTTAGGGTGCGTCTGGCTCTGTACATTTAACTCAGCCATCTGCTGGTGCTTCTCTAATATAAACACCAAACCGAGTTTACATTGTTAGTTAAAAGACCAAGATTTAGTTTCTTATATAATTTTAAGCACTGAAGAATTTCACTCTGAGCAGCTTTATAAATACCAGGCCTGATCTCTTTGGGCTCATGCTACAAAACATGACCCAACGTCTCTTTAATCTCCTCAGTGAGATCATGCACGGGCTTAACATCATTTCTTACAGACCTGAATATCATTGTGTGTAAAGCCTGTCTGCCCCAGAATGCTATGACTTTGCTGTAAAATGCTTTTTACTTGTTAAAGTTGTGTTTGTATGTAATTGTGTAGTTCTTCTTCTCCCTGTTCAGATTAGTGTATTTAATTTTGTTGACTAAATAAATGTTTTATATTGTCGAATGACACTCCCTAACTATGTATATTTTCAACTCCATTCACCACAGCGACTGCAGCACTGGCAGCCTTACCCTCCCTCTGCCCCTGTCCCCTGTCCTGCCTTTGGATTGAGGTTCATCCCTCAGACTTCAATCGCAGCACCCTCGCCACAGACTCACAGCAAGCGCATCATGGTGGATGTAACCAAATGGACCCTTTTCAGCCTGATGGGGCCTCAGGAGCTCTCTGCCATACGGAAAGCGTGCGTGTTTGGATCGTCTGCTAATGAGGCCATCTACATCACCAGTGATGATGAGGTGAGAGGCCAAGAGAAAAGAGGGTCGTGGTTGTGTGTTAATAATGCAGAGGAAAATCAATGCTGACCTTTCTATGTGATGATGTAAGCAAAGTTAATTGGTGCGTACAGTGCTTAGAGAGTAAATAGAAGACCTGTTGTTTTTGCATGTTTTAGCTATTAAACTACAAATAAGGTCTATTGCATTTTACTCTTATTTCCTTTAGTATACTGTGACTTATTACATTGGTCTTCTCCCTTGAAAGCAGTTAAAAATGTCACTTCATTCCAGATTCAAGTTCTATCAAGAACAGAAGTAAATGTGCTTATAATAAAGCATTAATCACAGGGGACATTTCCACTGCATTATTTTAGTTAGTCTGTCACATGTCGAGGTGATATAGTGGTGAGCTAATTCAGCTTTAAGAAAGCTCCAATGATACAGAAATGAGAGTTGGCAGCTGGAAAGCATCTCCCTCATATGTTTTGCTGTGCAGGAGAACACCACCGTCACAAAAAGTGACATATTCTATGAAATAGGAAAAATAACATAAAGTAAAAGTGTTAGTACACCCATGAAACACTGTATTATACAAATAGCTTAATGTCTTTATTGTTTTATTTATATATTTTAAACAACTAATTCATGTGAGTATGTTTTTCATAATCATTTATTTAATATTGAACATTACGGGTCTCAATGAATATTTAAGGAAATATCAAAATAAACTCTAGGTCTGTGCTCCCGACCTCGCTCACCACCTTTCTGTATGAGAGCTGTTGTCGTGTGTGAAGGTATGGGCGAGTAGATGGCACCAGATCTGCTTCTGAAAAACATATCAGTAATGTAACTAGGAGAGCTTTCTATCACTTAATAAATATACACAAAGTTAAAGGATTCATATCTCAAACAGAAAACCTGGTCCATTCATTCATCTCGAGCACACTGGATTACTGTAATGTTCTTTTTGCCAGACAACCAAAACAGAGCTGCATTCAGCAATCAGAGGGATTGGGGTTGGTATTTTATTATTGATCAGATTACTGATGTGTGATGTAATACACCTTGAATTGTGATTGTGTTTGAAAAGTGATAAACAAATAAAATTTATTTGACTTGGTTTGGCCTGACCTCCAGCTCTCCGCTGGTGTTGATGTTTGTGTGGCTGGTATGTGGTCTGCTGCCTGACTCAGGCTGACTCTGCTTCTCACAGATCCAAATTACATGTCCCCTCTTTTGTCCCTCCTCTCTCCACACTCAGGTGTATGTGTTTGGGCTGAACTGCAGTAACTGCCTGGGAACAGGAGACAGTCAGAGCTCCATTGTACCCAAGAAGCTGGACTTTCTGAGTGGGAGGAAAGTGGTCAGTCTGAGTTACGGCAGTGGACCCCACATCCTGCTGGCCACCGAGGGTAGCTGCCCAAAACGTGTAATCCTCCTCTTTAGAGTTGGATTAAAAAGTGCAGCAGGATGACTAGTCTCTTTGTGTTCCAGACGGAGAGCTATTTGCCTGGGGCCATAATGGCTACAGCCAACTGGGAAATGGGACAACCAACCAAGGAGTAGCTCCAGTGCTCGTGTCTGCCAACTTGCTCAATAAGAAGGTCACAGAGGTAGCCTGTGGCTCTTACCACTCAATGGCTCTGACTGACTCAGGGGAAGTGAGTAAAGAAAAGGCAAAAACAGATTTTACTGCAAAATTATAAATGCAGCAGGAGGAAAGCCTAATTAAAACCCTTCTAATGACATAAGTGACTCAGATTTAGTCAAAAGCAGTGCTTAGTCATACAGACCGTACAGAACCCTAAGTCCAGTCACAGCAGGAGTTGATCCCTCTGGGCTGAAAATGTGGCCATAAGGGATCAATTGTGCTTCAAACTACTTCACACATGGTTCTAGTTCACTATACAATCAGGCTACCTGTTTCATCTGCAGGTCACAGATGCCAGTTTGTTTTGAAAAGACACAAAAAGAAGATTTAGATATTTGAGAGATAAGAGATATTTGATTTTGTATCAATCCACCATTTGAATAAATTGACTTGCCTTCTTGTCTGCCAGGTGTACGCATGGGGCTATAATAACTGTGGTCAGGTGGGCTCAGGCTCTACAGCGAACCAGCCCACACCCCGCAGAGTGTCCAGCTGCCTCCAGAACAAGGTGGCTGTCAGCATTGTGTGTGGTCAGACTTCATCTCTGGCAGTAGTGGACAATGGAGAGGTGATTGCTCTGTTCATACTGGAGATATAAACGGGCTGTCCAATGTTAGCTATAAAAAACAAACAAAAACAAAACAAACACTTGTTCTGTTCTTGTTTCTGCAGGTCTATGGTTGGGGCTATAATGGAAATGGACAACTTGGACTTGGAAATAACGGGAACCAGGTCACTCCCTGTCGACTTGCGGCTCTGCAGGGTTTATGTGTTCAACAGGTGTGAACTTAAATATGATCAGAAATGTTCAATGCACATAACGGGTGTGATCTTATGTGATTATATCAACACACAATGACCACTTCAATACATCTAAATACTTTTTTTAGTAGATCTCTACCAGTGAGGTGATATGATTCTCTGATTGGACATAAGAAGGCCATACTAAATTGTATACACCAATGTGAATTTCCCCATGGGGATGAATAAAGTATCTATCTATCTATCTATCTATCTATCTATCTATCTATCTATCTA
>JAUMHL010000014.1:8591057-8612138 GCA_032362345.1 Sandelia bainsii
CTATCTATCTATCTATCTATCTATCTATCTATCTATCTATCTATCTATCTATCTATCCATCTATCTATCCATCTATCCACATTTGAGATACTGAAGTGAAAGATTTCAGAACAATTGTTATAATAGTTTAAAAGTACACAAACTCAAACTGCAAGCACTTGCCCAGAGAAATACTCCACTACACATAGTAGTAACCATTAATTTTTTTTACTCGAGTACAAGTACTAAAGTATATGCTCTAAATTGTACTAAGTACAAAAGTAAAAGTACTCCACTAAGAAAACTGTGTATTTTAAACACTGTAGAATTTGATGCTTTTAATAACAAGTAAAAGTAACATAAAATGGAAAACTCCAGTAAAGTAAAGTACCTCAAAATTATACTTAAGTACAGTACTTGAGTAAATGTACTTAGTTACCACCTCTGATAGTTCTGTAACTTAATTTGGTGACTGCAGATTCATTGATAGACTCTGCATAGTTTAGCTTTTGTTTACCGTTTGCATCTTTCAGTGTGGTGTATTATTCAAGGCTGTGGCAAAAACAAGTTATGATACTCTATTTTGACTTAAATGACTCGTATCACCAAAGATTTGATCAAGACAGATTCAATAACCATCCATTTATTTCTGTATTTCTGTCAATTCTTTATTCCTATTTGTATTAAACCTACAGTAGACTCAGATTATCATTCACTCTTTGCAGATTGTCTCAGGCTATGCCCACTGCCTTGCATTGACAGATGAGGGTTTGCTGTATGCTTGGGGTGCCAACACATACGGACAACTAGGCACAGGCAACAAGAACAACCAGCTGAGCCCAGTTCAGATCATGACTGAGAAAGAGAGGTGAACGAGACCATCACAACAGATGAAATGAATCTTCAGTGACTCACACACAGCTGTTCACTTGCTCCTCTTCTCTGGCTTCTCTGACAGAATCATAGAGATCGCTGCCTGTCACTCCACGCATACGTCAGCTGCTAAGACCCAGAGTGGTCAGGTGTACATGTGGGGCCAGTGCAGGGGCCAGTCTATTGTGTTGCCTCACCTAACACATTTCACCTGCACTGATGATGTCTTCGCGTGTTTTGCTACACCTTCAGTTATGTGGAGACTTCTCTCGATGGGTAAGTGGCATATGTACCCAGTCATTAAAGAACTGCACCAGTTGTTTATCATAGTGAACATGTGGTTTAATCTAGCTACAGTTTTGAAAGTGTCTCTGGGTCAACACATTTCAGATGAAGGAAGAGTTTTCAAAACAGTTCTGTGTTCATCTGCATTACCACTTGTGACATACAAACATAGATACTGTATAAATAATAAAATTGTAAATGGTAAAGTAAAACTTTATTTAAATAGAACCTTTCAATTCACTTTTACGTCAAAACACTTTACACAAAACACAAGTCTTTTACAGCTAAAAATGTGGCAGAAAAAACAGATGAACAAATATGTAAACTATTTATTTTTTCTGCTGTCTGTGATTTAAAATTAAATGTTATCAGAATCAGGACTTTGGCTTCAGCTGATGGTTACCCCCAGAGTAAGTAAATAAGAAAGGAAAAACAACAACATAATATCACAAAAACAACAAAGTAGAGAGACCTGCAGACAATGATACGTAAAAGTGCATCAGAAAGCTGTCAGTTATTTAAGAAGGTGATAGAGGAAGAGTAGAAGCTGGTCCTGTGTCTGGAAGTGTTAGTTTGTAAAGATCTGTAGCGTTGCCTGAGGGAAGGATTTGGAAGAGACAGTTGCCTGGGTGAGTAGGGTATTTAATTATGTTTTCCACACGCCACTTGAGTCTCTTTTCGTACAGTTCCTCAGTGGCGGGCAGAGGAGTTACAATGATTTTTTCTGCTGTGCATTGCAGTCTGCATTTGTCATGTTTTGAGGCCGCCCCGAAACACATTGTGATAGGATGGATTTGATGACAGCAGAGTTGGTACTAGGCAGGCTTAAAATTAGTCTAAGAAATCAATGGTGATATGTGCATGATTACTAATTTATAGTTAACAGTAAAAAAAATATGAAACATCAGCATGTGGAGATTTGCCTGTGTTTGTGTTTTGAGGAGTTTTGTCTGTTTAAATCCAAATAAATATTAAGTCATCAGCACATCAGCTGTTATCAGCACATCAGTTAATCTTAATTTAGTTATAGGAAATCAATAAGGGGAAATGTAGTTTCCAATAATAGACCTTTTACAAAAATTATAGTTAAAGTTACTGCTGCTGTGTCTTCTTGCTCCAGAGTATGATGACTTCTTGACCGTGGCCCAGTCTCTGAAGAAAGAGTTTGACAACCCAGAGACAGCTGACCTCAAGTTCTGTGTCGATGGCAAATATATTTACGTCCACAAAGCAGTTCTCAAAATCAGGTCCAGGATTTCACCTCACGGCTCTTGTTTCAAGTCATGCAATTATAAAATAATTCAGGATTAAATAGCATTTGTATTGATTCTCAACCAACTTGTTGTGCAGGTGTGAACACTTCAGGTCCATGTTCCAGTCCCACTGGAATGAAGACATGAAGGAAGTGATTGAAATAGACCAGTTCTCCTACCCAGTCTACCGCTCCTTCTTGGAATTCCTCTACACAGACAATGTGGAGTTGCCTCCCGAGGAAGCCATCGGTTAGACAAACGCACACACGTGAAAACCTAAAATCTACTGAAAATGTGATTATCAGTTACATACTTCAAGTGTTTCTGCCTGTCGTCTCCCAGGGCTTCTGGATTTGGCCACATCGTACTGTGAGAACCGCCTGAAACGACTTTGTCAGCACATTATCAAGAGGGGAATCACAGTTGAAAACGCCTTCTCCCTGCTGTCTGCTGCTGTGCGCTATGATGCAGAGGTCAGTCTTCACAACCAGCCTTCCAACCATCATCTGTTTAATATGTTTATGACGTAAAGAAGCTTTTTGTATCTTGAAATACACATTAAAATACCTATTCTAGAGTCAAATGAAAATATATATGTCTTATATCTGTCTTTCTTTCATCCTGTAAAGAGAAACAACTTCCCTTTTATATATTTCTCAAAAATGACCTTCAAGAGTCTGTCTGCCAGGTAGGAAAGAAAGGTGTCCCATTTTGTCTAAAACTGCTGAAAAATGGTCTCCGTGAGCATTAATTCCAAATAGAGTTAATCTGTTCTAATACCCACTGTAGAAGAATCCTTATCATACAGGCCTCTGGCTCAAAACTGAGAGTTACTCAAAGTATCTGGAGGATTTCTTGGAGAACATTTTGACAAAATGAAGAACACTTTGATTGTTTGTGTTTTTTTCCTTTTGTTGTTCAGGACTTGGAAGAGTTCTGCTTTAAGTTCTGCATCAATCACCTGACACAGGTGACCCAGACCGCTGCTTTCTGGCAGATTGACGGCAACCTGCTCAAAGATTTCATTTGTCGAGCCAGCCGTTGTGGAGCCTTCAAAAACTGACTTCAGCTCAACGTGATGATAGAAACAGATGTAGAAGATGCTGTGGGACTCCTCAAAGGATGTCATCACCCCTCGTTGGCTCCACCGACCTTTACTGTCAGGTGGTCACACAGTGTAAATCTTTAATTATCTTTATCTCTGTCAAATCCGTAACTCATCTCATTCCAGACTAGAACCAGTGCAGCCATTACATAAGCTGTACATACTGAAATAACAAGGCAGAGCTGACAGGTAGCAGCATCACTGCAGAGTAGATTTACAGTCATCGTGTGCCTGACTGCTGTTCATTTGCACATTTTGTGTAAAGGCACATTTTTGCTTGATAGAGTTGTTTTAACTTATAAGATTCTTGCCAGTCGCCTCGTATTGTTTAAATTTTTCACTTTTAATTGACCAAGTTACATCCTTAGTATTTGCACTTAGTTGACATGTTTTGAAATGGATTTTGTTTTTCTCATGATAATCTAGATGTGCCATCTGGATTTATGGTTTTCAGGTTGAGCTATGAGGCTCTTTGCACTTTTGGATGTTAGGACAGAACGAGACTGATTAATAAAAATACAGATTCAGGGCATCCAAGGGTTGATTAAGTCTGTTGAGGTCAAACTCCAGTCAGTGATTATTAGTCATAGTGACTTGTACCTTTTGTGATGCCAACATATTTTCTGTTTAGGCTGAGAAATAACCCAAAGACTGGAACTCAGGTTAAAAGTAAGATTAAGAACAGTGAGATTCAGTCTTACACTTTGGATTTCACGCTATTATTTGTGAATTACATGGATTGGAAAGTGTTACTTTGTGCAGCTACAGGTCCTCAACATAAAAATAGTTTATTTAGCTTTTCTTATTTTTATTGCAAAAAAAAACAAAACAGCTCAGTTGGTGATAACTGGCTGTTAAACCTGCCTGGTTACCAGCTGCAACATGTTTGGAGCCATTAAAAACTAGTTTTGCCTTGTAGAAGCTTGGGATGAGTGGGTCTGGACAGTATCTGCTTTACATATACATACAGTGTGTGTTAAACAATATTTTACAGTATTAACATTTATAAAGTTATTTGATAACTGCTACACTACTGCTCTGAGTATTTTAAAGAACATATTTCCTAATTTCTATGCAGGACATTTTGAATTAAAATAAATAATTATGTCTTATTCATTTATACTGAATATTTTGTGCCAGTTAATTGTATGATTCTTCAAAGAAATAAATAGACTCTGATCTGCTTGTGTTTTCTGTAAACAAGTGCTTTTGTGTATTCAGACATAGAATATTTAAATTCAGTTGCCAGTTTATTTGGTACATGTTGCTAAAACAAATACAGTGTTGATCATTTTAGAGGATGTCGTTTGTGCTGCATAACTGACAGGTGGTACTGTAATTCAGCCTGGTTTGATTACTATAAATGGGATGGACAATGTAGTTAGATACATCTGTCAACAGGACACAGTACAATTCAAAAACACAACTACATCCTCCAAAATTATCATATCAGACTGCATGAGTTTTAGCTACATGTACCTGCTAAAGTGACAAATCTAAATTACAATTTCCCATAATGAATATTAGAAGTACAATAATTGAGTTTCACAAATAACACAACAAATGAGTCTTTTGTGCAACAAACAAAAGGCAAACCACATTCAAAATACACCATCCAGCAAACAGAATATATACAGTGAGTCCACCACTGCTAAGATTTTTGTACCGTGTCAAATGATTTTCAGTAGCAGTCACTTTAAGCTTCCACTATCTGCCTGGCTTCAATACTATAATACGAGATAAGATCAGATAACACTTTATTGATCCCCCCAAAGGGGAAATTCACAGCAGCAGAGTTAAACTGACAAAAGTTAAAAAGAACAGAACAGAATAAATCTAGAATGAAGTACAAAAATACAGAATAGATCAATAGTTAATAGTTACATAAGTGAGATGCAGTATATGATAAAGTTTATGAGTTGTTCATCATAAACAGCACTGAATTGACAGGAGCCTTTAAGCTGAGAAATCAGGCAGATCAGTCTGAGGTTATCCAGGTCACTTGAGTTTGCTGGAAGCGATGGAGTCTGATGGTAGAAGGGCCTGGTTTGCCTTTTCATCTTCACCAGCTGAAAACTGTCCAGTTACTTTGAGTCAGGACTGAGTTCCTTCAGCCATGTCCCATTCTGGTCCATGATCAACGGATGACTCCTTCACTCTATTGGAGAGAATCCGTCTCAGTGATTTTTCTCAGCACTTCTCCCCTCCTCAGCTCCTGGTGGATTTCAGGTCTCTCCTCTGGGAGCAGGCCTGTGTTTCGCAGTCTAATACAGTAGCTAGTAGCTAATGCCAGACAATGTAAAAAAAATATATATAAATGGTATAAACTGGTCCCATTGGTTTTCCAGTGTCTTGTACATTACAGATTGTTATTACAAATGTTTATAAAGACCTAGTGACTTGGGATAAAGGTCAGCACCCTGCACTCCTCTCCACATACCTCTGAAAGTTTTTAGCAAACTTAAAAATACTGTAGATTTCCACACAGAGCTTTAAGTCAGAAGTGATATTTATCTTACTCTTACTTGATTTTGAGCAGAATGTGCAAATGGCAGCACCAAATCAGTAAAAAGCCTCATGTGAAAGTCCACCACTGTTTTTTATTACATGAATGTATTAAGCAGTATGAATTTGGTAGTTTGGCCCACAGTAAAGCTGTCTATTGTAGATGGTGCATGCTTCGGTGTTCTGCTCAAGATTTAATCTTTCAAGTGCACTTGACTTAGGATTTAAGTCTAACAATGGTGGGCCAGACCAACCTGGCTCATCACTGATAACATTTAAAGTGACAAAAGAAATGCAAGCAGCTTGGGGAACAACACAAATTAACACACAAACATGTTTAACAAAATGTCTTTCTACTGTAGCTCAGTAGGTCTAATTTAACCATTGAGACTAATTATGCGTAGTTTATAGGGTTGGATATGGAATATTTTCAAGTGAAATATTCTTTCCAATTTTCCATGTTCCCTATACTAGGTTTTGAAATACATTTTCACAACTGCATCTTCTTCAAGTGATCTCTAAATGTATTGTGACCTTTCTGTGTGGAGTGTGCATGTTCTCTCTGTGTCTGCATGAGTTTTCTCCAGCTACTCCAGCTCCTTCCCACAGTCCAAAGACATGTAGTTAGGTTGATTGGTGACTCTAAATTGGCCATAGGTGTGAATGTTTTCCTGTCTCTATATGTCAGCCCTGTGATAGACTAGTGACCTGTCCATGGTGTACCCCAACTCTCGCCCAATGACAGCTGGGATTGGCTCCAGCTGCCCCATGACCCTTAAGAGGAAAAGTGGTTTGAGTTAATGAATGGATCCTCTTTAATTGATCTCTAAATGTACTGATCATATTACAAAGTTCAATATTTTAAATCTGTAAGTGCTTCTTAATTATCTGTACGTTTGGTAACTTAGTATTGGTACCTTTTTTTCCCCATTTCCAGGTCTATCCACACTTTTTGTCAGACTTAAATGATTCAGATCATCAAACAAATGTTTTTCTTACACAAAGATAATCCGAGTAAATACAAAAGACACTTGATGAAATGATGATTTCATTTACGTATTAAGGGAAAAAAGCTGTCCAAATGTGCCTGGCCTCATGTGAAAAGTAACTGCCCACCACCACATGTTTTGAAAAGCTGAGTTCAATTTCACCTGCCACACCCAGACCTGATTACTGACAGACCTGGTGAATCAAGAAATCACTTAAATAAAAGCTGTCTGACAAAGAAAAGCAGCTAAAAGATCTCAAAAAGCAACATCGTGCTGCAATCTAAAGAAATTCTCAAAAACAGATGAGAAACAAAGTAATTGACATGTATCAGTATGCAAAGGGTTACAAAGCGATTTCTAAGGCTTTGGGACTCCAGCAAACCACGGTGAGAGCCCTTATCCACAAATACAGAAAACTTAGAACAGTGGTAAACCAAAGAAAAGTTAATTTTTTTTGGAAGGTCCGTGTCCCGTTACATCTGGCATAAAACTAATAGCATTTCATAAAAATAACATCATACCAACAGTCAAACATGGTGGTGGTAGTGTGATGGTTTGGGGCTGCTTTGCTGCTGTGCAATTCTGTGCTCTACCAGAAAATCCTGAAGGAGAATGTCCGGTCATCAGTTTATGACCTCAAGCTCAAGCGCACTTGAATTATGCAGCAGGACAATAATCCAAAACTAATTTAAGGTTTTGGAGTGGCCTGGTCAAAGCCCGGACATAAATCTAATTGAGATGTTGTAGCATGACCTGAAACATTCTGTTCATGATCAAAAACCCTCCAATGAGGCTGAATTAAAACAATTCTGCAAAGAAGAGTGGGCCAAAATTCCTCCACAGCAATGTGGAAGACTCATTGTGAATTATCGAAAACGCTTGATTGCAGTTGTTGCCAAGGGTGGCACAACCAGTTATTAGGTTTAGGGGGCAATTACTTTTTCACATAGGGCCAGGCAGGTTTGGACAGCTTATTTCCCTTAATAAATTAAATCATCATTCTAAACTGCATTTTGTACTTACTCAGGTTATCTTTGTGTAATATTAAAATGTGTTTGAGTCTTTTAAGTGTGACATATATGCACACAAAAAATTAAAAATCAGGAAGGGGGCAAATACTTTTAACAGCACTGTAAATATTAAGACATAATCAATAAATACATAAATATACAGTTTAGAGTAAAACTATTTAAAGACATCACTAAGTACTCTGAAATACAAAACTGGGAGTCAGGGAAGAGAAGGTAAAATTAACTGTAAACAGAAATCCATGTTCTTAAAGTAGATGCTGAACTTCTCTTCAGCACTGAGATAACCACTTTCATAGCTGCTGCAGCTCTTTCTGTTTCCTCTGTAACTCTGTGAAAACATGTGATTTGGCCACATGTAATGATTCTGCTGTTTCTTGGATGTTTTTTTGTTGTTTTTTTTCACCTTAATGATGGCTTTGAATTAAACAGATTCCAAATGCAGATGCCACACTTCAACTCTAGACCTTGTATGTGCTTACTTGTAAATTAACTAATGAGGGATGACCAGAAGCTCTGCCAGCTTCCCAGAATCTGCTAACAGTTTGAATGCCAGATCATAATCTGTGGAGAGAAGACACAGCTTAGATTCTTGTGTTTAAAACATAAATAAGACAGAAACAGAGATATTCCAGTAACCTATGAGTAGTGTGTATCTTCTCTTACCCTCCTGGCTGGCCTGGTTGGACTGAATTCTGCTGGAGATATTGTTCATCTCATTAATAAAATCAGCAAAGATGGCCTGTGTACAACCTGCTGCGTTGCAGCATTTCCAGAAGCTGACGGAGTCAATGCTGGACTGTGAAGAATGGGCCACAGTAGAGGGAAAGGGAGAGGAGGAGCGGCTGGGTACACAGATGGTTTCAGGTGGACCTGAAGAAATGACTGTGCTGGTGCATGGAGGTGAGGCAGTAACACTACAGGATTTGGAGAGGTCAGGAGAGGGAAGGAGCCCAGTGGAGCCTTGCTGTGGGACCGAGGGTCCAGCAGTGTGTTGATCAGGACTGTAGACAGGTGGTTTCTGCTCAGGACTGCACTCTGGGAAAAGAGGCAGCCTCAGATATTATCACACTTTATTAAATCACTATGCTTCAGTACCATCACACAGGTAACAGATGAAACAGAAGATTAGCTGCATATGTGAGGTCAGATGTCATGTTTTTCATTTCTTCACTGTTTGTTTCTGATATAAGGATTTTATAGATAGAAGAGCAGTACTGCTGATTGTTTACAATACACTTATGGCTTGAGGATGTTTCAGTAACTGGTGTTCAGGTCCAATTTAAGTGTACTGCAGATGTGACTCCCAAGAAATGTTAATGAGGCAGTAATGAATATGTTGCCATTGATGATTATGGGGGATGTGGGGTGATTAGAGTGATTTCACTTATCCTCTGAAATATCACAAAATCCACAAAGTGTTTGGTCCAGATATCCATCATGCCCAGATGAGGTATGTTAACTTTGTTCAAGACTTTTTCTCTTGCTCTACCATGATATTCACATTAGTGGTTTAAAGTGAAATGCCCCCACAGCTACTGGATGGATTGATATAAGCTGTAATCACTGTGTTGATTCCTTAACTTCTAGTGCCATCATCTGGTCAAAATTATATTTTGTCTACTACTTTTTTAAGAGCAAAAAGCAGCAAAACTAATGATGATATACATTATATATGCTACACATTACAAAGTCAGAAAGAAGTCTAAAAATTAGAGAAATACTGTGAGTGTATCAGTATGTTGGATCAAAGAATGAAAGATTAGTTCTTAAAATACATGTTCTTCATCCATAGTTTGGGAAAGATTGTTTTAATTAAGATGAGCAGAATGCAGCAGGCTGTGGTTCATGATAACCTCTTAACATTAACAAAGCATGAATTAGCAGAATATGAAGAAAAAGACCACATGGCTCCAACACGAGCAGCTCTGGACAACACTGCATTAAAGCGGTTTTAGCATAAAAATACTCACATGATTTTACTTGGCCCGACGCTGGTTAAGATTGAATTATGGTGATTTGTTTATGTATTTAAGGTATTATGATCCCTATTAGCTTCTGCAACAAATAGAAACCTGCTTAAACCTGTTTGCAGTGCAGTATAGGTCAAAATATAACTAAAATCCATTCTCAGACAAAATGGTTAGCCAAAGCATTATGATGCATGTCTCTGTGTGTATTCTGTTTTCTTCAGCCATACAACACAAACCCTAACAAATGTGTAGTTTTAATGAATAATCTGGTTCAAACCAGTTTGTCAGCAAGAAACAGATCCTGAGCCAGAAACTATTCTCCTACCAGCTCCAAGAGTGATCATTAACTAACGTTGTTTGATTATATCCACAGTATTATTAATGTTATCATCTGACTGCATCTGAAACAACCTGCTCTGCCACAGTAAAAGTAAAAACCTTCATCTTACCTTGATCTTCATCTTCTGCCTTAACCAAAATCACTTTGAAATGTGCAAGTGATGTCAGAGATAAGAGTTCAGCACTTGTTGTTGGAGGTGATGGATGCTCCTTGCAGATCTCTGCAGGAAGCAGACTCTCTGATTTACCATCCTGAGAAAAAGGAAACACATCTCAAGTCACATTACTCCTGACAGTGTTTACAGCACCATACAGGGGCAAGAAAAAGTAACTGAAAAGAAAAAGTAATGCATTGTCTTGGTTTTCTCATGGAATATGAAAACCAGGACATGAAATGTGATCTAAACTTCAGATCTTCACCCAATCAAGATGATTTTTGGCAAATGTGAGACAAGCATTTGTGTTGTTTTTGGTCAGCAGTGGCTTTCACCTTGAAACTCTCCCATGGATGCAATTTTTGTCCAGTTTCTTTCTTGTTGTTGAATCATGGACACTGACCTTAACTGAGGCAAGGGAGTCCTGCTGTTCTTTAGATGTTGTCATGGGTTCTTTTATGACCTCCTGGATGACTTGGCGTTGTCTCTGACTAATTTTGGTAGGCCGGCCACTCCTGGGAAGGTTCACCACTATTCCAAGTTTTCTCCATTTGTAGATAATGGCTCTCACTGTGGTTCGCTGGAGTCCCAAAGCCTTAGAAATGGTTTTGTAACCCTTTCCAGATTGATACATGTCAATTACTTTGTGTCTAATCGGTTCTTGAATTTCTTTAGATCGCGGCATGATGTGTTGCTTTTTGAGATATTTTAGCGTGCTGAATGTTTCTGCCTGTAGTCTGTCAGGGCTGCTGGATTTGGCCACATCGTACTGTGAGAACCACCTGAAACGACTTTGTCAGCACATTATCAAGAGGGGAATCACAGTTGAAAACGCCTTCTCCCTGCTGTCTGCTGCTGTGCGCTATGATGCAGAGGTCAGTCTTCACAACCAGCCTTCCAACCATCATCTGTTTATATGTTTATTACGTAAAAGAGTTTTATTTACCTTGAAATACACATTAAAATACCTATTCTAGAGTCAAATGATAACATATCTGTCTTATATTTGTCTTTCTTCCATCCCGTGATGAGAAACAACTTCCCTTTTGGCACAAGCTTTTTTGAAAGAATAGTTCAACATTCTGGGAACAATGCTTCGTTGTTGTGCAAATATTTCCTTCTTTCCAGTGTTAATGCAGCTAAGCTAACCAGCTGCTCACTGAAGCCTCAGTAAGAAGGGTGGAGTAAATCTTCTCTTTCGTCCCTCTTCAAGAAGGCGAATAAATGTATAGTTATCAAAAAATGACCTCCAAGATTCTGTCTGCCTAGTAGGAAAGGAAAGTGTCCCATATTTTCTAAAACTGTTGAAAGACGGTCTCCGTGAGCATGAATAAATCGTTTTCACACTTCCGCATCTTCAACCGGAAGGACGCACCTGACTTCCGGGCCGAGGTCATAACATATCAACAAAGCCAGAATCTAAAAATCACAGCTTTTATAGCGAACCTCAGTGCTCATGTTCAGCGCAGAAACAAGCGTACTTGTCATTTCACTCGTTTAGGATTTAAGTCTAACAACCTAGCTTATTAATGATAGCATTTAAAGTTACAAATGGTTTGGACTTTTTTTTCTTTTAATGCAAGCAGCTCAGGGGAAAAGAATTGTATGAGATATACATAAATTTGCATACAAACACATATGACAAAATGTTTTTCTGCTGTAGCTCAGTAGGTTTAGAACAATATACCTAAGAAAGCTAATACACAACATCTCAGTACCACATGGAGAAAACAACAGAAACTTCAGTACAAAACCTTATCAATTATTTGAACCATTTCAACAACCATTAAGGCAAATAATGTGTAATCTATAGGACTAAATATGGAATATTTTTAAGTCAAATATTCTTTACAATTCATGTTAACTATAACAGGCTTTGAAATAAGTTTTCTTTAGGAAATGAAGGTCAGCCAATCTGAAAACTGTTCTTTGGTCCGATAAGTCCAAATTTGTGATTTTTGGTTCTAACCGCCCTGTCTTTGTTAGACCTAAAAGCAGACAGTTACTGAATGTGTGTTCCCACCGTGAAGCATGGAGGAGCGGGTGTGATTGTGCTTTGCTGGTTACACTGATGGTGACTTAGTCAAAATTGAGGGTACGCGTAACCTGCATGGCTACCACAGCATTGTGCAGCAATGTTCCATCCCATCTGGTTTGCATTTAGTGGGACCATCATTTGTTTTCCAACAGTACAATGACCTCAAATCCACTTCTTGGTTATGTAAGAGCTATTTGTCCAAGAAGGAGTGTAATGGAGTGCTGCATCAGATGACCAGGCCTCCACAATCACCTAATCGGAATCCAGTGGAGATGGTTTGGGATGAGTTGGACCGGAGAGTGAAAGAAAAGCAGTAAAACAAGTACTCAACACCTCTGGGAATTCATTCAAGTTTGTTGGAAAACCATTCCAAGTAACTACCTGAGACAGACTGACAGAACGCCAAGAGTGCGCAAAGCAAAAGGTGGCTACTTTGAAGAATATATACAGTACATCATATTCTGGGTTATTTAAGACTTTTCTTTACTACATAATTCCATATGTGTTAGTTTGGATGTCTTCAGTATTAATGTAAAATGTTGAAAATAATACAAATAAAAGAAAAGCCACTGAAGGAGAAGATGTGTCCAAGCTTTTGACTGGTATTGTCAGTCAGCCCTATGATAGACTTGGGACCTGTGCAGGGTGTACACTCACCCTGTGACAGCTGGGATTGGCTCCAGCACCCCCTCAACCCGCAACAGAGAAAGAGATTGAGATAATGGATGGATAGAGTAATCTCTAAATGCACTGTGATCATATTAAGTTTCAGAATTTTAAATCTGTAAGTGCTTCTGAATGATGATGTACTAAATAATGGAAAAAAATTTTATTCCATATCCAGGCCTATCTGCTGTCTTAAATAATAATATAAAAGTAGGAGTCACAGAATAGAAGGTAAAGTTAAATGTAAACAGAAATCCATGTTCTTAAACTAGGTTTTCTTCAGCGCTGAGATGACCACTTTTATAGCTGCCGCTGCCTTTTTGAGCTCTTTCTATTTCCTCTGTAACTCTGTGAAAACAATATGTTGTCATTATAATTTTATTATGATAAATTTGAAGATCTATTTGGCCACATGTAATGATACTGCTGTCTCTTGGATGGGTTTGTTTTATTTTTCAGCTTAATGATGGCTTTGGACTAAACAGATTTCAAATACAGATCCCACACTTCAACTAATGAGGGAATAACACATGGTTATTCCATGTGTACCTTTCTGCTGCTTGACCACAAACTCTGCCAGCTTCCCAGAATCTGCTATCACCTTTAATGCAAGATCATAATCTGTGGAGAGAAGACACAGCTAAGATTATTGTGTTTAAAACACAAATAAGACAGAAACAGAGATATTCCAGTAACCTATGAGTAGTGTGTATCTTCTCTTACCCTCCTGGCTGGCCTGGTTGGACTGAATTCTGCTGGAGATATTGTTCATCTCATTAATAAAATCAGCAAAGATGGCCTGTGTACAACCTGCTGCGTTGCAGCATTTCCAGAAGCTGACGGAGTCAATGCTGGACTGTGAAGAATGGGCCACAGTAGAGGGAAAGGGAGAGGAGGAGAGGGTGGGTACACAGATGGTTTCAGGTGGACCTGGGAAAGTGGCTGTGCTGGTGCATGGAGGTGAGCCAGTAACACTACAGGATTTGGAGAGGTCAGGCGAGGGAAGGAGCCCAGTGGAGGCTTGCTGTGGGACAGAGGGTCCAGCAGTGTGTTGATCAGAACTGTAGACAGGTCTCTGCTCAGGACTGCACTCTGGGAAAAGAGGCCTCAAATATTATCACACTTTATTAAATCACTATGCTTCAGTACCATCACACAGGTAACAGATGAAACAGAAGATGAGCTGCATATGTGAGGTCAGATGTCATATTTTTTTCATTTCTTCACTGTTTGTTTCTGATATAAGGATTTTATAGATAGAAGAGGGGTACTGCTGATTGTTTACAACCCACTTATGGCTTGGAAAATCCAAAAACAAACAAAATGGTTAGCCAAAGCATTATGATGCATGTCTCTGTGTGTATTCTGTTTTCTTCAGCCATACAACACAAACCCTAACAAATGTGTAGTTTTAATGAATAATCTGGTTCAAACCAGTTTGTCAGCAAGAAACAGATCCTGAGCCAGAAACTATTCTCCTACCAGCTCCAAGAGTGATCATTAACTAATGTTTGATTATATCCACAGTATTATTAATTTTATCATCCGACTGCATCTGAAACAACCTGCTCTGCCACAGTAAAAGTAAAAACCTTCATCTTACCTTGTTCTTCATCTTCTGCCTTAACCAAAATCACTTTGAAATGTGCAAGTGACGTCAGAGATGAGAGTTCAGCACTTGCTGGAGGTGACTGAGGCTCCTTGCAGATCTCTGCAGGAAGCAGACTCTCTGATTCAGCATCCTGAGAAAAAGGAAACACATCTCAGGTTACATGTTACACCCGATAGTGTTGATGACATACAGCAACATATAGGGGCAAAAAAAAGTAAGTGAACTATTTGCATAGTCCTAGTTTTCTCATTGAATGTGAAAACCAGGTCAGGAAATGTGATTTGATCTTCACCAAAGTCACAAATACAGTATAAACAAACACAATATTTCTAAGCTGATAAAACACAGTCAACATCTTTCATGTCTTTATTGAACACACCCATTAAACATACAAAGTCATGTTGGAAAAAAGTAAGTGAAACTGGTTTCTAATAACTGGTTGAACCACCTTTGGCAGCAATAACCTCAAATAAGCGCTTCCTGCAAATGGAGACCTGGAGCTACCTGCAGCAATAACCTGAGCTGCATTTTTAGAAGTTATGACATCAGTTTTTTTTTCCTTTTGCACCTTAGTCTATTTTTATTTCTCCATTTTATTTACTTATTTTTTATTGTGTCTCTAATCACCGATCGCTGTTTTTTTGCCCTCGTGCTGCTGTAACAGGTGAATTTTCCCGGTGTGGGATTTATAAAGTCTAAGTCCAAAACACGAATGACCTACACTCTGTACAGTCCCTGAACGCCTCCACGCCACACTATGAAGCGCTACTAACTTACATCCCAGCTACTAACAACTACTTTGTTTCCGTATGTGTTCAACTTCTGCACGCGCTGGACTGTGTGTGGACGTTGTTTGCCTCATGTGTCCAGACATATAGTGGTTCAGCTGACGGGTTGTACGCCAACCGCGAGCACATCCTACAAATATTGGTGGTCTTGTGTGCGTCTCAGTGCATCCGCACACCGCACACAGGGACGAGCCAGGAGGACAAAGCAGCGCGACTGGCCCAAATGTTGATAGCACTTATTCTTATGTAAACAAGCACGCGTGTAAACACAATCGGCAACATGGAAGTCAGCAGAAATTACTGAAGTCCTGTTAGTTACAGCAATGGCTTCCTCCATGTCCTGTCACAGATACTATGCCTGTTTTGCGTATGGCTGGCTCATAAACAGATGTTAACCAGCACCAGTGAATCTTTCAGCTTGAGCTGTTACTGTAGGATTTCTCATTTACCTCACTGAGCTTTCTACGTTGCACATCTGGAGTGATCTTGGCTGGACGCCCACTTCTATGGAGAGTAGCCACAGTACCAAATCGTCTCCATTTATGGACAATATGTCTAACTGTGGACTGGTGAATATCTAAACTCTTTGAGATTACTCTATAACCTATTCCAGCTAAATGCAAAGCAACAACTCTTGATCGTAGGTCTTCTGAGAACTCCTTTTTGCGAGGCATGATCCAATTTAGGTGATGCTGCTTGAGAATAGCACGTTGGCACTGTTTGGGTGTTTTTATAAGACAAGGTAGCTCTAAACCACACCTCCATTCTCGTTTCATTGATTGGACTCCAGGTGGCGTTTTGTGACATCAGAAGTGTTTCACTTACTTTTTCCACCATCACTCTGTTTGATGCGTGTTCAGTAAAAACTTGAAAGATAATGACTGTTTTATCAGCTTATAGGATTATTGTGTTTGTTTAAATATGTGATTTTGAAGATCTCATCTCATTGTATCTAACGAGCAATTTATGCAGAAAACCAGGAAACTGTAAATAGTTCACTTACTTTTTCTTACTATAAAGGTATATAAAATATAAACATAGGACACATATTTAACGACAAGGACGCAATATGTACATTAACAACATACGATAAGATTGTTTCATGTTCATCTTTGTTTCCATCTGTTTTCCTGCTGATTTCCTTAAGAGAGAAACAGTTTCCAATCCATTCAGCTCGGCCTCCCTCAATCCATTAGTACACAGCACCATGTTTTGGCTGCTACATATTGTTCACTGCATCTACTGTGACTGTTTACAAACAACACAAGAAAAACTTGGTGCTCTTGAACAGAGTTTGCATTTTAGTCTAAATCCGAGAAGGGGCTAATTATGTGTTAGGTTCATTGTGATCTGTAAAAGAAGAAAAAAAACGCAAATTTGACTAGACAAAGCATTTAGAGTTTTACTTCAATAAATAAATAAAAAACAAAAAACCAAAGCATTTAGAAAAATACAAAAACACAACTAAATGTGCCATTAGAACATTAAAATAATTATAAAATTTAGACTTAACTCGTTTTCCAACACAGTCGACGGTAGTAGCTTAATGTGTCACCATAGCAACAACAACAAGCGTGTCGCAGGCGTTACCGTCACTTTTTAGTGTCCCCGGAAAACATAGTTTACACACAGGACAGTTCTCTGCAGTGTTTCCAGAGGGACGCTAAAAGGTGACGGACATTTAAATGTGTAATTGTATACTTATAATAGCGGATTCATTCTGAAAACAAATTTGCAAAGTACAATGAAATAGTCTAAAATTCTTTTTACAATTATTGATATAAAACAGTATATTTACCTTGTAAGCCAAACGCGTTGCACTACTGGATGAGTTGAAATCACTGCTGTAAACATGATCTAGCTGATGTCGTAAAAAACACATTTAAGCTGTGATAAAGGAAAACTTGGAACATGAGACACTTTGTGCAGGAATTAACATTGACATTCCTCTTATGTTAACGGAGCATGTTTGACACAATGCCGCTTAAAAGACAATTATTACCGTGTGATTAGATACTGATATACTAAAAGGTGTTTCTACTGGTTTGGCCCGCTCATTTAGATAGTGTGTCCAAAACATTATAAACACCTGCTAATATAATGCACTCAGTACAATTTCACCAAACATATACTAGAACAGTAGAAGCCGTCACCCAACAGTTTTAACATAATTAAATTAAATATATATATATATAACCATGTAAAAGTAGAATTAATGCCAGAGCTGCCGTGATTGCATTAGTTTGTACAGATGTATGTAATAAAATGGCCAGTGAGTCTACTTAGTTATAAAGCAAAATGTGAGCATATTTATGTAACAATGCAACAAACTTCAAACTTTCCAATCTATTTCCTTCTGTCTTCTCACAAGCAAGGCAGCATACCTCATGAAAATAAAATGTGGAAATCATTGCTTTCCAAACGGGTGCAGGAGCAGACTAAAATACTTCCACCACTGTATGTCATTACATGAATGTATTAGACAGTAGTCATGTTAATTCTGGTAGTTTGGTCTCTGGTAAAGCTGTTGTACATGGTGCATGGTTCAGTATTCTGATTAAGATTTTATCTTTCAAATGTACTTATTTCCCAGTTGGTATTGTATATTGATGCGATTCTACTGTATATTGTTACGATTTTAGGTTCAGATACTCGCCTTGTGATGGTGTGATCACTTTGGAATTTTCTTTCAAAGAAATTTACTTAGTTTGTTTGTGAAAATCTTGACACATTAGTGTTGGGTTAGTTTTTTAACTGTCCATTACAAACTGGAAAATATTTATGGAATGATTTTTTTTTTTTTTTTTTTACATTCAAAACATTAGGAATAATAACAAATCGAGGATCATGTTGGATCAAAAAGTTATATTAAGAGTTCAAACACGTGAACCACAAATTTTGTATCAGAACATGAGTTATTTGAACAAAACATATGCAACCTAACCAAGCCTTATGAAAGAATAAAGAACAATAAACATACAAACGTACCCTAAACATACAGAATGTATAAGCTTTAATCTGTAAGAGTTGCACAAAACTGCTTGCAGATACTCAGCCGTAGCATAATTTCTGCCCTTATGTGCTCCGTTTTTTAGTATGAATTAAAGACTTAATTTAACAAATCCACTGGAATATGACTTAAGTCTACAAATGGTGGCCTAGACCAACCTGCCTCGTCACTGACAACATAAAAATAATAAATGGGTTGGGCATTTCTTTAAATGCAAGTAACTTGGGGAACAAGGATTGTATGAGACATAGGTCTACATTGAAATACTTAAAAAAGATAATACACATAACATCTCAGTACAACATGAACATCAGTACAAAAAGATTTCAATTATTTTAACTATTTCAACAAACATTCAGGCAAATTAGTTTCAGTCTATAGGGTTGGATATGAAATATTTTCAAGTCAAATATTCTTTCTAATTATTCAAGTTTCAGAATTTTAAATCTGTAAGTATTTCTGAATGATCAGTACCAAATAATGGTACATTTTCTTTATTCCATATCCAGGCCTATCTACAGTCTTAAATATTAAGACATAAAAAAATATAAATACAGTTTTGATTAAAAAAAATAATTAAAATGTCACCGAGTAATTGAAAATATATAAGTGGGACTCATGCAAGACGAAGTGAAGTTGACTGTAAACAGAGATCCATGTTCTTAAAGTAGATGCTAATGTGGAAGAGACAGCGCTGAGATGACATCTTTCATAGCTGCTGTTGCCTTTTTCAGCTCAGTTTGTTTCCTTTGTAATTCTGTGAAAACAATATGTTGTCATTATAATTTTATTAAGATAAAAATGAATTGTACATTTTAGCCACATGTAATGATTCTGCCGTCTCTTGGATGTTTTTTTTTTCAGCTTAATGATGGTTTTGGACTAAACAAATTTCAAATGCAGATGCCACACTTCAACTCTAGACCTTGTATCTGCTTACTTGTAAATGAACTAATGAAAGAATAAAACGTGGTTAAGAGTAGGGGTGTGCCGAAACACTTAGCTTACGAAACATTATGCAATACTGGGTCCACGAGAATGAGACAATATCTTAAGACTTGCTAACAAATATTCAATGAATGAAAAAAGTAGAAAATAAAAAGTCTTATTTTAATGATGAAAGTCATAAAATGCAAAACAATGCAGGTGCATTTTGAAATGTTTAACTAATTATCTTTTAAAGAATGTCTCTTCAGTTCTACTTTCTGAGTATGAATTATATGCAATAAAAGGTAACAATATGCAAGCCCTGTAAAATGTTTTACCACAAACTCAACTGAGTGGCTTCTCTCCTGTATCACACGAGTCTACTCAGACCTTATAACCAAGTCTAAAATTTGCATGAGCCTTTAACTTCTAATTGAAGCTGTGTGTGATTTAACTGAACTCCATCTATCCATGCATCCATCCACTGACCTAACCGCTTTTCCTGTTACAGGTTGCGAAAGTTTTGAAGCCAATCCCAGCTGTCATTGAGAAAGAGGCAGGGTACACCCTGGACAGGTCACAAGTCTATCACAGGGGTGACATATAGACAGACTAACATTCACACTCACATTCATACATATATGGGAAATTTAGAGTCACAAATTAATCTAACTGCATGTCTTTGGACGGTGGGAGGACATAGGGAAAACCCATGCAGGAATGGGGGGAACATGCAAAGTCCACACAGTCTGGCTGACTGGTGGACTCAAACCGAGGTCCTTCTAGCTCTGAGGCAACAGTGCTTCTAACTGAACTCCTTTCCCCATTTATTTTTTATTTTTCATTTATTCAGTCCAGCCTAGTCTAAGTTTTCTGAAAGTAATTGAGACCTTTTGGGCAGTAAGTATGTCTCTACAACTGTAGTTTAAAGTCCCCATTTGACATATTATTTACTGTAAATGAACTCACTGGCGTCTTTGCATATTGTTTGCACACACACACACACACACACATTGTTTACACAGTATACAGCACTGATCTCTTACAGTGCTGACATACTGGTCAAGTCATTTCTTTACTCTGTCATCATTTATTTTCCACTGGGTGCCCAAAATGCTGCCACACAAACAATTTAAAAGTGGCAGGGGCATCCTGTGGTAACTTACTCTGGTTCTGTTATGTACTGATATAATGAGTGAGCTTTTTACCTCGATGAAAAATACTATCAAATTTTAATATCTTGAAATTTTATGGCACAAGATTTAGTCACACCCCTAGTTAAGAGCGTACCTTTCTGCTGCTTGACCACAAGCTCTGTCAGCTTCCCAGAATCTGCTATCACTTTCAATGCAAGATCATAATCTGTGGAGAGAAGACACAGCTTAATAAGACAGAAACAGAGATATTCCAGTAATCTGTGAGTAGTGTGTATCTTCTCTTACCCTCCTGGCTGGCCTGGTTGGACTGAATTCTGCTGGCGATATTGTTCATCTCATTAATAAAATCAGCAAAGATGGCCTGTGTACAACCTGCTGCGTTGCAGCATTTCCAGAAGC
>JAUMHL010000014.1:8614514-8648972 GCA_032362345.1 Sandelia bainsii
AAGGGACTTTTTCCTCTCCACTGTTGCCTAGTGCTTGCTCAAGTGGGACTGTTGGGTTTTCTACATTATTCTGTATAAGTTTATATAATGTGTAAGGTCTTAAACCTTACACTGTAAGTACCTTGAGATGACTTGTGTTGTGATTTGGCGCTATATAAATAAAGTTGAGTTGAATTGAATTTGTCTTTGTCAATTTTGTGTCAACTTTTTGTCTTTGTCACCTTTTTTAAAAATTTTTGTCACCTTTTTGTTTTTGTCAACTTTGTGTCAACCTTTTGTCTTTGTCACCTTTTTTATTTTATTTTTGTCTTTATCAGCTTTTTGCCAATGGCGTCTTGTCGGCAACAAATCAGCTCCCCCACGTGATTTCTCCGGAAATTGCTAAGTCTAGTTATCATTTATTTTTCTAAAATACTTTAATTGTACAAACACAAAGATTAGTTCTGCTGCTGCTATTTGTGACTTTCACAAAAAAATTCTGTATTCAGAAGTATATAATTATAAATCTTAGATTTTAAAAATCTGGCAACCTCTGTTAGACAGTTTCACTTTCATTTCTGGTACAAGAAAATCTGTGTGAGACCTCGCCTCTGTCTGTGTGTGTAAAATCTGTCCACGTAAATGCTCCAGACATTTCAGAAATGTTACACACAGAATCTCTATTTAATGAGACATAAGAGCAACTTTTAGTGCAATCAGGTATCAAGCCTGCAAAACCAAACCAGAGAGACGGTGATTGCATTATCACAGGTTGTTTATGTAAAAAAAAAATTAGATAAGTCTCAAAGTAGTGACATCACCATACGTAATGTACAACATAGCATCTCCAATAACAAACATTTCATGACAGACAGATATTAATGAACAATATCTACATTCAGAACATCATCCCCCCATAGGGAATAAGTTAGCGCTATGCAGTGATCTCTGATTATTCACATCGAGAAACATTTTTAAACTGTAGTGTAGATGAGAACTCACAAAGAGTTAGATGATGAGGCCATCAGAGACCCAAAAACACACAAAAAATCTTGTACACAAAGTCTGGACAGCTGGTGGCAGAACAGGTTTCTAAAGACGGACTGATAACAGAGAGACAAATGACAGGAAGAGAGTAAAAATACAATAAGAAAAGTAAAGTATAGAAGCAGGAAATATACGTGGGTTTCTTCATTTGTTCTAAATAAATAAACACGTAAAAGGGAAAAAAAATATAGATAGAGATAGAGAGGTGATTCAGGATAAACAAGCTCTGCCACTTTTTTTTATTTACACTGTGGAAATAAATTCCTTGATGAAATAGTGCAGATGAAGACAAAGACAACAGTTATCCTCATATGATCACTATCCCCATTTATAATGGGAAGTTAAGTAGATGCACTAACTGAGATCAGTCCTGCTGGCCCATTCATACATCTTTTACATTAGAATCACAGGGATCCTGCATTAAAAAAATAGACAGATGAGTGTGTGACTAGAGGAAGATCACTTTACCATACTGTGAAAATACTGTTTATTCACTGTGTGATGGCACCACAGTCAAATCTTTAACATGTGCAATCGATAACTTGTGGTGCATGTGCGTGGTAAAAATAATGGAAAATTTAGCTTCCTGTGGAAACCTGACAAAAGTCTTATGAGCACTGATATTGGCAATACAGCACACATAGCCACATGATGTGAGCATTCACGAGGGCGGTTTGGTGATGGAGGAAGTCCTGAAGAGTTCAGGGTTTGGTGTCAGAGACGTTTGTGTAGGTCTCACTGCAGCTGGATGATGTGCTGAGGTTTCCAGAGCCACTGCCTTCTATAAGAGACACACACACATATCAAGATTAATGTTAAGAGTTCTTGCATAATGATAAAGTGTTAAGGTTTTGCACTTTATCTAATAATACCTGAGCTGGTGAGAGACTGGCAAGATGTGGACTTTCCAGTGAGCGTGATAAGATTAGCAGCAGAAATCCAGCCCTCCTTAGAGGTGCTGAGGTTATGCACAAACCTGCATGACCACACACACACGCAGTTGTGTTACAGCAGTATTGCTATAATTAATTTTATTTCCAATAGGAAGAGTTAAGGATGTATTCTCACCACTGTCCGTCATCCCCCTCTTTGACCAGCTGCACCATGTCTCCACTTTTCACTGAGAACTCTTGAGCGCCGTCTTTCTCATAGTCGGCCATCACTGTATATTTTCCAGCGCACTAAGGTAAGAAGCAGATAAGGTTACATGCACATATGTCGCATGTTAATATACAGTAAATAAATGGTAATGATGTGTCAGCTGGGCATGTAAAAGACAGTTGTTTGCTAATATGTCAGTGTTACATTTTATTCCACTGCACACAAGTGGCCACAAAGAAAAAACAAAAAAAGGAAAAACATTTACACAATTGTAATTGAAAATACATAAAGAAAACTATTAAAACTGGTAAATTAACAAAAAACAATCTTGTCAGACTTACATAGCTCTCTCCTGTGCAGAAATCACTGTCATTAATTTGATTGTGTGTAATCAGACTTATGTCTCAGGCTGACATCCAGTATTTGCCACATACTGTGACTCACCAGCTTCTTTCCGTTGTCGTCCTCTGGGTCAGAGTTAAGAGGATCCTCAGCGCTGGAGTAGCCATCATGTTCCTCTGAGGCATCCAGTGACAGGGAGGTCTTGTTCCAGCCTGAGGGGGGAAATGGAAACACAGGTATTAGTTTTAGGAAACATTTATCTTTCAGACATGTGCGAGACATGTGGTGAGAGATCTACAAGAAAGAAAAAGTGAAAGGAAGAACCACAGAAAGCTGTTTTGAATAGAGAAGGAAGAACATCCCAGGAATCCCACAGTCAGTCCCACAGCTATTGCATGCAACTCTATATTTCAAAGCATCTTTCTGAAACAAATAAATAAAAGTGTCGGGCAACTGCTTCTCCATTGTGTGCATTTTTATGATTCTTACTTAGTCTGAAAGAAACGTGGACAACTCAGACTAAAAAGCAAAAATAGAGAGAGATGATCTATAAGGCTTATAGCAGTGAAACAGTGGACCCAACACCCAGCCAGCGTGAACAAGGTCGTGCCAGTGTACCTCGCCACTTTGTCTGCAAGAGACTAGAGGTGCTGAACCACCTGGCCCTGCTCAGGTGGAGCGGAGGAGGACCTGCATCTGAGGGACAGGAAGCAACGGAAACACAGCCAGTCACACACACACTGCAGCAGCTACAGCCAATCGAACGCGTCAGTGTTAGACACCATGGCTGTGCTAGTCAGACAGGGAGAGTATGCAAATGTTGCTGAATGGACTAACTACCTTTGAAGCCGAAAGGTGTAGGGTCACTCTGACGTTTTGTCTTGTGATCAGGGCTCGTCGGGGATCCTACCATGAAACAAGAAAAAGGAGAGACAAGGATGTTTTTTTGATGCAAGAAAAAAAAAACCACAACCAAAATACTGACAAGTGAAAGGTACATTTTGATGGAGTAAAAAAGTCTAAATTGTGCTCTCACTAAATTAATACATTAGAAGGGCTAAGAACTACTGAACAACTAAGGTTGACTAATTCTGATCAGTTTGACTCAGTTGTGTGATACCTGGTAACGGGAGGCTCGTCATGGGTAATGTAAAACTTTTATCATCAGAAGCTGAAGGCTCTGTGGAGGGAAGCATGCATTTTTTGATCTACTGAACAAATTTGACTTTTTTCTCAGTTTTTCCCTGTATGGATGTAGTTTGGGATACAATTCTACATTTTTGGAAACACGCGTGTTCTTACTTACCTAGAGTAAGTTGAAGGGATGAATACTACTATGTCTGCATGGTTAATAAGGCTACCATCAACAGACGCTTAGCTGAGATCATCCTGCCAGAACTGCTAAAGCTTACATCATATCAAGTTTGTTAAAACTAAAGTGTAAAAACAAAAAGCTGTTTGACTGTTTATTGATAACTTTCACTAGTCTTGTTATTGCCACACAGAAATAAGAATTGTATCTAACTTCTCTCCTAACTCTGAATAAGAAAGCACTTTTTTTTTCAAAATGTCTATTCTGAATCTTATCTACTAAATGGAAAATGATGTGATATGTTAGATATAAAATTGTCAATGACCTAGAGTTACCTTTCTGAGCTTTGAGGTTACTGAAGCCCTGTAAAGTAAAGCGCTTTTTAGCCACAGCGGCTCTGTCTGAGGTAGGGCTGGTCACAGCCTCATCTGATCCAGTGGAAAAGCAAAAAGACGACACAGACAAAAGATAAGAAGGAAGGAAGGAAGGAAGAAGGCAAGTTAGGCAAGTGTAAAGGAAGAAAAGCAATGAAGAGGGAAGAGGTTACAAGATTCAGTTGAAAAGGAAGAAGTTATTAGTTGTTGGTTTTTCATCAGAGAGGAAGCAAAGGAGACAGTAACATATGTTGACTGTACAATATGCACTACACATTTGTTGAAACAAGGAGTTGCCTCTGTCTGACTGAATCTGCCTTGGTGTCTCTACTCACCTTTTCCTGTTGGCTTTGGTGAAGAAGAGGAGTTGACATCTGGGCAGCAGGAGTCAGCTTTCTTCTCCTCTCCCTTTTTAAAGCTCTTCTGACCGGACTTGAACGGGCTGTTGGTGAATAAACAAGTAATGTCTGAAGCTTCAGCAGTCTTTGGACAGATTGGTTTCAGTTCAATTTAAATAAAAAAAATGTCCACCACAAATCCAACTAATCATTTAAGCTGTTTAGGATAACTGAGGTGGAAGTATGGACTTACCTGAGACTTACTGTCCCACTGGATGCAGGAGGAAACTGGACACCCTGGTCTGGTGCCCTCTGCTGGCTGGCTTCTGAAATATAGAGGGAGAACGACAACTTCAGAACGATTTTTATAACAATTACTGATTAAATATTAGTAGTTTGTCTGATTAAACACACATAAGCATGATGTTGACCTTGAATCAGACACAGGTGAACGTTAAATTACAAAATATGTTGTAAAGAGAGGTTTAACCTGTTTCTGTACCTCTGCATGCCTCCAGCTGGGTCGTCAGAACCTTTCTGATCTCATTCACCCAAGTGGTTTTTACGTCTGCAGATGGTGCCTGAAATTGCAAAGAACCAAAATATCAGAAGTCTCACAAGCTGTATCATGTTTGCCAGTATTTTCTACGTAAAGGAGTAATTTTTCTATTTTGTATTTTTGACAACAAATTCTCTAAAAAAGACCAAAAATGTGTTATTTAAGCAATATTTATTATTTGGATCAATTTCATTCCTTTTATTATATATTTAGAAAAATGCACAATATGATCACACCATTAATTTTTGTGTTAACAAACCTGAACAATATGAACTTCTTCTCTGGAATTGCACCAAATTTCAAACTTCTTGTTGTCTCCCTTTGCATTCTCAGTAAAGCCCACAGCACTCATCTGTAAAAAAAGACTAATATGTAAAACATTTCATAAATTCAAATGGCTGATAGTATAAAAGACAAATATGACAAATAATTGCATCAGTAGAAGTGCTCACACTCAGAGAGTGTTTGAAGCTATATGATGGTGCTTTCTCGTAGCCTTCCCCGTTCTCCTCCCTCCTTTTGCAGAAGAGCAGGGCCTTCTCATGGAGGAAGAGGTGTCTCTGCATGGGCTTGAAACGAGCCAGATCCTTAACCTTGGCATGACCTTTCTTGTGCTCGGTCCACACGCTAAAAGACCCTTGCATCAGCAGCTTACCCAGCTCACTCAGGTTACCCTGAGAAAGGAAAGAGTTGAACAAAAAGATGCTCTGTAATGTCTCTGTTTTCTGCCTAGTTTGTGTTGCATGCCATTGTTCATCTGGAGTGTCTATATTCTGACAAATATGTCTAGCTTCTGAATGTTTAACACAGAAAAGCACCTAATTCTCGCCTTTAAAACAATGAAACCAGAAATTGTTTGACTTGTTTGCCTAAATTACTTACTAAAACTATTGCAGATTCATCTATCTTTCTGTTGATTATTTGACTAATTTCTGCAACTCTTTGGCAAACATAATGTTGAAAACATGTCTCTCTTATCATCCCAAGTCTACCTGTAAAAGGTAATCATATTCTTGTCTCCCTTTTTGAAGCTCCTTCCTTTGTTGGTATTTGTCTGGTTTAATTTGATGCAAGAAAATCAGGGATCTTGAAACTATCCCAGGACAGCACGTTATCACAAATCAGTGTGGCTTTTAGACATTATATTCAAATGCTAGTGTGCCTGTCTACCACATTATGTCAGTGACCTACTGTATATTAAGCATCTTATTAAAACACGATCCAGCTTATCAAACATATAAGCTGGATCCTGTTTAATGTCTTACCTCATATCCTGTAATGGCAATAAGGTGCATGGAGTCATTGACAGCCTTGAGGATGCCTAAGATGGAGGTCAGTGCCTCCTGCAGGTCATTGGCCCCGTCACAGCCCTTACTGTACTTTAACATTTCCTGTAGTTACAAATACACAAACAAGCAGCTTATAAAAAACCCATAAATAAGTCCCACTGAAAATAGAAGTTTAAGAGTCCAGTCAACCTGTTGCAAATAGAAAGTACCATACCTTCAATAACAGCTGATATTTGGTAATTCTCTGAACAGGCTTCAGCAAATAAGAATCTAAACCCAGCTTATGCTCCAGCTTCTTCTGACACTCCTGGTGTAAATAAAATAGAAACCATCAAATAATGTGTCAGTAATGAACCTCAAATTAAAAAGCTGAATTGGCTGATGGTCTGTTCACCTGAAAGAAGGCACAGTCTGAGCACTGCCTCCAGAGGCTCTCAGAGCGAGGCTTGTTGTGACAGTACTTCTCATAGATCTGCAGGTCTGTCATCTGAAGAAGACAATAAAAACTATTTATGTTGAAGTAATACAAATTTGCCTCTCTGTGTTGAAAATCTCATAATTCACTCACTCTCTCAAGAAAACACCTTCCAACCAACTCTGGGTAGTCAGTGTACTGCTCCAACTCCCTCAGAAAAGTCCTGGAAGCAACAAAAACCCAAAGAGAAAAGGTGAGTGATGATGATTAGCTTTGAAGGCTAAAAGCAGGCCACAGTGCAGACGTCATAGGTGACAGCCAGATGGCGCCCATTCACCTCTTGTGGAAGTGGTAAATTTCTGGCATGTTGCCAAACAGAACCTCCTTTTTGTTCTGCAAAGGAGCAGGGATGAGATGAGACATGGCTGGATTGTCCATCTCAGAGGCATATCCCTATAACACCCCAAAAAACAACAACATAAAATTCCAGCCACAGGTAAAATTCAGAATATGAAACCTTATGTAGAATGAATGAACACCTGTAATACACAGAGCAACTCCTCCACGTATGCTCTCTCAGTTTCCAGCAGCTCGTTCATAACGTGCCTGCAGACAGATGAAGAATAGAGAGTGAGACAGATAGAAAAGCAAAACGAGATCAAAAAGATTTAGTGAACTCAGCAAAGATAGAGTCACAGCACCATGGATGACAATATAACCATTTTCACACAGTCCATCTGCTGTGTAATTTGATTACAGATGAAAGAGCCGCCACCGATCCCTCACCTCCTGAGCACTGCCAGGTTCTCCTCCTCCTCTGACAGAGAGGCATGTCTGCTGTTACTGTCTCTGTTCTGTAGTTGGTCGTTTCCCTGGGAAAAAAACAACAACAACACTGGATTACCATGATAATCACCAAACAATACAAACATTATGGAAGAAGTGGACAGACAGTGTGCAGAAACACAAACCATGACAATACGGCACTCACTTTCTCACAGTTGTTCCCAGAATCTGTTTCTGAGCAGCTTTTCTCCTGCTGTGCCTTGTGTGCTGTGGAAGAGGAAACAGAGTCATGATTTTTTGGTTATTAAAAATGTAGAGGAAGACCATGTTGACATCTACTGATATCACTATTCAGGTTTTTGATCACCACCATGTTTGATCTCAAGTACTGTTAAAGTTTTTGAACATTGACTAACAAAGCAACAAAAACACCTTAAGATTTTTGTACAATTTATTATTTAAAAAATCAATAGGTGTAATGCTAGTTTCATGAGTGTTTTCTTCTGCTAATAGAGAAATATTAAAAATAGAAATGCAAAGACTTTCAGAACCAGTCATTATTTCTCATGTTCATGTTGTAGCTAATGAATCCAGACTTTACAAAGTAACATTTAAAAAAATGCTTTAATTAAAAAAAAATTGCATAGTTAGAGGATTGCATAGTTTGTTTATTACATTTTTGATATTTTTTATTTATTTTTGACAAATGACTACAATGAACATTTCTAAGAATGTTTTTGTAGGATGAGTGGATTTCACTCACATGATACCTACAGTATCCTACCTGTCCCTTACTTATAAATAAAGGGTGATTTGCATGTAGAATTTCTGAAGTATTTCTAGAGTCTAATAAAGATTTCTACAGATAATATCAATACAGGAATATTAACAGTGTCCCATAATATAAAATAAACAGTCCATATGTGTCTGTGTGGAGACTGACCAGGTGAACTGAGAGGGGATTTGATGAAGGCCTCAGGTCTAGGGGCTACTGGCTGCACCGGCCTGGTCTGTTTGGCTGCTAGCTTCTTCAGGCTGACCCTCCTCTTGTCAAACATCTCCTGCATGGACGTCTGCTTCAGGAAAATCTTCTCCACTTGGTCCTGACACACAGAAAGTCATCAGACAAGTGCCAATAGCCAACGTGTAGAGCCTGATTATGTCTAGTACTTCTACAAATTAACAAGCACAATAAGTTTTAGACATTATGATCATTATTACAAACAAACTTGGCCATTGCTGATATAATTGGAGAATACTGGAAGCTTTTACTATTTATTGATACTGTGAGCCACAGGCTTGGACTTGCTAGAATAGTAGTATTAGTACTTTTAGTAGTTTTAGTATAAGGCTATATTTTTGGGATAATATTGGTTGCTGTTCTAGCTTAAAGAATGCCCAGGTTTTCATAGAGAGAAGGCTTAACATCCTCTCTGTGTCCCAGTTTTGATCAACTTTGAAACACATTAAACCACTGGTGTGAGACAGATGTTACTAGTAATCTGGATATTTGTCATAACTGCTCACAATAATTGCATTAAGTTATCACAGTTCATCTGACAGTGACAGAGTAATGTTTCAAATGCAACACATGTATTCTTTAGTTGATCCTCTTACCCTGAACTGCTGGTTGAGCACGGCCTCATATTCTCTCCAGATGATACTGAGATCAGTCAGCTGGTTCTGGCCTGCATTATCCAAATAACGCTCCAACTCCTTCAGGGCTAACTCTGCCCCCTCATGTGACTGACACTTGTCTACGGGCTGAGATGCCAGCAGGTATATACCATCATCAACCCATTTAGAAGCCTGAAGAGGACATAAGTGGGGAGAAATCAGTGAGACTAAAACAAACAAGAGTAAAACTAGAGCAAGACAAGGAAACTACACCAGGAGTTTCTGTGTTTGTTTCCTTTCTCACCCTCTCCAGATGGTGGTGCAGCTCCATGGCTTTGAGGAGATGGTCCTTCTTGGCCCTCAGGTCGCAGCTCACGTTCTCGCTGATTGTTCTGAGCTCACTGCATTTGGGCTGAATGGAGTCCTCAGCATAGTGGGAGTTCTGGATAAGTTGATCACCCTCACGAGACAAGGCCAATGCTCTATCAAGCCCCTCCTGTTGACCAATGTTGACAGTTATTACTCCTCAAAGGAAATTTTTTTCTACCATTTCTAAGCAATTTTACTATAAACTGCTACACATCTGAAATGTGAAACTTGCTTTTTACACATTCCATACATGTTTCCTATGCTGGTTGTGCATTTTTGCAGACAACATTTTGAATGAGTTTTTAAGGATAAATTAACCTTACATCATGCAAGATTTTCAATTAAATTACTCATAACTTAGAATAACTCATAATAAATATTCTAATAAATGTTAAGTTAAAATTCTGATGATCATGCAACCTTGGATGAGTAAAGCACTATTAATCAAGCTATGCTCCATCAGTCCTTATTCAGGAAGTTGATGTATAGATACTTTAACACATGAAGATTATGAATTTATTATCTGTAATAAAAAATATATTTGTTATAATGACCAGTTCACTGCAGTTTAATTTCTCTCACTTGTTATACAACATCTTCAAAACATATCCATTATTTGGAACAAAATGTATATAAGTACCAGATAAAAGTCAATTTATGTACGTTATGTAGAAACAATCAATCAATTGAGAATCCAACAAACCCATATTATAAAGATATTATTCATCTTTCCATACCAAAGGTCAGACAAAGCTTTAACTGTGAGGGCTTTTTATATTACTCACACAGACTCGCTCCTCATAGGTGGTGAGTTCACAGAAGATATGGTCAGCGTGGGCTGGACTGATCCCAACTTCAGAGAAGGTTGCAAGTTTCTCAGACACCTGATCCAGCAGTGCCCTCACCTGCAGAAGAAACACCATAGTCAGCTTCCAGGTTTTAAAGAGGGTCTAGTTTAGACTATTTCAGCCAAGCTAACAGTTTCCTGCTTACCTCTCTGTAGTTGTGCTCAAAGTGGCGCAGTTGAAGACACTGCTCCAGTTTGGTCTGATGCCTCACCCAGAACTCATCGAAAGCTCTTTCTGTCTCATCCAGCTGAGACAGGAGTCTGACGGAGGAGCAGAGAAGGAGATGGAGTAAAAAAAAAACAGTGGGAGAAAGTTGAGTAGAGTATAAAATACAGAGGAGCCAATGCCTGCTGATACAATACTGAACTGTGCTGACTATACTGATGGAAGGAGGTGAAACAGCCATGAGCAAATCACCTGCTATTAACAAACAAAATAAAAGTCTCCTTTCTTTATTTTTGTCATATTAGTGAAACAGATGCACCACTGGAAGGCTAAGTAACAATGGTAGACAGACTGTAACTAATTAAAGCTTTGTACCTTGTACTGCTTGATAAATGGTTTAAATAATCACCGGGTAAATTATAAATTACAAAAAATACACAGAAAATACACATACTGTATAATATTTTCTTTCAACTTTCTAGTCAAACTATTTACTAACCTCTTAAGTGATAGAAGTGATAATAAAACAGATGCTTAATATTTTTATGTAATAGTTTTTGTTTGGAACCATAATATTCAGTGTTAGTTAACCAGAAATCTTACTGTGACCGCAGTAATTTTTAGTTTATGATATACAGTACGCCAACGTATATTCATCAAATGTTAAATGGTAACACTAGAGATGAAAACTGGTTGCTGTGTTTTTGGTGGTAATCATGATTTACTGTAGTTCTTCCTTTAGAGAATCAGTTTTGCAGTTGTCAGTTGTCATCCTGCAGCTGTGCGCGCTCTCGTGGTTCTAACCTTTGTACAGTAGCCAGATTCTCCAGTTCATCCTGGTTCATGTTGTGGTCGGGGTCTCGTACCACAGGCTCATTGATGCTCTCCAACAGCCTGCTACCCTGACCCAGAGTCACCAGAAGATCCTCCTACACACAGAGAAACAAATATATAATCCAAATAAATAAATGAGGTTCTCCTGTGATGCTAAATAATGTATTTGTATAATAATGATGTTACCTTCATTTTGTCCTTTTTGTTGGTGTGTGTGCTGAGCAGGATGGTTGTGGCCTGGATTTCATTTGGGAGTTCGGTTTCAGCCAGCTCAGCCCCAAATGACTGCAGGGTCTGTGCCGTTTTCTTTACCAGCAGCGCAAAACCTTCAATAGCCTGATACAAAGAAAGCATAATGAGATGAGGAGAAGCAAGAATATGCCACATTTACTGTGTTACAGTGACTTCATTTTTTCAGGTTTGGGTTTATAGTATGTTGGTTTGATAAAACATGTTTCACTGCCTGAATTTTTGTTGCAGTTGTGTGTAACACATAATGGGTTCATTTTATGATTTTACCAAACAGAACACTTTTCTTGAAGGTTTTATCCTTAACTAAAAACATGTTTTGTTAAATTAACTTTCATGACACCTTCTTCTACCAGGTTTTCCACATCAGACATCTTATTGTTAATTTTATTTTTATTGATCTCTCACTGTTTACATTTACTCATTTCATATATTCATTATTTATATTTCTAGAGATCTGCTGTAACAGTAAGGTGTTATTTTGCTTAGGCTGATTTTTTAGTGCCAGGCAGTGTGTACGCACAGTGCGGTGGGAGAGCCACTTCTCATGGCAGTACTCCTGTGTTCCCCCAAGCTCCTGCGTCAGCTGCGTGTGGTCGATGTAGGAGTGCAGCTCAGTTATAGAGCTCAGCATGACCACCTGAGACAGAAACACCATATGGCATTTGACTGTAAATATATCATTGTACTATGAGAAGTTTCAAGAAATCTTATTTCTTTAAAATGGTTTTGTTTTTTAACCTTGGTGCAAGTGAATTATGAATATATACACAATATATACAAATTGTTTCCACAACTGGCTGCACGCACTGGCACTTTCATCTTGAACTCATCCTTGTTGAACTTGAAGAAGATGTCAGAGATTGTGCGCTGCAGGAGGGTGGTGGGCCTCAGAACCAGAACCAGCTGGAGGTTCCCTGGGAAGGATCCCTGAAATTAAGAGAGAAGATGCAGATTGTTACTAATGTACAAAAGGAGAGAGACGCCTCCTCCACTCTGCATCAATTATACAACATACTTCAGCAGGACATGTTTCTTGCTGACACTTCTTATACATTATTCCCTTCTTTTGTCTCTCCCACTGTCTCTCATGTGAAAACACATCAAAGAATGTGCATGTGGAGTGTAAGAGCATGGGAAAGATGTTGGGGGATGTAGTAGGGTACCATCCTGTGGCAGGGACATTAATCTTCATGTCCCTGAGATGCTTCTGAATGAATAATGAATAAGATTCACCACTAACTCATACATGTGCTCAAGCAGGTTTTAATTTAGCCAGCATTTGTTAATACAGAATCATGCACAAATTAAATGCTTTAATTTTTTAAAGCGTTTTGAATTTTGTGATTTTTAGCTACAATTGTCAACTAAATTGCCTTGACATAAATAGAAAAATAGTAATTGCTAACAAACACCCTCAGCATAAAGCAAACACGTCTCTCTAAGCTAGAACTGTTTTACTAGATGCTTTTAGAACATATTATTCCTCATCATATTTATCATGCTATGTTTCCAGCATACTCTAATAAAATAGCAATTAAAATGATATGATTAACATCTACTGACAGACTAAGTATTGCTTTGAAAGCAGTTGTGTGAGGGCGGATGATGACCACACACACAGAACCTCAAAGAAGAGCCCAGATAAATGACAGCAGAGGATAGCATGCTTTAGGGACTGACACTATAGCAGTGGAGTTAATTAGGAGCAGTCTATAAACACACTTCCTGTCTGTCAGCAGGTCGAGCCCAGTTATGGACGCCAGTTGGTAGCCTTACCCTAGGCACTTAACACATTTATAGACAAGTGCGGTCACATAAACAGAAACACGGAAGACAAAGAGTAACATACGACAGTGTGTACAGATTGTAAAGTTCCTTAAAGCAAATTTGTGATATTGGGCTATAAAAATAAAATGTGTCTTGACATGAACATTGAGTATTTTGACATACACAAGCCTACACTGACCTTCTCTAATGAATACACGCTAGTATTCTTATAGAAGGTAATTTAGCCCATGAACCACTACAAACAGAGCAGCCTGACTGAATCCCTCCAAACAGGGCATTATTACAGGGATGACTGAATGCACCCTATTACCAGCCTGTCAGCCAGTAAAAGTCCCCCTTGTGGGATTAATAAAGCTTGATTTAATTTGAAGTGAGTGAGTGGGTCTTCAGGTGTCTGGAGACCATGGGGGGTGATATTTATCTCTTCTTGTCTCTCTTTCTCTCACACACATTTCATCTTTTGAATATCTGTGTGTTGACTGTGTTGATTTATTACTTTGCTGCATTCAGTAGTTATGATTTAACCTGTGAGGCTCTGTCCAACAAAAATGTCAATTTAATGTAAAACCTTTGAAAATAATGGACACATATAATCAATATAACATTACTATCCTCTAAAAGATGCAAATGTTGTTCTGTGTCCTGTATATCAACAGCAAACAAACATATCTATACTTCACTTTATTACACTAGCAGGGAGTTGATATGAAGAAAGCTGCAAAGATGTTATGCTGCTATGAGAGCATGAAAGAAAAGAAAGCCGTGTAATGAGCCACTGAGTAATAATGAAAAAGGTGTAAATAAAAAGGGAAAATAAATATTAAAAAGAAGAAGGAATGCATCCAGCATTCATCCACCTCATCACAGTGACAAACAGACTCAAATTTTAAAATGAAAATGACAGTCCCTGACTCATTGTTGAAACTAATTTAGTTTTGACCTTTTGTTTTAAATTGATTTAAAGTTCTTAAAAATAAATAAGTCTGATTTAGAGATTTGATGCAATGTGTCAGGCATTTACATAAATAAGTTAAGAAAAGTAACATCATGTCTTTCTGTTTTTGGCATATGACTATTTATTTTTCCCTGTAGCTATGGAAACACATTGTTGGCTGTGATGGTGATGGGCAAGAGTTCAAAGATGATGTTGGCTCATATCCACCCTTGAGGGTGGTGGTGATGTTAGTGGTGGATCTGTGAAAGAGATAGGGACGCTCCAACACCTCTCTGTGGCCTGACAAATTTTCTCCCCCTCATAAGTGAGGGGACAAGGTCATATTCACAACACAGACAGTAAGTGCATGGTCACATGCAGACACAAAGGCAAACTTACTGCAATACGAAGCAGAGTCCCCTTAACGGCTGCCCATCGGTCTTGCCGGCGATCGATGACCAGGATGAAACCCACGCCTGTCGACGACAAGCTAGAACGCAGAGAGGAGCAACATATTTACCCCAAATTACAAATGGTCCATTTTATCCCCTGACCTGGTTCTGAACAGTAAACAGTTCACACTTAAAAAAACCACAGCATAGTTTGGAGAGCCACAAAATCACAAAATGACAGAAGCTGTAGCTTATTCTGAGGTGTAATGACTCACATTCAAAGACAAAAACAGGAAACACATAAAATACAAAAGAGTTTAATGAGGAAAAGGCAAAAACAACATAAGATATACAGTGAGAAGAAGCAAGAGTTTGTTCACAGCTCGCTGTTTTGTCATGCTTTATCTTCTTAAACAGCTGGTGCAGTCCATAAAGGAGATGCTGTGAAGCACCTCCAGATTTCTTGGCCATCAGCCTTCGGCCCCTGTTCTCCCCCTGCAGCCTCACTCACATGCTGTCCTCTCTGATCCCAGGAGAAATGAGAGCTATGTGGTTTACACAGCACCAGCAATCAATGACACACGCACAAGCAGCTCACCATCAAAATCCCCTATGCTTACCTGAAAACATGATGCACCTACAGCATAGGTGACACATAAGCAACTCAGCAGTGTCAGCATCTTTCATGCAGAAATATCCCAGGAGTATTAAGTATTTGCTGTGATATTCTCCATTCTGAAGCTGATTAAAAGATTAAAAAAGCAGCCCTTCCAAAAGTAAAGACAAAATAAAAACACAGAACATAAATAGATCCCAGGGTGCTGTGCTGTTTGAAGGGGAGGGTGCCAAAAAACCTCAGACCGTCACAGCATCCAGCCTCTGCACCCCGTTTGCTGCATCTGTGGGCTATACAATGAGATACTTAGACACAAGCCAATCACAAGATGGCTGCAAAGAGACGAGCAGCTCTAGCAGCCAATGAGCAGATTTTTAAAAACATGCTCAGAGAAGATTCCACTGTAAGCAGGGTGTTTCAGCTATAAGGAAAATACTAGTATTTTTCCAGATCACTCTACTTTATACTTTCTCTCACTGTAATGTTAAATTAAATAGCACTTCTCATCCTTTTTATACACTTTCTCTTCCCTTTAATATTTTCCTGTTCTCTACCTCCAGTGTGGCCACTTCTCACTCTGCATTCAATCATCCACACAGACACACAAAAAGAGGAGGAAGAGGTGGAGGAGGAGGGAGCAGAAGATGGGGGCGAGGAGCTTTCCTTCCCCTAAGATTTGTGATTCTGCTGAGATGAGTGGGTCGTTCATGGTGAACATACAGCAACACAGGTAGATCAGAAAAACATGATGAACATGGTATTGCTTGTTATCTGTACTGTATCTCGGTGGTGTTGGAAATATTGGTGTAAACTAAACTTTGAACTGAACCTGACATATTTACCTGCTGTTTTCAAAAATTCAATAAAGGTAAACCATCAAATATTAAAGACAAAAACAGCAGAATTTGAAGATTCGATGTTGAACTCATTTCTAATTTTGGTTTTGCAAGGGAAGGTGATTTTGAATTTCTAAAAATGGAAATGAACACATTATAACATTATAAATCATACAGTGTTTTGCATTGTTGTTGTTGTATTGCAAACAGATACTGTCTCATGTATAAACTGTTTAATTTACATATTCATAGCTTGGCTCGCCTGGTGATGTTGTGGCTGCACATGCATGAACGTCCTAATAATATTTAGATTTCTCAGGACAAAGTGAGTAGAAGCACTGCAAGCTGTTTGTTGAGCTGTGAAAAAGCTCTGCCTAATGGCAATGCAGTGATGAGGGAAATGTTCTGCCTAAATGCATATGCAAACATAGCAACACAAAAACTGCTATGCTGTAGCTTCCCCTTATTCTGCGGCACTGAACAAAGCAGAGAAACTGCCTGAATATCAGAGCACTGGTATAATAAATTTGCCTTTTAGTTTGCTTTACAGCTTGAATAAAAAAAAAAGAAGCAAAACATTGACAATGTTACAAAAGTCATCACAGTAAAGAGTAACACAGTGTACAGTTAAAGTTAAAATAAAATGAAATAAAAATGTGTCTTTGTCATGCTAAAATATGGTTTGCTTGTGTAACTGTAATTATTATTATCCTGTTTGCAGTACTTTAAAAAGAATATGAGATGAGATGAGATGAGATGAGAATGAGATGAGCTACGTTGACATAAAGGCTTCAAACCTTAATAAACACATGCATGTTTTGATACAGATGCATGTCTTTATGAGCAGGTGTTCATCATACACAAACATACACAAACACACAAATACACTCAGCTATCACAGAATTCAGGACTGCTCAGTGGACTGTATGCATTATTTCTATTTGTACACAGTTTGTTATTCCAGGTAAGAAGAAGAAAGTGCAGGACAGACAGGAGGAAGAGCTAAAAATTAAGAAAGTGGATGACTACATTATGAGGAAATATCACAATGATCAGAAAAATTGTTTTCTGGGGGAATATTTGAGGAAAGGATGGGCTTACATTTCCCCTCCCCCTTGTCGTATCCCATGTGAACAAAGACAATCTGCAGAAGACTGATAAAGACCCTGGATTATGACTTGGCCATCCTATTAATACAGACAAATAAAATAACACTATATCCTATTAATACAGACAAATAAAATAACACTATACAACCTTATTATTAAAGATTTGCTATGCACAGACTCATCTACTGAACAAATCCTCTGCATTCAACATCTTTGGGAAGTGAAACTGTGATTAAGTATCCACTGCCACCTACTGGCAGACGACATGCTCTTGTACTTCATCATTGTCCCTCCTCCATCCATCCAAGTTCACTTGACCTACATGTCTTTGGACTGTGGAAGGAAACCCAGAAACATGTAAACGCTACACAAAAAGCCTCAGTTGGTTTTGGTTGGTTTCTCATCTGGGGTCACTGACAGTGACCCCAGATGAGTGGATGGTGCTGAAAACCAAGTGTTCTTGAACAAGATAGAACAGAAAATAAAGTAGAGGAAAAATCTGTGTTGCTGTAACAATATCAGCAACAACCTCAGATGTGTGTGTGCATGTTTCTATATGTGATAATCAGCCAGTGAGGAGCTTTACCTGGGCACACTTGTCAGGTAGGTCAGCACGTTGTGAAACTCTCTGTCAGTGATCTCTCCAAATGCAGGAAATTCTGGGAACACTATGATGGGACTGCCATTATCTCCTCTACCCCCTGGAAAATAGAAAACAGGAGCATAGATGCTTTGCACATAAATATGTAGGTTTGATATAAGATGCTTTGCGTATTTGTTCTTAGGGCTGTTACATCTGAGTATGACAATCTAAATATAACAGATAATATATAAGGAAAGGACAAAACCTTTACAATTGTCATAGCTTTTGTGGTTTCAAGACTGCTGCTACTAATTTTGAAAAGGAAAATGTATTTTGATGATCTATAAAAAAATATCTGTGGCCACATGGGGGCACTGATGTTAAAGCTGAGTCATTGGTGAATAAATGCCACACCTGCCATACCCAACGCAACAAATTTAGTCTGGCACCCTTACATCTAAAAACAAGCAAAATATGACAGTATTGTGGCATAGTTACATTTTCCCCATACATACAGATTGCTGAGTTCAAACCAGTGAGAAGAGTGCAAGAACACAAAATACAGACACCATAATAACACAAATGTCTTATAATGTCTTATTTTAAATAACCAAAACTGTTGTAATGTTGGCAGAAGGATTTGTGATCCTGTTGGGATCCCATCACTCATAGCAAGAGGCCATGTTTAGTGAGCCTCTTACGCCATAAAATATCTTAAGCCTATAATGGCCCTTAAAAATTGTGAGGATCAGCCAAAATGTCCTCACAACAACAGTGCTGAGCTAAAATGTGCCCACACAAACACAGAGAGCCATGCATACACACACATCCACACTGTCTCACTCCTTGTGTGGAACAGCTGCTCTGTCAGCGCATGTGACTGGAATATCAATCTGTCGGCCTTTTCTTCTTTCATTGCTATAGCAACAGCAACTGCATGGTCATGGTTTGAACGTCTGCTTAGATCTTTGTCTGCAAAATGGCTCCTGCTGCAGCAACAAGATCGCATTTGAGGACAGTTTTTATAGTACTGTATGGATATGGACGCAGAGGCAGATCAGGCAACAGTCGCAAATAGGCAGTGGATATCTAGACCAAAATTTGACAACCAACGAGGAGGAAAGGAAAGGCAGTGACATTTGAATAGCAAATGAACATGACTGCCAGAAGAAAACTGTTGAGATTAACTATGCAAATATCAAATGGAATAGTTAAAGTATAAATGAATCCACAGGTGGCAAAAATGAGATCAACAACCAGTGTGGTGCCAGTAAAGAAATGAACTGATAGCAAGTGGATGAAGCAAAAAAATATAATCAAGAGAAACTAGAAAAACACATCACCCTGCATACAAACAGACAGACACAGAAAGACAAGGTATTACCTGAAAGGAAGGCAAACTGCTTCTTGAGGTCAGGGATGATGTCAACGGCACGGAGAGGACTGCTCTCCAGCTGCATAATTTCATCTGGAAAAAAGAAACAAATGCCAGAAATTATTAGGGAGGGATACATCAGAGCTGAAGAGTATGGAAGGAGCCTAATGTTGATATATCTGGGCTGTGTACTTCCATCCGTGCCACGTAAAGGCAGAATTAACTTAAAGCACACAGTACACTTGTTGTAAAATCCCATTACAAATCCATTTCTCTTTGCTGTTTGATCCCACCGGTCTTTTCTGTGGTAAATAACAAATAAATAAATTAGCAGACTCTGTTAGCCGCTTCACCAATCTTTCACATCTCTCCAGACCCCATGAAATCCCCTTAATAGGGATTAAAGTAATAAGATTTAGGTAATTTACCCCAGTTGGAGACAAAGATTGTGGTTATACCAGGGATCAAACTAAAGATTTGGTAGCAGCCACTCATTGGGCATTGTGGGGGTGGAGGGGTGACTTCTTAGCCCGTGACAGACTGTATACCTTTGTATGTCCTTATCACTGTATATAGGAAATTCTCACTGTAATATATTGAGGAAACAGACAAATACAGTAGTTTTTCATTTATATCTAACTTGTAAGACAAAGCAAAAACAGAAATTTTTACTCTGAGGAAAAAAACATGGAAAGATGAAGCACTGAAGCACAACTGTGTCTGCCAGCTGCAAGACTTTATGAATACTAGGCATTAAACATGAATGGGATCCATTGAATATACAGTGTATGCATTGATTTGTTTTCAGGAAACTGAAATATTGCTTGGTGCATGAGAAGTGGCCACAGTTCAACTTGAAACCGATATGTACACAGCAAAAGGCAAAATAGATCAATAGAGAAAAATAGGCAAAGTCTAGTTCTTTGTTATGTGATCATAGTGCTACTCACATTGGATTCAACGTACACAAACATACACATCACCCCATTATTTTTATATCCTCAGACAACAAAGGGTCTTTGAGATTTGTTTTATCAACCAGCTTCATGTCTCCCTGAATGAAACTGCCATCTTTAATCAGCGTTAAATGTTGACGTCACACAGAGGCCATAGGGAAATAAAAAATAAACAGGTATACTGAGGTCAAATACTGCTGTGAGAAGCTGTGAGAAGCTGCTGTAAGATAAACTCATTTTCAGCATCAATCCTTGGGGTATTTTTTGGGTCTATGTGCGTTAAAATGGCTTTTATGAGGCCAGTCTAACAATTCATCAGTCACTGGTAACGCCTGTAAAGAGGATATGTAAAGATGTTGCATATTTTACATCTAATTCCAACCAAATGGGCCTCTGTAGGCGTCAAGCTCAACTGCTGCATCTCAAGACAGAGTTCATGTAGTTCAGCATTATAAAAACATGAAGCGCTGGCGTCTCTCACTGCTCTTTGCTACTTCCATTTTCTGTATAAAAGCACTAGAATTAGAGAGCTGTAGCTCTTCTGTGGGCAAAATAAAAATATAATGGCTAAAAATATAAAAATGGCTCTCTATTATACACAAAGTGCTTTATAATACTACCCCTCAGATAAAACAGGCTACAGCTGTTAAAGAACATGTGAACATCATAGGAAAAATAAGATTACAGTAGGGGAGTTTTGTACAGTTACAGACATGAACCTGTAAATGTAGCTACAGAACAAGTGAAGATGGGTCAGTTACAGTAACAGTAAGAACAATATTGACTTTTCATCTTAGTCTCTTAGGCTTTGTTTGCTTTGTTTTCATGAGGCAGTGTAAACTGAGTCACCACACTCCTGCCAAGCTGGAAATGTGACTTGTGATACCATAAAGTTTATAATTATTATTGATTAAATACTTAATACTTTATCAAGTTTGTATACATGTTTCCCAAATGTTCCCCCTGCATTACCATTAGAAACAGTCCCTTTACATACACAGACATGTCAGGCATGAAAAGTGTGAGAAGAAAACCAGTTAGCCAACCCTATATCTGCACTTAAGGACTTCTGGAGAAACAGTGAAGCATAACGGTAACAACGGAAGTCTAAAACATTGAATAGTGAGTTTGTATTATCCTGATACACTCATGGCAACATACAGTCTCAAAAGCAAGGAGAGCAAGGACTACCATACTGACATAAACAAATACACAGTACCTCTCTCTGTGTGGCATCATACCTGTCCTGTGACACCTGACAAAGTGATGACACTCGGTTCAGACGAAGGCCAATGCACATGCACCTATTCTGGCTTTATGATCACTGGAGCTCAGTCAATTCTGGAGTATCGTAAAATATCCCTCAGTGTTATGTACATTGTTCTAGCATTTTGCCTACATGTTAAGCAGACTGTGTCAGCCTCAGGCACATCCCTTTCATTTTAAACCCTCCTCTAAAAGAGTAATTTAAACAAACCAAAAAGTCTTTGTTTGTCAATGAGACCTATCAGGTGACTTGGCCTTAAGCTTTTACTACACTAACTTTCATTGTTTGCTGTTTATCTCAACCTCTCTCTCTCACACACAAACACACTCTCGTAAAAACTCATAATGTTGACACGACTCATTCAAGTGTCTCTTCTTGATTTGGCATTTTCAGTCTCTTGCCTCTTTTAAATCTTCTTCCTCTAAGAGAATATGGTTTCATGCCTGTTGTGTCAAAACAAAATCAGTCTAAGGTTTATATAGGAATTTTGTTAAACTGTGACACTGTGAAAATATTTGTGTAAGTTGGTGGTTTATTGCAATTGTGGCTGTTTTGCTCAGTTTAAATAAGGATGGATATTTCTAATCATTACAAGTGCAAATGTTGGTCAGTGAACAAATTACACTGTAGATCAATACACAAATCCACTTAACCTGTGACTGTATATATAACACTAATCTGGAGAGTTGTTCTATTATCTTGATCACCCTGTTTATATCACTGAGGCAAGGCTAAATAACAGAAACATGTCTCTGCATAATGAAGCACACACCTGGAATTGACACCTTTGTTGATACAGGTGCTTTTCGATCACACTCATAAGTTGTAGTAATATATTTCTTCTACTTCACTGAAAATGCTTCTGTTTGTGATATGGCAAACGTTGCACTAGCTCTATTCTAAATGAAAAGGCTTCTTTTTCATTGCACAACCTCGTGGACTATTCCAGTTTTTGCTGTAATGTTTTATCTTCAGGAAAATGATCTGTTCTTATGGGCAAATCTGTTTTGTCTATTCAGTTCTACTACCTACAAGGAATAATTCTGTGTCAGCATTTCTATTAATAAGACAGTTTCCAATGACATCTGCAGTTCACATGTTGAAAATTTAACAAATTTAACCTCTAGCAAGGGTGTGTACAGCAAAGTACCTCCTTAACAGAGGACAGGCAAGTCGAGATGAGACTAAATAAATGACCATATCTGTGATGTTTGTAACATGGTAAAGCAATGTTTCCATGTTGACAATGGCCAGTCACTGCCTGAGGTGTTTGGACACAAAGCTTCAAATGTCTAGCCACCTGCAAAGTGCTCACACACTGATTCAAGTTCACACAGAAACCTGCATCAGCTTCCATTTTCTGACCCAGCCTCAGTCAGCCTGCCACACCTTGCCCCCAGCAACTCCCACACATATCAAATAAAAACAGATCCCCACACCCAGGCCAGCAAAAGGCTATTCTGTTACTGAAAAATCCCCTCCCGAAAGATGTCACATCACACAGTTTCAGTCACTTTATAGAGTCAGTTTTTTTTTAATCACTATTAACTTATTAATATTATTACAGTATTATACAATTATCAACAGCCCCTCTAACCACTTGAAAATAAGATGAAGAGTCAGTATTAGATACTATTTCTAATAAAAGAACAAATGGTGAAACTACTTATGTGTGTTAAAGCCAAGGAGACCATCAGACATACTGTAGCTGTATACATGGTGCTGGCTCCAACCAAGTATATGAAGACATACAGGCAGCCATCTGCACTACTCAATCTGTAACGAAGATGGTGGTGAACTGCCTGAATGATGCGAACACGTCCCTGAAAAAACTGGAAATATCGGTGACATTACTACCACTTATAATAAAAATAATAATAATAATAATAATAATAATAATAATAATGGCAATAAAAGCAATAGTAATTCAAATCGCTATCATATTGAGTGCAGGTGAAACTCAGGCAACAGGAAAGCAAGAAGATCATAGAAGATAAGAAATTACTTTGGTTGTTATTGTCTGAACCATAGTGCATGGTAGATACATACAAGATAACAAAGTAGTTGCTAAGTGACACAGTCTTAAGGGACAGCAGTAGGTAGTCGTCTACAAACCCCAGGGTCAGTGATTGAATTTCCAGCCCCACCAGGCTACATGTCGACTTGTCCTTAGACAAGACACCGAAATCCTGTAGCAGCGTCGACATGTACTGTCTGGCAGCTGTCCAGTATATCATTATCATTATTATTTTTCCTTGCATTCCAAAAATACTTAAACTGCTTTTTCTTCTCTTTATCAACAAGGTAACTGCTAATGAGAAACTACAGACCATGAAGAAACATAACATTATTCAAACTTTATCTACAAACACACACACATAACCATAAACACACACTCACATACACACCACCTGCTGGCTGAAGCGCTAATGTTCTTTAAAAGGCTTAACAATGAGGATTAGCTCACGCTCACGTTTGTCAGTGACGAGTCAAATGTTAGTGGGTCACAGTCACACACCTGGAGAGTCTGCTAGAACTGACACAGATTACACAGAGTCGTATCCTGGTTCATCTGGTTCACCAGAACAGAAAAGCCCCCCCAAAAACCTCTAAAACACCTATAAACAATGTTACAAACAGGTTCTTAGCTTGCTAATTAATGTTTATAAAATAATTCCCTCAACCAGAGCTACTGATTTCTTTATTGGGCTTCTCTGAGATCTTACAGGAAGTGAAAATGTTTTCTAAAAATATCTTCAACTCTGAATAATGGACAGTTCAGATTTGGGAGAAGTGAACAGAATGAAAAAAAGAGATGGGGGAGGGCAACAAGTAGGAATAAGGGGCTTACAGTCATGATCATGGAGGAGAAGGAGGAGAAGGAGTAACAGAGCCATTAATATCATGAAGGAAGTAGAGGGGGGAAAAAAGCAATGTCCACTTTGATGGTGATGACTAATTGTGCTGCAAACAATTAAAGAATGAATGTGGGAATAGTCTTGCAGTACAGTAAACAACTTAAATACTAAATACTAATAAGCCTATAGAAATTAATTTACATAACTGAAATTCCCTCAGCTCAAGACCTATTCAAGAAGACTAATACATTAATCCAAGTTCATATCTGAATATAGATCAGTAATGTACTGTAAATGTAATATAAAGTGCCTTGTTGTTGACTTTTGTTGTGATTTGGTGCTATATAAATGAACTGAATTGAAATTGAATTGAATTACTGTATCACTGTTGATCATTATCAAAACATTTATATACCAGATCCTACAGAACACAGCTGGATCTTCTGTGGCTTACAGGTTTTATTTTCATTTTCTATGTGTCATAGATTTTAGCAAACACAGGTATTGGTGAAACTCTACTGTCAAATTGATCAAAACTGACCCAATTTCAATCACATTAAAGAAACAATGAGCAAATACAGCATTTTCCCAGTCCCAACACTCAAACGGTAAAAACATAGAGGACGGGTGAAGAGGCCTGGTGAAAGATGTGGTATTAAGACAACATAAACAAAGGTGGTACAGGAAGAAGATAAGAGATAAGAATCGTGTTGTGATACACAGACAAAAAAGATGAGAGGAAACAATAAAACACCTGACACCTACCACGCAGCCAGTGGCAGCAGCAAGAAAATCTGTAGTATCTTTCCACCTCTTCCAGAGTGATCCGTACATGACCCCCGCTCTCCTCTATTGGCCACAAACACACATCAAACGCTCCCTCCATCTTTTTCTCTTTGCTGTCCTGAGTTTGTTTATCTATTTCTACTTCTCTCTCTGCTTCCTTCACTCCATTCTCCACTGACCCTGTATCAGCCTCCGTCTCGCTGTTGTCTTGAGTTGGACTCCCCCCGTGACCTCCTGGGCTTCCCTCCTGCTCCTGACTGTTAGAAAGCGTATCTACGTGTTCTCTCATCAGAAACCAGTCCCACTCCTCTCTGTCTGAATTTTCATCAGAACCTACACTCACCTGTCCTGATAGACTCTGCTCCACTTCCATAAAAAAGTCTAACTCATCCTCCACATCCTTCTCCATCACAAAGCTTGAATCTGTCATCTCCTCTCCACCCATCCTACTGTTCCAGTCTATATCTCGTTCACTCCTGTTCTACAACACTTGGTACTTGCAACTTTTCTAAAGGTATCACTGTGAGAATTTCCCTCTCATTCTGACTTCACCTCCCCCCAGGCTCCACATTCAGCCTCTCACTCTCTGTCAGACTGAAGGTGCTCTACACGCTGCAGGTCGCCTCTCATTAACTGCGAGGACTTCCTTTTGCAACCTCAGATTACCTTCCGTGTAGACAAAAGCTACACTGTAGCACTCGACCCCACCTTCCCTGACTGCCCGACTACCCTTATCCCTCCCCTAAAAGGACAATTACCTGACCACTCCTGGCTCAACAGTTTCCAGCTCGCTAATGTGCAGTAGGACTGAGTCTGACCTCTAAAATGGGATCCAGGTATGATGGGCTAACACTAGGTGAAACAGGAAAAGTCATACTTGTTATGTAATGTTACAGTAAGTTAGAGACTGAGCTCCCAGTACTCATTTACCTATGCCAACAAAGCCCGGACTCCCCCTCTGCCTTATCTCAGGATATGTGGACCAAAAGTACAAAGCTTCCATTCTGACCAGCCTATTCAAACACTGCCTGCATCCCCATTTAACCATTCACAGACTATACCCATTCAAAGCCCCTTTTCTTGTTTACACCACTCAAAAGAGACATTCTTACAAACTTACTGAAAGACTTAATTCTAATGAGACCTCTCAAAGAAAGACACTGTTTCTTAACAGAATGAATGATGGACATTTAGATTCCAATTCAATGAGCTGAGTAAAAGATATATTTCAGTCAACATGAGCCAATAGACACCATTCTGTCTCAAGACTACAAGAAGTCCAGTGGTGAGAAGAGGTTTGGGGAACAGTATGTGTGCATGGTTATGAAATGCTTGTGTGTGTACATTGGGGGTGTTGTGTGTGGGTTAGGCCCAGTGTTTACTCTATGACCAAGGGTATGCTTAAGCTGAAAGCCATTAGGTTGGAGAAATGTGCAACGAAAAGGTAGCAAGCGAGTCAAACTAAGAGACAGAACCACAGATCAATTAACTCAATCTAATTTAGAGATGCTGATCTCGGTGTGAATGTACACTGCGTGTTTTTGTTTAATTCCAAATTAGAGATATGTCACGTTGTAAACTTAAGAACATCCTGTTGAAATTCTTAGTTCAGAGAAACTATACTCACATGCACACACACACACATACACTCACATGCACATACTGAGGCGAATCCTTATGATGAGGATAACTGAGGGATTCCTCTCCCCAGACAGACAGGGTGGATAACAGAAGCAGGACTGCAGGAGTCAGTAGTAGGTGGAAAAAGTCGTGGATTAATGTTTTTTCTATCAGTAACCCACAAATGCAAGCAAGCACATTTCAGGAGGGACATACAAAAATCATGTTCGCCTTGCCACTTTTTTGTATGGTATCAATCATCAGTGGCCTCAGTCTTTAAAACCATACATTTGAAAGATAAACAACTTGATTCTTCTCTTGTATGAATTCACGTAATGGTTAATGACCTTAACAGAAGTGGGAAGAAAGGAAAGGAAAACTTTTCCCTGAAATCACACAGCCTCAAGTACATACACTTCTAGACAAAGACAACATGTCCATGCACACATACACATACACATACACATACACACACAGACACACATATAGATTTTAGCATTAGCATTTACTCTTAATACACAATGGCCAGGCATACAAATAGCTTGGAACATGCAATGACAAGTAAACATAAATATCTGAAGGCAACCGCTGCGAGGGATGAAGCTGCCTCACAAAAACAAGAGTGACATAAGTAAAAAATTTATGGATATTTGTAATATAAGTAAGGTTATCTTTTTGCTTTGTATAATAGTTTACACATGCACAAATGCACAAACAGACGCAAAGCTGGCTTGCACTAGAAATAGAAAAACAGATGCACAGTGTACTCACACAGACACACACAAAAATAACATCTATACATCTCCTGACTCACGTGGCTTAAGCTGTACCATTGGCATCCCACTGTCCCACTGAGGAGCACTCCCCTGTACTTTCCTCACCATGCTTTTTTCTCTCTGTGTCTGTAAATCCCAGGAGAGTCCTTTTCTAAGCAGTGGCATAACCAAGGTCTCCAAGTGCCAATAATCTGGTTGACAGGAAAACTAAAAAAAAGCTCAGCAGCTTCAGTCAGCAGTTCCCACTCCTTTGCATCAACTTGTCTGCTGGTAACATGCTGTGTGCTGCAATGTCTGCATTTGCTAAAGAGTCTGTTAAGGAAAATTTCCCTGCAGTTGCTGAGATCTCTATGTTGGAAACTGAAGCTGCTATTTAAGTTGTGCGGTCACGCACTTACACACACAGGCACACAACTGTTACACACACAAAGAAAGATAGAAACAGCCCAGCGGGGAGTAAGGGAAGCCCACAGGAAACACTGTGTATGAGGCTCTGGGCGAGATGCCCTACAGAACTCTGGACATAGCTTCAATCAGGAATCTGTTACACACACACAGACACACACTAATGTATGCTCAGGCACATAGACTTGAGATTACTTTCTGCAACTTTCCAGGGCTGGAAAGTCAGACTTACCATCCCAGTCTTTCCAGGAGTTCTTACGGCTGGCAGGGCTGAAAGAAAAAGAAGAGCCCAGTCCAGAGAAGTCCAAGTTCTGGATCAGATGACTGAGTCGGTTCATCAGCCGGTACGAGGCCTCACCACCCTCCCGCAGATACTCATGCAGAGACATGAGAGGCAGCTGCTGGTCTTACACACTCAAACGAAGTCTGTGATCCAGAGAGACACCTTGCTGCACCTGCAATGCTCTGCTGCAAAGTCCAATAGACTCCAAAACGTATCCCCCAAAGGCAGACATGGGAAGGATCCTTTTTTTTGTTGTAGTGTGCCAGGTCACTTGGGATCAAGCCGACATGGTTTCACATGCATCCCGTGCAGAGGTGTCTGCAGTGGGTACTTACAAGCCAAATGTCTTCTGCAGAGCCACATCGGCTTGAAAAACGGAACAGTGCAAAGCTGGCAGAACCAGAATGAGCTGAGTCACTGTCTGCACAACCTCTGAAACAAAAACTGTAGGTGACTTCACACTAGAGGGGAGAACAGGCACTGTCCTGCACAAACACACACCTTCCCACTCACATGCACACACGTCTCATTGCAAGTTCAACTATTGACAGCTCAGAGTAGCATAGGTTTCTTAGGAAGGACAAGATAGCATGAGGGTGGAGGGGAGCAGAGGGCAGCTGGTGGAGCACAAATCCCCGTCTGCTGCTCAGGCTAATTTTAATCCCCCACTCTTTAACTAATGTTCCTTTTCTTTCTATCTCTCCAGATTCTTCCATGCATTCATTCCTGGGAAACAATGAAATTATGCAAAAAGCACAAACAAACATTGCTCAGAAACATTTCAGCTGCAGATTTAAAAAAGTAACATACATAGACAACTCAGGGTTGTTGCTCAATATGTGTAGTCGTAAGTGAGGAGCAAGCAGAGAGGGTCCTCTTTGATGCCAGAGAAGAGGACCTTGCTTTCTGGCAGGTCTTTAAGTTTGTGTGGGTGTTTGTGTTGTGTGGTTAAAGCTGGCAAGGAAAAGGCTTCTTGCAGTTTATAGGCTTAGAGTAGAAATGAAAGCAGAGCTGCACTGTCACACATACTGATGAGACACAAAACATCAGCTCTATGACATTCACCCTTACCCTTCCCCTCTATCTCTCTAAGACCCCCCCTTCCTTATTCAATTCCCCTGTTAATTAGGTCTGATCCCTCTTTAAAGCATCTCCCACCTCCTGCGTGCTACCTCATCTGTAACCCATCAGTGTTTGCTCACATGTGTCATTATACTTTGAACACAGATCCTCTTCCCCACAAGTTATCATCATGACTCATACATGATGCAATTAGAGCAATTTAAATTAGCAAGATATTACAGAAGCTGCTAAAAACCACACAGACCTTTAAAAGCATTAACATCTACGTGTGCTATCATGCTCACCAAAGCAATGTTAACATGGTGATGTTTAGCAATAGTAATGTTCACTGTAATAGTGTTAGCATGCTAATGTTTGCTGATTAGAAGTAAACAAAAAATTCAGCTGAGCCTGATGAGGATGTCATTTGTGTTTCGGATATTTGTTCATAAACATAAAAGTATTGGAAAAAATTAAATTGTGATGCGATAATTTCACTGTATTAAGAGTTCAGGGATTTTACACTTACACTGTGCAGCACATAAACGTAAAGTTACATAACAGTGCGTCCAAAAGTTGTCAAGACAGCTCACTAGCATAATATGGACTTTATTTAAAGTCCACTTTCACATGTAATACAATAATTATTAGGATCAATCATCAGCTTAATGTCTGTACAAAATATCATAGCAATCCATCCAATAGACTGGATGAATTGTATTGTATCAATATTTATCCAATTAAGAAAAATGTCAACTGATGTTGAGATTTTGAAAAAGCTAATTAATTGTAATTAAATAAACTGAACACTTTATAGAAGTCCACTCTCTGGCTTTAGCTATTTGTTCTGTCTTTCTGACCATAGCTGGGACTATTAGTGACCTGCTGGATCCATCTGGCTATACACCTGCTCTGCCTTTAGGGATGAACACAGCTCACTTGAACGAATGAACCCAAACAATGCAACAAAGCACCATTTGATCAATAACAAATCACAGAGATCAAATAGAAATCATGAAGTTCTGAGCTGCTTAAAAACACTTTCATGAACCTCAGCTCATTCCTACAGCTCAGCAGTAAACACACAAGATGTGAATACACACTGGTTATATCAGCTAAGAAAAAAAAACTCAACACACCACATATCTCTATTACTACTTGATGTATAAAACAACCCCTGAGCATCCCTGGCTGCAGATGAACATATTCTTGTTGGAAAAGCTGAGACCTGTGATGCACTGAACTGGATATGTCCCTTTAAATGAACTGAAAGTAGGTCAAATGCCCAGTTAGAGTTGTGAAGAGGCTGTCTGTGATTATGGCTGTAACTTTACTCCATATTTAATGTTATTTTAAGTAAATGTTTGCATGCTAATCTAACCCAGCATGGTACAATAAGCTGGTAAACATCACAATATTTAACAGCTATTAGTCTTGTTTCTATCTGATCATCAGTCAAAAGACACAGTTGTTTATTTGTAATTATATGAAATAAAGACAAATACATTCAAATGCCATTCTGCATTTACCCACATTTATCCACTTCATTTTCCTGTCTAATCTAAGCTGTGCTAAAAAGCTCTGCCCACTCAGTGTTGACTGAAGGACTGCACTCATGGATGGACAGACTGATGGATCACTGAGAATGGCCATGCTCATCATCAAAGCGAAAGAGGGCCACTGTAGGATGCAAACAGTTCTTTCTGGTTTGGATCTGTATGAAGACAGTATATGTGCTCTCTTGTTAATAGCACAACAAAGACAGTTATAAACCAGGAGCTGGAACAGACACAAGGTGTGTCCAACTTTTCTCTAGGGTTAGGAAAAAATGGGTTCTCAACACCTTTCTTTCGATCACTGGGGAAACGAGCAACTCACCAGATTAGACAATGGAAAATCTTTTTCATCCTCAGTTGACTCTGTTTCCCAGAGTCTCTTTCCCTCACTCTCCCTTCATCTCTGCTGTCTTCTGTGATCAGCGTTAGACTCTCCTCTCTGAGCCGATTACTGCTCTCATCCTCCTGTCACATTTGCTTATACACAGAATGCTACTAGCGATTCCATATCGCCAAATGTTTAGTACAGCAGCACACACTTATTAATATCTGTACATGTAAGAAGAAAATGACGACCATTTTTTATTTGATTTAATTTTGTTTTTAGCATGTCTATAGTGGAGTGATTCATCTTGTAATCTATCGTCAGGGCCGTACTTTGTGCATTTTCATTCCACTAGCTTCAACACAGCCATGTCCCACTCATTTCTCAAGTCCACCCACTCACTGCTGCCATACTTTCACCATGTCCAGTTCTGAGGAAGAATGAATGCAACGAGAGCCCACTGTGCTGTGTTAGTGGTTGCACCAAGAGCTGCACCAACACAGAACACTCAATAATCATGTAAAAATAAAACAGACAAGTGTGTGTACAGTATTTGCATATACTCAATTATTCCGCTTTACTACCTGTATTGTAGCTGTGCATACACAGTTTCTATAAATGTAACTAAAAATAACAATGTTCTGAAAACAGTAAATCAGGTAAGTGCCACTGTCCTCTACCATCCAAGTGTGTGTTGTGTGTGTATTCATGTTTGTAAAAATGCTTATGTATTGACAGTAAGGTTATCAATGGAGATTTCTATAAATGGATCAAATGAGAAGAAAAGCAGATTTTTTTCAGATTAGTGTCATTAGTTTGATAAGGCAGAAAAATCTGATCTTGAATCAGACATCAAATCTACAGTCAAGAATAAAGGGTGATGATGTCACCTAAAAAGGCTCCACAATAACTTTATTTTCCACAGAGGCTTCGTGGCTGCCACTAGAAATTAAACAAAAACACAGTGGTGTGTGGATGACTACTCAACAAATTTTCTGACCAAACACATGTCAAATACTGTAACTGATACAGAGTACTGAGGAAGATTGACCAGTGGGGTACTATAACACAAATCAATCTGTCTGCTGCGCCTGCTTTCACATATTTTACAGATATTGGTGAATTGATTACATGTCAGACTGTAAAGAATGTAACATAAAATGTGTTAAATTATTATAAATAGCCTATCATAAATAATAGATTTGCATGTGACAACATGTTTTGTGAATAATTACTCTAGTTTCACAACACAATGCAATACATTTTCTCTTATAGGACAAAATAACATAGGTCAGTATCACAATTCATACTGCAAGCACAAAATAAAAGCAGTTCCGGTAACACAAACACAGCTTGCTGGCTAAGCACCCATCTGGCTTGACGCAAAACCAGCATGTACAGCACCACATGAAACTTGATTTAGTTTGATGCAGAAAGAAAAGCTTTGCAACTCAATGACATGATGATGATGATGATGAGTATTTATCTTCATAGACCACTTTGTTTAGCATATTATTTTGTCTAAATTTAATTGTGCAATGGATGCAATGTTGTCTTTCAAGATAAGTATTTCATCTACAGTTTATCCAACAAACAAACACAGTATGCATAGATTAACAGAATATAATAGCCTGTTGTTATTACCCACCTATGCTTTGGGTGACGGTCCTCAGTCTCTCCAGCAGCTCCCCCAGGGCCATCTCCTCTGTTTTCATCCACAGGATCATCCTCCAGAGGGACAGCGGAAGACCAGCTGCCCAGCCAAAAGACACTTTTGCAGGAAGAAGAGACAGCTTGCCTGCTTTTCCCTGAACAGTGAGCGGGAGAGCAGATGATGATGAAAAGGATGGGAGATGGGAGATGGGGATGCTGCGCTGGCAAGCCCAACCAAGCAAAAGGGAAGAAAGGGATGCAGCAGGGTAAACTAGCCCAGGATATGACTGCCCAGCACAAACACTGGAGGTGCAGAGATGTGAGAGAAAGGGGGTGTGTGCAGCTTGGACGTGCTGATATGCTCGAGAGAAATAGATGCTCTTGAGGATGTGAGTATGATGAGGGATTGATGCTGAAGCTGCTCCGGCTGTGACAGCCTGAGATGCAGGGACAAGCCTTCCGCAGAGAGATGCAGAGCACAGGATGCCGGCAAAGGAGATGGAGAGGAGATGGAGCAGGAGGCTCATTCACACATGTATACTTCAGCACACATGATGGTGCAAACCTGTGCAGACTGTGTAGGCACAAAGAGGGGGGAGGGGAAGTGAAGGTCAGCCTTGCAGTTTCATACAAACAGCTGATACAACAGTGACATCCAGTGTGAATCAAAGGCGTAACAGCTGCGTCATGAAACAGTCTCCTCCACAGAGACACACTGGTCATGCATCATTGATTATGCTGCATTGCCACCATGTGCCCACACATGATTATGACAAAATAGTTGAAGTTCCTGATAAAAGGCTTAATTTTCACTGTTTATATAAAAGGTATGATCAGAAATGATTTTAGCAAAAGAACAGATTGTTTGACCACAACAGAAGACAATTGTACATGTCATAAAAAGCCCAGGTGTTACTAATATAATGGACAAAGGTTCATTCTACTGTGCTCAATAAATCTTAGCAAACATGTATAAAGCTTTTGTGTAGCCAAAAGGAGCTGAGCGTAATTGCTTATCATTTCAGTCATGGTCAGTTGAGCCTGAGGACCACAAACTAGCAAATATATTTATAAAATAGTGGTGTGGAGTTAGAAAGAAGTGAGCTTGCTAGACCTCTGTTGCCTGAGCAGAACAAAAAACATTTCAAACACTGTTGAACTTGATGGTTTTAATAACGTGAATGTGCAAGTCTGATCCAGATTTGTTCGACATGTGCCTCGTAAATAATGTTTTCTGCAGAAATCTAAAATGCACTGAGCTTAAGGAGTGAACTACTTCAAAAAGATTACTTCAGAGAATTTATTTGGAAAAATCATAACTTTAACAATCCATGAAAATTGATACAATTTAGTTGGTAGCTTATTTAGTGATTTAATTTTGCACTTGTGCTGTAAACTACAAAGGTGAAAGGTGAAGAAAGTTTTAAAGAATCTTTTGGTAGTTAATAAAAAATAAGAGAGAAATATCTCTGTTTGTCTTTGTATGGAACACAGACAGCACTGCATCAAAATATACTTAAAGTATCAAAATTTAAAAACAAATTGCAAAATGATATACATTAGATCAGTGGACTATCCATCCATCCATCCATTTTCTTAACCGCTTGTCCTTGTAAGGGTCACGGGGGGTGCTGGAGCCTATCCCAGCTGT
>JAUMHL010000014.1:8649072-8666519 GCA_032362345.1 Sandelia bainsii
CTTAGAGTCACCAATTAACCTAACATGCATGTCTTTGGATGGTGGGAGGAAGCCGGAGTACCTGGAGAGAACCCACGGGGAGAACATGCAAACTCCACACAGAAAGGCACCCGGCCGACCTGGGGATCAAACCCGGGTCCTTCTAGCTGTGGACTAAACTTCAGTAATTGCCAATATTTAATTTAAAGTTTGTGCTTTGCCACATGGTTAATCCACAGCACATATATAAATTTTCGTGTTTTGTATTAGGAATCTGCAAAGAAACTTGTTAAATAATATGTTGTAAAAAATAATAATAAAAAATAATTGTAGTGAAGTAAAAAGTAAAATTTTCCTCTAAACTGCAGTGGAGTAAAAGTAAAATAATCAAGTAAAGTACACGCACCTCAGTACTTTTTGTGTCTATTAAAAAAGTGCATTGTGAAATATTATTGATTGTGGAAGAAGAGACTGAGGGGAAGGAGGCTCAGTTGTGTGTACTTGCTGGTTGGTGAGGTTCACCTATAAATGGTGGAAACTGACTGAGGACAACTACTGGACGGGGAGAAAATGACAGGAAATTATATTGTTATACTGTGACATTATATAATATACAATATTAACAGAGGACAAATGTTTTCACTCTCTTTATTACAAGCAGGATGACAATACAGTGCTTTGCCCTCATTTGCTACAGACAAGCTGGCAAAAAGTCAACTAGTAAACTTTTAAAATTTTTATTAAAAAAAAGAAAAGAAAGTAATTCCTCAAAACCTGTTTAGTAATACAAACAGTGCTGTACTGAAGGTATGATATGAAGTGTGCTGCTCACAGCACATAAGTCAACATTTCAGACCTTTGCCAAGCTCAGGAGTGGCAGGATGAGCACCTGCTGCTGTGCTGATGGATGTAGAAAAGCTGTTGGACATTCTGATCAGCAGAAGAAGGCTGGTGTAATAAACCCATTTCAGACAGAGGCTGACAATTTACAAACAGTTCATTCCAAGTCAAGTTATTTGGTCACTTTTTCTCACCTACTACAATCTTTAAAAAAAAATTTTTTTTAGAAAAATAACTTGTGAGGAAGAGTGAATGCTTATAAACCCCTGTTGACAGACAATAGACCTTGTGTTTAGGGGAAAACTGATCTGTGGTAGAACAAAGTGCAGTGTGTGTATCTATTGGTAAATCTCTACTGAATTATATAATGTATATGTTGCTCTCATTTTAATTACAAACTTGAACAAACATTCTAACAGAGTTAAAATATAGTCTTCTCTGGGATACAAAAGTAGCAAAAGAAAAATGGAAATATAAACATAAAAATGACATGTAGTGAAAAATTTTGCTGTGGAGGACTCTTCTAAAAAACAGCTTGAAGACTACAAAGTATTAACCATTACATCATGAAAGTAAGTTAGACCATACAGCGTTATTGTGTTAGGACTGGTATGTGACATGTAGAATATGTCTAGATACAGTTTGGCAACAGCACAGTGAGGTGGGACACTGCATTACAAGCACTAAGGACCTTCCTTTAAAGCAACTGAGGTCAGAGCATTGAGCTCAATCAGGTCCAAACACTTGTGGAGGCTGGTGAGTTCTGAGTGAGAAAAATCCAGACTTCCAAACTGATAAATCATCTGCACCGCAGTAAAAAATACTGAACACCTGTTATCACAACTACACATGTTGGCGGATGGTGATGTGTATCAAAATAAACTGGATTAACACATGAAAATGCTTCGCCATCTGACATTCAAGATTTTTTAACTACGTAACGCCACAGATATGCTTTGGACAAAGACGACTTCAGATGTCAGAAATACAGAAAAGAGGTTCATTCATTATGAGCTACAATCTTCTGCTGGAGGACATGATGGACATATCAGTTCAACATTCTCATAGATTTGATTGTGACATCGCCAATTCAAGTCTCCCACCTACTTACAATAGACTATATAACACCCCCTCTCACTACAATATATATCATATGAGTTAAAGTTACATCCATAAACAAACAGTGACCACCATCAATATTTTTTTAACGACACACAAAACCTATCAATAATGCAACATAGGGAAAACTCCACCACAGCATGACATTAGCATTCATACATTAACATCTGCATGACACAGAACATGACAGCAAACACCCAAACACAACGCAATACTAAGGAATAGCGGGTCATTCAGGACATCAATAGACTCCTCCTGTTACCCTACATGGCCACATGGAGGCAGGAGTGGGTACAGTGTGCTCATTGTTCAGAGGAAAGAAAAGGTGTCATGACAGTCTGTGATGAATGATGTCTGCAAAGGGGGAGGAGAATTAACTACTGAAAAACGAAGAGATCAGTATGTAGCAGAGAGATATGACATGCTACACAGGCAGACAAAGTTGGCACTATCACAAAAGGTAAAAGAAAGGAGAAAATAAAAATAGGCACACTGTACCAAACATATATGTCCTCTGAACCTCCTTGGACCATCACAGACATGTTTAAATGGACCAAGAACTATAATCCACTGAATATGGTATGTATGAATTAAGGCAGGGTGGCTAGAATACTGCACATCCCTATTCAGATTTCCCCCATTTCTCTCCTCCAGCTGATGGGTGTGTGTGTGTGTGTGTAAGGCTTTGTAATACACCACTTCTACTTTTTGACACCTTTCTCCTTTGGCTCCTAGCCTGCTGCAGTGTTGTTACCTGTAAGGCAAAGGTGTGTCACATACAAACATACAGTAACAGGCAAATTCATGCATACACTCACGCACATGCACGCACACCTAAAGGGCTGAGCTTGACGGCTACCCCTTACTTGGCTAGACCACATACTGTACATAAATGTACAAAGAAGCAAAAAGGACATAAGAGTGGGGGAACAGGCAAGAATGTGAGACTGAAACTGAGGGCAAAGAATACTAAATCCCAGACTGTTGACATGTTAACTGGACAGTTCCATAGTGCAAGAAATGATGCATCTACACGTGTAGTTTCCCTTCTGTTCTTAGACTTTTTCAAGTAAGACTTTGAGCAGGAACTTTTATGAGCGTAAGACAGGGACTGCAGTGACACAAAAACATGTTAAAAATGTATGAGTATGACGAGTCAGGGCAATAATATCTAAAGGGTTGTCCACTCAGGTGTAGCCCAGAAAATGCACATGGTGAACTGAGCATGGAGTACTCATGCTTTTAATATGTGTGAACATGTTTGTTTTATTTGTTTTGCAAATCTTTGATCCTTGAGCTGCAGATCTTGGTCACACATCTTGGGATGTCCTGTATGCTGTATCTTTTAGCCAACAAGACTCACAAAGAGTGTGTTCACACTGAGGTCTCTGGCCCCGGAGAGTAGTAGGCAAATCCAGCCCCCGACAGACAGAGCATGTAGGGGCTCAGGTTGCACAAGTCTGCGCCTCCACCTTCTGCCAAGTGGGCCAGTAGTTTCTGGGGCAGGGGATCAGACCTGCAGAAAGACAGCGTGTCGACAGCACCAAGGTGGAGGTTAGAGGAGTCTGTGCTTGTGCCTTTGTAGGATCGATGAGAGGACAGTGGAGTCAACTCTGCCACACCACCCCGCGACAGCTTCTCATGATCCTGCAGAGAGAGGTGGAGGGAGGATGCATCGTCACCAGAAAATTCAAAACAGAGAAGACAATAACAAGACAACAGAAGCATGCAGAACAAATAGGGGCGAGATATCTTGACACATAAGACTGAACAGTAGGGCTATAATCAGAAGGTAAAGGCGAGGTCAGTGAACCCCAAATTAGCTGAACAAAATTAACTAAGAGTACAAATACTAGACAGAATTTACTGACCAATAACAAGAAAGCCTCTGAAAATTCCCATTATGATTATTAGTCATGTTAGATTAAGCATGCGTATAAAGTAAAAAAACAACAACATTTTAACACCAGATGTCATCAGTGTTTTTGGTATAATATGAGACTTTATAGTTTGCCTGGGCACTTTTTGCTACACTCCAGGACCAAAAAGAAGTCGCAAGTCAACAACATGCTCGAGCCCACAACTGCTAATGGAGTTTAAGTAGCATGTATCGAATAAACAGGAGATAAAATTTCAGGTCAAGCTGATTCCCATCATCACATGCAGTGAGAAGCACAGCACATTTCGTAACCAGCAGCTGGAAACAGTGTAATTCCAGAAAGGTTTGACGAAAGGAAACTTCTCATGCAGCCAAACTTACAGTAAGTAGCCGCAGTCCACCCCCCACCCCACCCCAAGCCTGAGCCATAGCACAAAAGCCCCATGCAGTGCAGATTGGCAGGAAGCATCATGGCAGCAGAGTTAAGAACCCGACCCCCTGCTCTGTGTGATGTTACCATGGTGACCCTAGCCCACCTATGGGGTGGGCTCTAGGGTTTGCTGAGTGGGGTGCTGTGGCTGTGTGACATCATGGAGTCATAGGTCCTAGCAGCTTTTTCTCCACTGTCTCTCTCACAGGTTCTAGCAGGGTCGAGCAGGTCCTGCTCATTGCCTCCCCTTCCACCAGCAGGGCCAGGAGCCACACAGCTCTCCAAGGCCTCCGCTGTCTTTATCTTCTGTGGATGATGTTAAAGGAAAAGTAGTGATATTGGAATCTACTCAGAGCCTGTGCCTTGTATCTAGTAATATCCAGCTTGTGTCTTGTCCAGGTTAAAACTGGATTTCTAACCTGGCGTCAGAATCAAGTTCAAAATGTGCTATAAGTGACAATCAGACTCAATCAGACTTTTCTTCCCCTGTTGTGTGCGGGAAAACTGTAACTGTTTCTGTCTCAGCTTCAGGACCGTTACACACCTATTCAATTGCGATCTGATTACCCAAGACACATTTCAGAAATATGTATGACCAGTGCCCCAGAGCTTTAGCAACACTTGGTTGCCAGTCCTTGGTTTGAGATTGCACAAATTTTCTGTAAATCAGATTTAGGTTATCAGATGGTCCAGTGGTCCAGAGGTCCAGTGAAATCAAATGTCTTGTTTTGTCCAACCAACATCCTAAAACCCCAAACTATTCTGTTTAAAATTATACAAATGCAGCAATTATTCACACTGAAGTAGCTAAAAGCAGCTAATGTTTTGCATTTTGCTTCAACATTACTTAAACAGTTTATCTATTGTCAGAACAGTCGATACAGTTGATTTTTCTTTCAGTCTGAGTATTCAAGTATTGTTAAGAAAGGATCTCAACAATAAATAAAAAAACACTATGCTGGTGCTTTATGTAGAAGGCATTCATCACATGCATCTGTAGCCCCAAACTATTCCAGTCATACAGTGTTTGTAATTATTTTCATTATCAATTAATTAAAAGTTATTTTTGCAATTAACTGATTATAAGCCCATGAATTGTCAAGAAATTGTCAAAACATGTTCATCACAACTTCAGACACAAAAACATGATATAATTCATGCAACTTAGATTTCATAAATAGTAAAGATAAAAGAGACATAAAACACATGAAATATAAAATGAAGTCGTGATTTCATACATGGCAATAAAGGAATACTACAAATGTAACCAGCTTACAAAAGCTCAATAGCATCCTGCTAGTTAGTTTCACCTAAAGGGAGGTGTTGAGACAGTGATAAGCAATTTACCCTGAGACATGCCACCATGCATACAGAGACGAGGGTTTAAAAGAGTCACCTCCTCTTCCTGCTCCTCACTCGTCTCTCTGGGCCAATCAGAAACTCATTCTGCTGGAGGACTGAGAAAGCATGAAGATGGTGGACGGCTCCACAGTAAGGCACGGGCGAGTGGACTGCAGTTACCGTGACAGAGTGAGCGCAGAGGGCAGAGTCACAACCACACAGGAGCAGTGGGGGGAAACAAGGAAGGAGAAGAGAGAGGAGACGGTAATGAAGAGGGAGGAAGAAAGAAGAAAAAGGGGTAGAGCAGTAGTGAGGATAAGGCATACAAGAACGAATGAAAGGAAAAGGGAGATAGGATAGGATATGGTACGGGGTGAATTTTGATTAGGGTGGTCCATCAGGGTGCAGTGACAAGGAAGAAAAGAGAAGAAAGAGCACAGGAGGAAGAAATCTGTCAGACCTTTCACTCATTTTTCCATTCGTGGTAAAGCTTGCTTCAGAGGAACGTGAGGCAAAGTCAAAAGGAACAGGAAGACATACTAAATCATAGTGATGCTGAAAGCTATTAGGGGTCTTAATAGTCTTTGCAGTTTAGTCATATGGTTATTATCAAAATATTAATTGTGAGCTTGGATTTGAGAGAATTATTAGACTAGGCCATGTCAGTGTGAACTGTGAAATGTACTGCCAAAAAGTGCTAAACTTTAAAACATTAATTAGTGATTGGTTAATCGCTGTAGCAGAGCATCCATTAACACAATCAGAAGTTAATATGGGGGAATTCTAAAAGCTAACTTGGGAACAAGATCATTTATAGCTTCAGTAGAGTTGCTGCATCCTACCTGTGCACGTTCGGTGGCTGTAGAACACATGGCCCTGCAGAAGACCTTCTTAATGACATCTGGCAGCAAGCTGACTGTAATAAGCAGTATGATGCTTAGCCAGGCAGGACCACTGGACAGCATTTGCATGAACACGTAGTACATCCTCTGGTAGTTCAGGAAAGGCCTGAGCAGCAACAAAAAATACAAAAACAGATTTGTTTTATCACAAATGTACCAATCAGCATAAAGGTTACAGATACTTTAAAAACAAATAATATTGTACCAAATGATGCCTCCCCAGAGGAGAGAGAAAATAACGTAGAAAAGTAGTGACCCCCAGATGACAAAGTGATTGATCCAGGTCCAGTGGTGTGTGTCCAACGCAAGCTGAAACAAAATATATAATTAGTAAACACACAACCAGTCAATAAAGTCAATAACCAGGCCTTTGGGCTGTACTGTTGCACAAACTGAGCAGCAAGTGTAGTCAATCTTTTATGTAACATAATAGTTTACATGCATTGCAAGCTTGTCATGCATATAATTTAGGCACATGTGCAGTGGTAATGAACTCTTTCACATCAAGGGAATACGCAATAAAACAGACACGAGTGTTTCTTTTTCTCCCATTCCTTTTCCGACACAGGCGCACACACCTTGAGCGTAACGGTGAACACGAGAACAGTGAAGACGAGAGTCCCAAAGGTCCAGTTCCCAAACATCTGCAAGGGAAGACATGAATACGGTTAATGGACACATAAATCACATAACCCTCCTCATGGATCAGTTTTACAGTGCATCTATGAGCACAAAAAAGGAGCAGGCAGACACCTGCACTTCATATCTGCTGTTTGGAAAGGAGTTTTCTCTTTCTCTTAAGCTTTGTGGCGAGTAAACCAAGATTATTTTCACTTCACCTCTCAGCAGCCACATTTTTCTACCTCGCAAAATCCTAGAAAGGTTTAAGCAGACATCAGGAATGAACAGATGGAATGAGAGTTGGGAAGGAGCAAATGAAGGAGGGAGGTGGGTGGTGGCAGAGGAAGATCAAGATAAAGAAACTGGAGAATTGATTTAATAACCACAGCTGGCTGTTGATCCCAATCTTTGCTAGAATACCTTAATTACTCATGTACTTTTTGAATTACTAAAATAATGGTACATTTCATTTGAGTCAGTTGTTTTGTTTGTGAACAGTACAGAAAGTTTATATGATGACAACAACTCAACCTGCTCATAACTGCTAGAGCAGAAATTAAAAACCAACCAACCCCAAAAACTGCTACCACAAATACACGAGCAAACAAACACACACATGAATGCACAAACACATCAGACAGAAAAACAAATGTTGGAACATAATCTGTACTACATACTACTATTACTCTATCTACTACCACAACAAAACACAAGACTAATGTGGGAGGAGCATTAAAGGTTTCTACCATATCAGTGAAGTTGTTAAGGTGCTGTACAGGATTCAGGGCTTTACAGAAATTAGGGTAAAAATGGAGCACTAGAAAACTACACATTCAAATGAAAGTGTGTGGATGATGGGAAGTGAGAAAGGATGAAACAGTCAAACTGAAAGCTTAAACGGTATGACAGGAACTAAAAGAGTATGAAAGACAGAGAGAGCTGACAGGGAGGGAGACAGGCTTACCATCTGTGTGTTGGTGGTCATAAGCTGAGGAAGAAGAAGAACAAGAAGAAGAAGAAGAGCAAAATAAATAGAAAACAAGCAGAGAGAAGGGGAAGAAAAGAGAAAAGAATCAGGACAAAAGGATAAAATGAATTCCAGGATGTTTCAACTTAAAAAACAGGACCAAAGGCAATTGAAAACTGTTGACATGATACAAATTAACAATACAGAGAAAGATGCTATTGCGTTGTCGATATGAATGGAGATCCAATGGTGCTGACCTATAGCCCCAACAGACAGACCCTTACCGTTACACATCCATAATAACAACATCATGGTGACCAAGTCACCTCATAACACTTAACTCCTCTTTCATGAGAATCCAATGGAGATGGATGAGTGGTCGTAAACACAGTGCTTACTTTATATCCATTTCCCTAAAGGACACCTCAAAACACCCCAAAATGGTTTTGATTTCTACTAGTTTCACAAAATGACAGAACTCATTTGACTCTGTTGACAAAGAGACAGAGACTCACCTGGCCATTGCTGGTGAAGGTGGTGTTGTCAAACAGGAAGTAGGCACCAAAGAAGAAGATAACAGCATCAAACACACCCAAGCATGTCCAGTACAGGAAAACAGGCCAGCGCAGGAGGGAGTTTTTTGCTATGTCTCTGAGAGAGGAGCATAAAAAACAGTTTTAGCATAACACTCAAATGTAATTTTTTACTAGTAGAAAATTTGGGGGTCAAAAAATGTATCCTCACCTGTACAAGGAGGGCTCCCTCTTCAGCGTTTCCATGGTAACGTGCTGCTCAACCAGACTATAGAGGAGGATGGGGAGTGAGGTGAAGCTGATGTTGTACAACGTCAAATAGGCGGTGTCGTACAGAGGCTGCCAAGGGACAAACACAAACTTTGTCAGACATCCGGAAATGAAAAGTCATCTTAGTATTTAAAGCTGCATTAACTCATTTTTTAAATTTCTTGCAGCTTTAAAAGTACAAAAAAAATATTGTTGACAGTATGAACCTGGTATAATGCACAACACTGTGAGAATATGTAATGTACATACTACACTGTGTGCTTGCATAGTGAGGCCCTAGTGCAGTATAAATTACCTACCTGCTGAGAAAACCCACAGAAGAACTGATACAGGAACTGAGGAAAGATGAAGCATACATTCTGCAAAGATTTAAGAGGGGGGAAAAACAAGTGGAGAAATTGATAAGCTTGTGACAAGTACACATGAAGAGATTTTAAGAATCTAAAAATGCTACTATCTACACATTTTTGTTTATGCAGACTGTGCTATAAGCTCACTGAGTGGGCCGGAAAGAGCTGGTGTGCCAAAAAATAAAAAATGAATCAGTTGGCAGGGCAGTGCTCGCTGTGGAAGCCGCCCACACTGATCATCGTGTCCATGAATCCAGCAGAGAATGATGCACCAGGGATTCATGAATCCCGTAATCTGCCAGACTAGCTGCAAAATCTGGTTCTTTGTCGGTGTTGCACTGGGAATTACGATAATGTGATTAAAATGTGAGCCACTGGGGAACACAAGGCACTCATCTAGTACCTTGTAGAAGAAGTACTGAACAAGCTCAGCAATTCTGATGTAGTAATAGTGGCCATGAACAAGTAACATCTTCTTCAGGTGTTTAAACTTTGGGATGGCATAGTCACTGTTTCTTGCTGCCTGTCGGCCTTCTTTACCCATGATGCCTGAGAAAATAAAAGAGGTTGGTAAATATAAAGACAAGCTTATATACATCTATGAATATGAAAATGTGTTTATAATTATTAAATTTCAATAAAAAAATTTAAGATTTATATTCAAAAATAACTATATTTACTGTTGCTATGATCTTTGGATAACATTTTATTGACAAACATCCTGCCTTGGTATAAATCTGCCATAAACAAATCTGGAGGAATCTTGCCAGAACTATTTATTTACATTATGTGTTTTTGTCAAAAATATTGGAGCTTCATCAGATTACTCTCAAATATCAATTAGAAGTATATGCTTGTCAACTTGGTCTCTAATAAAAAAAAAAAAACCCCAACAAGCTTTCATTTATTAACAGATGATTTAGCAAATTAGCCACTAATTAGAATGAGCTCACCAATGCCCACATGTGCTTCCAAGATCATGCTGACATCGTTGGCTCCATCGCCGATGGCAAGGGTTATTGGGTGCTCCTTGGATGCTTTGATTAGCTTCACAATCTGTCGACACGAAAACCCCATTTTAATTACTACCACTGTTTGCCATTGAGGAAGTTCCCTGGAGTGTATTTGCAAAAGGGAGTGCAGTTCTGTCACCTGTGCTTTCTGCAGTGGTGCCATGCGACAGCAGAGCACGGCGCTACAGTTGCGACAGATCTCTAGAAAGATTTCTCTGTAGTTGCCATGGCCAGGACCCTCCTGGTTAGGTTTTAATACTGCAGACAGAGTGGCTCCATCGATGATCAGACCAAAGTCGAGGCAGTCTACTGACAACCTGAAATATCACAAACCAATCAAAAGATTTATTTAATCACAATGAACTAATTGTAGATCAGTCTGCAGTCTTGAAATTGACAATTTGGCCAAAAGTGAAATGTAAACATACTGTAGAGTTGAACTTTTGTCATATGTGGCTCTACAGCATTTACCACGTGCTCAGTACATGCTGTAGATTTACTGTACATCTCATACCCAGAAATAGAGCGTTGTCTTAGAACAGTCCTGTTTAGTTCAAACAGAACATCGTGCAGACTCTGCTCTTCTGTGCGTTTCTTGGTCAGCTCCAGGATCTGTGTGGTGCGACGAAACAGCTTGCTGGCGTAGCAGGTAGCTGCCGCAGTCTCCATCTTGTCTCCTGTCAGAACCCAAACTTTCATCCCAGCCTTGTGCAGAGACTCAATGGTGTCTGCAGCTTTCTCCTGGAGCCTGCACATCAATAAGTCAATAAGAGCTTCAGCCTCCAGTTGGGTAGGTTAAAGCATCCATCAAAACTTCAATCAATCAATTACCAACTGGTGATAACTTATCAATGAATGACCACCCCTGTCCCTGCCCATCCCCAGTTTATCTATTAGGAAGTCAAAGTTGATCGACCAGTTAGCGCCAATGCTGGAGTCTACTTTGTCTTAAACAAGATGTGTTAAATGTTTTCGTGTCAGACAATACAAAATGTTGTAGCAGAACAGAGAATAAAAGAAAACGAAACAAGCAGCACAGAAGTTTTACAGTAGTAGTAATAAGTCACTAATCTGAGCTTAGACTGAATATTTTTTCCCTCAAGTCATGACAATAATTTGAAGAAGGCTTCATGACTCATTAATCTTCCGTCTGTCTCTCTGCTGCTCTGACTCCCCTCTCTCGCTCTCCATGATGACAAACCTGTCCTCCACTGCTGTAGCGCCCAAAAGCACAAAGTCCCTCTCGATGATGTCATAGGCCTGTGCCAGCCTCTGCTCCCTGTCCTGTAAGGCTACTTTGGCTTCAGTCAGGTGATGGCATGCCTCCTCATATTCAGACTCTGACAACCTTCGATAGGCGACACAAAGAGTCCGCAGCCCCTCCTGGTGTTACAGTGAAAAGAGAGATGAAAGAAGAATGGATTGATGATTTTATTAGCAGCTATTGTAGATATTATATTATGTCATGTGATCCAAAGTGACTTTGTTAAATGATTTGCATAGCATACCAACTGTATGCTAGAGCTTTTAGAGCTTACTTGCTGAAATTGCTGTGGCTGGGAACTAAGGTCATTAGAGAGGCAAGACTAAACCAAGACAGTGAATTTGTGGTCTGTACAATCAAATTTCTTAGCTGAAAGATTCTCCTATGCTCCATACGGGAGAGGAGAACTGTAGAGTTTTGTGATATTTCTCATTACATTACTGACTTTACACTTTACAACAAAACTGCTAAACACATTAGACAGTATATTTATACTGCTCTTACTCTGTACACTTACCACAGCATTTTGCTCAACCCGGGCTTTCACTTGCTCCAACTTCCCAGACACCACCCGTGGAAAAATAGATGAGTCTGCGCCTTTACAGAAGAGTAGATATTCTCCTGGGAGTCCACAAATACACACATACAACAAAAACAGTTTAAACAAACTGCAAGAACATTCTAGTGCATTAGTGTCTAATAATATTATTAACAAGTATTAACAAAGCACTGATATCTGTTTCACTTCTGTGTTAAAGTACATTTTACCTGAGCTTGACTTGACTATGACGCTCATTCTCCTCCTGACAGAGTCGAAGTTCAGTACATGGAGCAGCTCAAACCTGAAGGAGAGACACTGTTGATAATTAAACTTGTTCTCTTACGGTTAACTTTGTCATTTCCTTCCATTAATCTAGTTTTTTTCTAAGTCTTGCCATGAATTAAATGTCCACCTAAAGCCAGCTCAGTTCTCCTTGCAAATTGACATTTCTTGAGTGGAAGCACAATGAGACTGACCTGAAGGACTAAAAAGTCTCAGACAGAGGTTTGAATCTGAATTATAGTTAATTCTGGACTGGTCAGGTCATTTTAGTCCTCTGATGTATTGGCACAACTCCATCAACTGACTTGCTTCTATTTTACTGTATCTGCTGTGGTGAAACCACAATGGACAATTAGCAGACCAACCTTTCAATCTCATCATCTTTGTTGAGGATCTCCATGTAGTTGTCTTTCAGCCTCAGATAGGTATAACCCAGCCTGGCAACAAGGGACATTGGAAAAGGATTCATTACACTTTCACAGAAGGTATCCATATTCACTATGCAGTATTACTCATTTGGTATAACAACAAAGGCTAAAGGTGCTGTGGCACATTTAGTGTAACCAGAGCACAGCTTACACACACAAACACACACACACACACACACACACACACACACTTCGACCACAGTAATTCACATCAGTTAAAGTAATACAGTATGTGAGAGCAACAACCTGTGATGGGGCATGTGTGACCATGTGAAAACAGCACTGTGTTAAAAAAAGGAAGCATTTGTGTTGTTATGGGCTTGTTGCTTCAGTTACTGGTGAGAAGATGAAATACAATCCACGATGTGGAGTGATAAATCAATACACCTTAAAGCTAATAAAACACTAAAACACTGCACAGCATTTTATAATACTGTAAGGAAGGATTATACAACTCTGTAAAAATTTTACTGCAGCAATTATGTCCTCCTCCATCTCTGGCATTTAGGTCTGAAAATACTTTACCAGTGTGTCTACTTGGCCAACAATTTGTATCACCAGATTGTATTGCAGCAAAATTTGAGCCAAAGTTTTGTTGGTCTTGGCTCATGACAGTCTGAACTCACGCAACATATTAGCCTGAAATCAAGAACATTTTCCATGCATTGGATCTTACTCCTTTGTAAAACAATAACTATAACGTTACACTTTAGTGCTATAATTTGATAATCTTTTGGGGTATTCATGTCCAAATTGGTTAAACAGTGAAGGACTAGTATCCCTTTTTTACATAGACTCCTTTCATTTATTGATACTAAATGATTGATAGCTGCACAATGATCCAGCATAGTTTTCTTAACTGTCAACATGACTGTCCTGATCTCAGTCAGATTTTGATTATGGGACTGAAGTCAAAAACCCACAGAATGAACAGAAAGTAAAGGTGGCTGCTTTGCAGACCTGGCACTTTTTGCTAATGTGAGTGAGTGAGACTCCAGAGTGTGAAGTTATTTCCAACCAAATATGAAATAAAGACAACTGAGCTTAATTTAACTGATGCAAGTAAAGATCCTTAATCTGGCACTGAAAGTCACAACGTCTTGTATTTGAAATCCAATATGCCAGAGTGCAGAGTCAACACATAAAAACACTGTCCTGTTGATTAAGGACTATAATATTTTTTTCTAATTGTGTATTTTAGTGTGTTTACCTTTTCATTCCTTCCACCAAAGCTACCTCATCTGGGGAGGAGGAGATGTAGAAGGAGGTGGGCCTGCCCTGGTGGATGCCTCTCTTGATGCCATCCACCGTCTCCTCCTCCTTCACCTGCACCGTGTGGCACAGACATAATGCCCTAAAAAATAGATCCTCGTGTTCCTACAGACACAGACAGATACAAAAACATGGCAACATATTAAAAGATTTTGTTTCTATTTAGTTCAGGTGAGTTTTTGAAAAGTGCCTCACTAAAGTAAAATAAAAAAAGTTAGTTCCTCCAAGCAGCAGTCTTCAAGTTCCTTGCCATTGTTTGGATGGTGCTATATACTGTAGTTGTTGCTGCTGTATTTTTTTTAAATTATATTTCCCAGACCTGTTTTCTGCACATTTAGGTTTTGGCAGAAAGTGCTCTTTTCTCTCTCTGGTCATCTGTTGTAGCTATTGCTGTTAATGCTGACTACACAAATTTTCTTCTATTAAATCTAAACAAATCACTGTTGCCTCTGCCAGAAATGCAAGGCTCATCACTTTCCTGTATACCAGAGGACTTCTCCATGTAAGACACAGCAAACACTTAGGGGTTACAAGGAAAATGTCAAAATTATCATGAACTGGATACACTCCAACGTGCATTAATCAGCAATGGAAATGAGCAAAACAGACACTTGTTTATATTAAAATGTCAGAGATAATTACTTTAATGGTCCTTATGCATGAAAATGTGACATGGTAATCTGCAAAATGGCTCACTCACATTTTCAGCTACTTTCCTTCACACTTGTCTCCATCTCTATTTGGTAGTTAAGTTAATGCAGCCAAGTTTCCATTCAGGCTGGATTAAAAGGCCTATTTACCTGAGAAACACACACACTTACTCTCCTGTATCCTCCAGGTGAGGCATCAATCATGTCTATACTGGAAGCAGCGCTGAGGATTTGGCCGTTGCAGATGGCATGTGGGATGTAGACATTTCCATCGACACAGCATTCAATAAACTCCATGTTGTTCTCTGTCAGAGTGCCAGTCTTATCAGTAAACACATATTCCACCTGGAAGGGAGGAAGGGCAGAGTAAGGGCACGTCTACGGAAAGTTCACATTGAGATAGTGTATAAAAATGTCTCTTTGTGAATGTATGTGCTAATGTACCTGTCCCAGCTCTTCATTAAGATCGGAGGTGTTGACCTGAGCTCCCTCACCCAGCTCTTCGTCAAACATCTCCTCATCCCAGGTAATAAAATAGGAGCCAAGAAATTTTTGCATCTCTACTGTCACATACATAGACACTGGGATGATGTAATTAAACAAGACCATGAAAGCCAGGAAGTCTATGAATGCTCGGATCACCTGCAGGAGGGAGGATAAGAGACAACAGCTATAAAGTTTTAGGGAAATTAGATATGGAATTAGGTGTCAATATTTTGTTTTTTAAAGTGGAGGTTGATGAACGGACCACATGGCGTTGGCGCTCGTTCTCGGTTCTGTGGTTGTACCAGGGTTCGTCTCGGTCGGGAGACCACTGCCAAGCATATTTCAGAACAGTGTTGATCACCGCTTTACTAATCAAGATGCAGAGATACACTATAAGAAAGGCATTCATTGACCTGCAAAGAGAGAGCGTAAAGGTCAGGAGGAGGAAATGGGGAGTTTACCTAATCCTCGAAAAATATTGACAGACTCTAAATTATGCAGTGAAAGGAGAAGGGCTGTTAATCATACTTTTCTACAGCAGAGCGCTTTTGAGATTTAGACTGGTAATTAAGTGCCATCTTGGTCTCCATGCCAGTATAGACCGCAACAGCTGAGGGGAGAGAAAACACTGGGTTACCAACACAATAAAGGCATTGCTATGCTCCAACATTTGTCAAACATGACAGCATTCAGCAGACATTAAACAAAATGAATTAATACCATAAATATGTTGTGTGTTCTTCAGTGTGGCTCCTCTAAGCAGCAAGTTCTCAGCTCCAAGTGGTCTTTGATTGAAAAAGAATAGTTTCCAGTTTCTATTTAATACATTTTATTAATCTGGGAGAAATGCCAGTATTCTCAAAACTAAAATGAAAGCATTAAAAGATTACCTGCAGATGAAAAAAGTACACTCACCTCGCCACAGGCTCTTCTTTGTCCTTGTAAATATTGATGCGTCCCACAAATCTGGAAAAGTCACAACCAAATCAAGATGTAGCAATAAAGGAAGATTCATTCCTAAGAGGTTGTTGCTGGTCTGTGTATAAGGATTCATCAGTGAGAATGTCAGACTCACTTGTAGAGGTCAGGCTGCGGTTGTTCACATTCAATAGTTGCATGTAGCGAATCCACCTCCTGCTCCGTTCTAAAGGCCATGGTATCTGGTACAGCATAATAAGTCTGAGATAGAAAGGTGGAGGAAGGTGGAAGAAGAAGAGGACAACAGAGGAAAATGTCACTGGCAGCCACTAACGAGAACAGGCTTCATTTAACTCCTCTGCCTGGCTTCCAGCAGGTTTTCTAAATGGCTGGGAGAGTCAGAAAGGTGGAGCTGTTACAGAGCATTCCCTGGGTCAGCAGGAGACAGCAAGCTGGGATAGTGAGCACATCAGGGGGTAGCCCTGGGGCATGTATGAGGAGTGTGGGTGGATTACGCTATGCTGCTCTGTGTGTGTGTGTGCGTGTGTGTGTGCATGTATGCTCAGCCATGCATACGGTCTGATGATTGGCATCAATGAACATGAGATAAGAAGTGAAAATGTGAAATGTGGTGTGTGATGGTGTATCACCTAGATATTTACACATCTCTGAGTCTGTGAACATGGTTAACTGAAAAGTGTGGGGATGCAACTAATGATTATTTTAATTACTGAATTAATTTACAGATTTTTGTCTTACTAACTAAAATTTTGTTATATGAAATGTCAGAAATGTAAAAAAATATTCCCATCACAGTTTCATAAAGCCTAAGGTGTCATCTTCAAATTACTGGTTTTGTCTGAATAATAAATCAAAAAATATTCTGTTTCCTCTCACATAGCACAACAAAAAGCAAATAAATAAAATAAATAAATTGCTAAAATTGCAAAATATTACAAATTAACCTTCTTAAGTGCTATGTGGAATTAAACTCAGTTTACCAAAGCTAAAAAGCAGTTTGTTTCTAAATGAAAACAAATATTAGAACTAAATAAAGCTGACCTTGTGTCCAAAGCAAATAATGTTTGTAACACTTCTGTTGTTTTATTTTGTTGTCACTGTGTATGATAAAATATTTTATATTATATATTATTTTATTTTACAACAATGCTGGTAATACTGTAATGTCCTGTCAACAGTGCCAGTCTGTGTTATTTCAAAAACAGAAATGCAATGTTTGGTTTTAATAAGGTTTATATAAAAGAGTGACATTAGAAGGCTTTGAATATACAGCTCTGGAAAAAATTAAGAGACCACTGCAAAATTACCAGTTTCTCTGATTTTGCTATTTAAAGGTATATG
>JAUMHL010000014.1:8666619-8745236 GCA_032362345.1 Sandelia bainsii
TACACAACACATTACTAATGTTTTAACTTAGGAAGTGTTCAGAAATCAATATTTGGTGGAAGAACCCTGATTTGCAACATGCAGTGGTCTCTTAATTTTTTCCAGAGCTGTATATATATGTTTAATTTCCTATAGTTTTTAAGAGGCCATGTAAATCTAGAGGTTTTCTATTTAGGGATTCAATATTGTAAAATAAAAGAGGTCAAGTGAAAAAAGATTGACTAGTCCTGGCACCTTGTGACTAGACTCTCCGTCCAGGCTGGTAGTGGTAACATAGCAGGTCCCATCATGACGGCTGGAAGAGAGCAGGATGAGGTCGCAGGGGAAAGTCTCGTCCTCCCTCACCATGACGATGTCTCCCACCTGACAGAGCAGGACAGACACATCACACGTGCTGTAGTGGCTTTCACATAAATAATAAATGAGAAGTATTTTGATGAGAGGTTAACATAAACATAGAGAGTCAAAGACGCACAGACAGACCTGCGGGTAATCATCTGCTCATCCTTTAACATTACTTTTTTTTTTTTTTAAGGATTGAGAAGTTGCATAACAGATTATGCGAGCAGAGCAGCTTAAGCTCTGATAAATCCAATCTCCACAGTGACCAGACACATGACACACGCTCTCTGATTTTGCATGATTAATATATTCATCATTATTCCTGCTCCCAATTCACACTCTAATCCTCTCTGTTTGATCTACGTAAGTGAGAAACCTTGGTACAGAAAACAATGGAAGACCGAGATGCAGATGGAGAGAGGGGCAAAAAGAATGGCGGACAAAGAGACAGAATGAGTTTCTGTGCATGTGGATGTAAAATGTTTCTCTAATCAATGGCACTCAGTAGAAACATGCTAAGGTAACACAAACACTGTGCAGCTGTATAGAAGCCTCAAGTTGACCGTCAATGTCCCACACAGCCTCTGTGCACTCATCAGGAGCAGCAGACGCAGCAGAAATAAGATGTACAGTACCTGAACCCATTAAATACCCTCTAACACAATGGCAAAACAAGGCTGACATACTGTATAACTATACATCTGCATAGGAGGCTGCATTCATTCACCCTGGGATGATACAAGATGATTTTTTCCAGAGCAACACACAAGCTCAGTTCCTGCCTTTCAACAGGGTTCTTGAATCTGATTCCAAGATTAGGACTACAGTAAATAAAACAAAACAAGACTAATGGGTGCAATCTACTCCACTAATCTACTCTGTTGCTTCACAAGTTCTTGTTGCTGTATTGTTCTGAGCACTGTTGGAGTCATTAACTTCTAATGTATAATCATTTACACAAAGCAGTAATGGCCACAAACAACTGTAACGTTTGACTGGCTGATATTTGTTTAGAACAACCACTGCAATTTACATGTGTGACTGTTTATGTCAACTGACAATTTAGATGGAGCTATAGACCCTAAACATTTTTAATGGTGTATTTTTGTCATCATCAACAAACCCCTTAAAAAAATTCCAAAACCAACAACAAATTCATATTACAAGTATTGTTTGTGTAGCCACAACCACACATAGCGTATTCTTGTGCTATAAACATCCATATTTTTTTTATCCATAGTCAATCTCCCACACACTGTCCTGCTGCCAACCCAAACAAAGGTACTATTTCCTACTTTGAGCAGGTTTTCATTTTATTTTTTAAAAGTGCACAGGTGTTTTTGTAAACTCTTTAGCCTTTAATATATTGAAAGCATATAATGTGACACGTTTTTAAAGACTAGACCGGCTTTGGACTGGTACTCGCAGACATGACAGAGACAAAGCAGACTAAGACACACTGAGACTCTAGGTCCCAGAGTTCAACTCAAAATGGCATATGAATCATCATCTTGAGCAGCGCCTTTGACAGAAATGCAACAGATGAACAATTTCTCTATTAGTTTACAGTCCAGCCAAACAAAATGTGTGTTAGGAAGCTTCCTTGTGTCACTTGAGGGCAATGAGGACTAAATGTCTGCCACACATGAAATCTATGTGCGTGGGTTCTCAATTTAAATTTGAAAGGCTCAAATTAAAACAATAAAAAAGTACTATACAGAAATGCAATTACAAAATGTAAATGACATTAAATGTTTCTGCTGAATGAACGGTAGTGATAAAAACTACCAAAAATTTTAAGGATTATAAGGCTTTTCCATGGAGTGATCTAGTGTTGCATCAGAATGACATAAGGGAACATCAGGGGATGATGACAGGAATATTCTAACTTATGAAATTCATCAGCACTGTCCATTCCCCACGGGATTATGCACAGCGTGCCAGGAGACACTGACTGTTCCTCTACAACAGCTTTAGGGCAATTGGTGGCAAAGACAAAAGAGCTCAAGAGAGGAAGGAAACAAAGTTAACAGAACTGCAGAGAGGAAGAGAAGGGCGGTGTGAGAGCGACAGACATTTAAAAAGTGAGCAATAGAGCACTACAGCAGTGGTGCTTTGTGGCCTCAGGCGCTGTACTGTTCTAATGAGGCCATTCTTACCCGTAGCTTGTGACTCTGTGTCCTCACCCCCTTTCCCTGCTGCACCACGTCCACCGGACACTCGTTTATTGAGCAGTCAGCTTTGTGTCTGAGCCAGTCCTCATAGCCCTGAGATAGATGCAGCAAGAGAGAACAAGATTGTAAGGGAAGGAAAAGCCAATTTGTTTCTTGGCAGGGTAGAAACAGAGAATATAGATTATTGTGGGGAGAGAATTGGGGCCAGAGTATAGCATGAGATCCAGAGAGAGGGGGTGAGAGGCTATAATTATTTAGCATTGTGCTCCCTGAGCTTAGTGACCTCTTTTCTGGATTTCGAGCCAACACATCATGTTTTAAATTTATGTCCCTGTGAAACTAAGGCTTCTTTAGCCATAACAACTTCATCTATCACTGATAGTACCCCATCCCTCAGCACAGAGACGCAGTAAAGAGGATGCATCTCCCAGGGGCATGGGATCCTCAGCTAGAGTGATTAACAGAGGAGAATATTCATTATCATATTTCTCACATCTCATTGAGAGTGGAATGTGTATATACACATAATAGAGCAGCAGGCTGGTAGAGTGGCTGGTAGAGTGTGTATTTGGGGATGGGATGGTGTTTGAGGGGGACTGTGTGAGTATGTTTGTGTGTGTCCTACCTGTTTTATGGCAGTGACAGTGATAACAAAGAAGAGGGGCAGGCCGCTGGTGACTGGGCTGGTGGGGGTGTCGATGATAAGCTGCAAGAGAGAGAGGAACAGTTGGAGGAAGACACAGGCTTAGGAGAGAGGATAAGGGAGAGGATGTAATGCAACGCTGAATAAGAAAGTGCAGCAGGGAGAAGCTTTCGTAATAAGAAATCAAATGCCAGTCTAGCTAACTTAAAAGTATTCCAGTAATCAAATCTTGTTTTATGCCTTCCTTTTGCACTTACAGCAGAGCAAGATAACTAAGTAGGACATTTGTAGTAACAAACGTTGCTGCTGTGTGCCATGCCCTGTTTGTTCCATTAAGAGGTTGCAGTATTTCAGATGCTACTGATAAAACATACTGCACACAAAGACCCAAAATGTGGCCACATTGCATTCTGGTCTACTAAAGTACCTGCCGATAAAGAGACTCCTTCACTTTTATGATGGAGACGTTTACCTTCACACGATTATTCAACATTTGGTGTTAATTTAAAAGGCTGTGAGTTTCAAATGTTCACGCATTTAACTTCTGTGAGAAACAAAAAAAAAACTTAGTAAAGTAAACTTACTGACTTGAAATGGATCCTGGGTGGATTTTGGTACAGACATTGATTTTCCAAGTACACTTAAGTATATTTCACCAAATCATCTGCTGTAGTAAAATCTTCTGGTATTCTGGTTCTATAGATCCAGTAACAAGCTAAGTTACCTTTGGGCGTAGGTTTTGAGCTTCACTTTGTGGCTCAAAAAAGTCCCTATTTCAAACACTGAAAAATCAAGGTTACCTTCTTTGTGTATGAAAAATGGGTCAGTGTCAAACTTCTACAGCTGCCCTGACAATATCATGATGCAAAGCCATGGACTATAGTAAAATCTGGGTCAGCTTCATGCAGGAATTAAAAATATGTCACAAAACTGACAGATGTTTAAAATAAGCCTTCGTAACATTCATGGAAATCTCACCTGGACCAGAAATATGACCAAAAAGTAGAAGTTAGCGATTCTTCTGAACTGTTCAAACAGGTTCTTGGGAATGAAGTTCCAGAAGGTATACTGTAGCAGGGAGTGACAGCAAAATTACTATCACACACATAAAAACAGGCAGGGAAACAAAGGCACATCATGACAATCCTTCTGGCAAAACAAATGGGGACGCACAGCTTGATGAGCACAAGGAAAACGAAATGTTTCAAAAAAAACGTGGCCACAAAAGAGATTACATGGTTGTCCAAATCTGAAACAAAGGAATAGCGTGATGAACAACAATGCTATGACACTGACTCATGGGCTGTGGCTCGCTCACCTTAGAGGAGACGATGTGGTTGTCAGGGTAACGCTGAGGGATGTAGGCCTCAGCTCCCGGAGGGGGTTCTTTATGCCCGATGTACACCGTCCGACTGTCCAGCCAGTTCTCCTCCCCCACACACTGACAGAAAGAGAGAGAATATTTAGATATAAATAGAAACACAGGTAGAGAGATTGAACTCAACTGTGTTGACTCACAATTCATAACCTACTTACCAGTATCTATCTTATATTATTATAACTACATTGATTCAACTGAATATTAATATCATCCACTCTCACCAACTACACACTCACACACAGTGACACAGTATAAACTATACATTGTTCACTGTATATTTATCTACATTATAGTTTAGTGTGCTGTTGTTTTAAAAACAATAATTCTGAAACTAATAGTAAAATAACTGATTATTAAATTGCAAATGATATTTATAATAATATTCTTTGATTCATTGTTTCTCAAGAAAATTGGTAAATTTTGTGTTTTGGATGGTTGGTCAGACAAAAAAGTAAATTGAAAAATATGTTGTTTATCTTTTGAATTCTCCTTGCAGGACCTCCCTTCAGCCTGAACTCTGCTCCAGCCTTTGGTTGCTCTTTTTCCCCTACATTGGTCCGAAACAACACCTATTCTGTTAGTCAAGCATCTTCATACAAATTAATAAATATACTTTAGATCAGGGGTGGCCAACACTGGTCCTCCAGAGCCCCTGTCCTGCTTGTTTTCCAACTATCCCTTCCCCAAACACTGCTGATTACTTGGATCAGGTCTGTTCAGCCAATCAAAAGTTTTACATACAGAGATGGTTAGAAATTTTCTAATTTCTGGTCTATATACTTCTATCTTAGTAGCTCCGCATGTACTGACAGGGTGCAGTCTGGGAGGGTACAATTATGGGAAGACAGATCTCCTAAATAGAAACAAAGAGTTAACAGACCACAACATTCAGCTGTTTATTTCCACATAGCTTCCTACATGGCTCTAACGCTTTGGCATGAGTGCACAGTGTGAGCATAGCCTTTGGCAAAGCACTCTGCCTGACACAGCTCAAAGCAGAAATGTTGACCATTAGCAGAAAAGTTCTGGAGCAAGCACTCCAGTGGAAGCAGCGCTTCACTGGTTTCAATGCCCTTAACAATTTGGCAGAGATGTAGCTCATCATTGCCAGTAACCAAAACATCTTTGTGTTTAGAATCAGCACGATGTAAATTTCACACTTCAATCCTGTTACGTGTCTTCTGAGTGACCTTGTAGAATTTTTAATAAGTGTGAGACTGAACATGATTAAATGTTGGAGAATGTATCTTGTCTTAGTGAAATCTGCAACAAAAAGTGTCAACATAGAAAATTGTAGAACAGCTCAGAGCCACATATCTAAACTTATCCACTGTGATCAACAGGCACTTGGCAGTGAGATAAAAATAGACGTGGAGCCAACAGTGCAAGCCAACCCGAGACCCCTCCAAAACATTAGAGGGGCAACATGACCAAGAGAGATACAGTGATAGAGAAAGTGAACAAACGATGGAAAGTGAAGCGGAAAAAGAGACGCAGATTTAGGAGACTGACAAGCAGGGCAAAAGCTTGGGGGACAATGCTAAGTCTAAAAAATAGAAGCTGTTGCTGACATTTTGACCACATGATGTAGCACTTGAGAGTTATTTTAGTAAAGGAATGTACAGGAAGTTAGCAAACCAGTTAAAAACGTATACAATCGGTCATAGTGATATGTAGTGTCATGTTTACTGGTCCAAATGAAAACAGTGTGAGTGTGCATGGCACCTCTAATGAAACGAGTCATCCATATCTGAAAATGACTTCAAGTGCAGAGTTAGAACATGTTTCATCATACAGATTGTCAGATGCTCTGACAACTGCTCCAGATATTTTAAGACAGTTCTGAAAACTGTAAAGTCCAAGCTTGTGTCAAATCATGAGCGATCAAAGCAAGTTAACAAAGTAAAAAAATAGAATCTGGGTTTGGAAAAAGTAGTGAGCATGATGAATCTGTTACTAAAGGGCAATATAGCAACTTCAATAAAACAAAACTGCTCTGGCTAAATCACATAGAATAAACTGAATACTGAATAGTGTCACCAACCAAATTTGAACACATGCTCATTCTGTCATCCGATCTAGTCCTGAGCTAAAGAAATTCTATTTCTTATTATTACTTAATATATGTTAATAATAAATGCAATATGCTAGGTTACAGTAGTCAGTAATAGACCAGTAAAATTTACTGTTAAATGGGGAATTATGTCATAATGACATGTGTGTATAAAGCTTTTTGTTTTACAGGTTTGTATGTGTCCTATAAAACTACATTAGGTTAATTGCTTCCAGCATAAGTTTGATTATTTAACATTTAAACACACCTCTTCCTCTCAATACTACCTATCTACTACTTTCCACTGTCACCTCCATTCCAGCATTTTCCTCTTAAATCTCAATTCCCTGATTCCATCTTTCATCCTCTCATATTTATATCTGCACTGCCTTGTCTCTTTGTTCCTTCTATCTTCTGGCAGAGAGTGTCACGCCCTGACACTGACTGCGGGAGAGAAAGACAGAGAGAGATTTTATTGTGGTTTGTAGTTATCTGATCATTAATCCCCACTGATCCATATCAATCCCCGGTCCACTGTTCCCTCTTCACTCTATTGCGCTATCAGACAAAGTGGCTGGCTGGTTGGTTCCAGGACACCGATGCTTTGTCTTTATTAATGACGGTGAAACAGCCTATTCACAGACAGGCAGGTCTTACATCACCATCAATCATTAGCAATGACAGGATGGATTTAATAATAGCATCCCAACATCCCACCACAGCAACTTCTCTTTATATGTTTCAAACTGTGCAGTGGTCTCTCGGGTGGATGCTTTACACTCTTCACAAAGAAAAAACTGAAGCAAACCAGCTATTTTTAAGAACTAAAGCTGCTTTAAAAATATCTGACCAAAACAGTGTTTCTAGTTCTAGCCTTCTCTTTTAGTGTACCTAACATTTACAGATCTATTGCTTCGCAGCACTTTAGAGGAACATTTCACTGCAGAACAGTGACATTGGACCCTGGCAGCGGTATGGTCTGTCCATGCTGTCTACATGATGTAGCTTCTTTCTACCACAGAGGTGTGATAAAAAAGGTATATATAATCATATTTCCTGGTAAAACAGTCATGTCTTAAACCTCCTCCACTGCACTGTGCTGCACAAGCACACAGCATGTTGAGCAGGCATCCTTCATTAACCCATAGATGAAACTCCTCCAACTGAGCTCCTTAATGAACTACTCGTGTCAACTAGACAGAGGATGTCAAAACATGGAAGCAAGATGTGCATAAAATAACATAACATAAGCAGAAACGTTCTGTTATAGCTGGTTCCAACTGCTCTGTGTGACTTCTAATTCTAGTTGTAATTGTTCAAAAAGTAGACATTTACACATGACTACAAGAAAACAGGTTGCACAGCACAAACTAGTTCTTGCACAGAAATGAGTAAATATTTGATTAATAAATATTAACACCCAGCAACTGCCTGTCGCATAGCTGACAAAGCCAACATTAGCTCGCTAATATATGACCAGTTGAGTTTGAAGAGTAAAATATATCCGTAAAATATGTAATAATGTAACCTGACATTTCAAAACTACTTCAGCAAAACACTAGGCTACATGTTGCTAACAGATTAAGTAAATAGCAGTGGTTTTGGTGAGCATAATCAGGCATTCATCTCTCACCCTAAAGCACATAAATAGTAACACCTATGAAACACATACACAAAAGTGTACATAGATAAATTAAAGCAAGTAATTATTATACGTAGCAGTTAGTTAGTTTCATATATGTTGTTAGGTCTCCTAAAAAATATTTTTGAACATTGTGTTACAGCTTGTGATGCCATACAGTGTATAGTATAACTGATAGCTTTTTATTTACACATGACAGAAGTCCATACTGGCTAAGAGATCTTCTTCTCTATGTAAATTTGAGCTAAAACATTTTCTCTCTGTAAATATAATAACTCTTTAGTAGAAGCTGGGACATATATCGAAATATTGAGCAAAGTTAAAAAAAGAGCCTTGAGACCTTGATGAGCTCTAAAGGAAAAAAGCTACCTGTTCATTAGCCATTAATCACCATAGCAACACCATATGCAGCTGCAGGTTCATAATGCAAAGAAAAAGGTCCACATGGAGGCTTCACTGTGTATATACTGCACAATAAACGTGTAGGATATTATCTTTAATTTAATTCTGTGAAAGAAAGAGTGAACATCAAATGCAGCAGTGATGACGAAATGAAGTGTGTGTGTGTGTGTGTGTGTGTGTGTGGGGGGGGGGGTTAGCTCACAGTAAGTGCCATTTTGGTTAGAGTCCAGGTGATGCAAATAACTCTATACCTTCAACAAAATCAAAGGACAAATGACTGTATATTACTTTAAGATGACATTTGTATTCTGTTGTTGTCCAAGCTTTCTCTCCCTCTTGACTTGCTGTGATCCAACTGTTACATAAGTCTTTAATCCAGCTGTGCTACTTCTCCTCTCCCCTCTCTATTCTCTGCTTTTCCTACCGCCACCGTAATTGGCAACCTGAAAAACCCTTTTTCTCATTTAGTCTGCATTTAATGCCAACATCGCGCTAATACAGGCTTGAAACTGTGTCTTATAACAAAACCTCTTCAGGGCACACTGTGGGGAAAAAAATCATTCTTATGAGCCAGCATGTTAATACATGGCTGTTTTCTCTGATACTCACACAGGCCAGCAGGCACTGCTTGGCCCAAAGGTAAATCCTCTGTGTTTTTGTCACCTACAGCCTCTGTTTCTCGGCCAGGAGGCAGTGGACAGGAATAGACTGCCCTTAAACGTTTGCAGCCTTTCAACACCAGCCAGGGGTCTCAAAGAGCTGTAAAGTTGCTAGAAACCTTTCTAAAGCCCGTAGGCACTCCAGGACCTGCTGGCACCTTTCTGATCAAAGGGAGACATCGCTGGCCTTTCTCTTTTATCTGCAGAGACTGTGAGAGTTCTCGGCAAGAACAGTTATGCATTCAGAGATAAGATGCAAAGCGGGGTGAGGACTGACGGCGGCCAGGGGTAAATCAAGCTGAAGACAGGAGAACACAGAGGCTACAATGCCGGTATAAATCAAAATATTGCTAGCACAAGAGGCTACTATATGAAAGTAATGAAAGTGAAAAGGAAATCTTTACAACTAAGAGGCCATATTGAAGCACTGTAAGCTAACGGGTATTTTTAATATGACCATCACCCATACATTCCAGCATCTTTCTTATCTAGATCATGATCTCATGCAGTTCTCACAGTTTGCAACTGTCTGAGGCATCTCACCATCGCTATTATTAATACCAGACAACAAAAAGGGCAGAGACGAGAAGGCAACACATGCACTGACCAACACACCCACACAGGATCTCTTCAAACCACAGGAGGTAATCTTACAGATACATCGCATTATAACTAAAATCTTTTCCTGCCATGTCCTGGCTCAGGGTCTGCTGACGTACCACAACAAAAGTGCGCACAAACACTCCTATTATACTGTATATCTTACTGCATACGGGCTTAACCATTCTTTCATGCCAGCAGAGTAAATAGATTTAGGTTATTACACAACAGAATGTCTCATATAAACCTCACGGATTGCAAAACACCATGACACCGTATTTTTCTTTACAAAAAAAACTATTTACTGAACTGTGCAGACTCAATTCACCAGCACTTTTTCTTGAATCAGAAAACAGGTTTACAAGCAGGACAAAATTCGCTGCCTTCAGAAAAATGTAATTTCCTTCTCATTATAAAGTGCTGCACTGGATAATTTAGAATAACTGCAGGTACTAATCAAGTGTAGCAGGCAACAGTATACACTTCAACAACAGCTGATGGTTAAAAGTCTAAGACTTTCACATTAGATAACTGAAAAAAAGGTTATTTTATACATACAAGGAAATGTTGTTAATAAACCAAAACAAAATGAAGCAAATAGAGTTGAGTAACAAAGTTCCTTCACACAAAATCCGTCATGGACAAACCACGAGTCAATGGCAGTGTGATAATAAGAGAACAAGGTATGAAGCGAAAGGGTCATAAACTCACCACGTGGTAAAATTCCTTCCTATAAATCAATAAATCCTTTAATTGCCGAAAAATTTATTAATTCAGCTTTTTCTAGATCAAATTAAATTAAAATCAAATCAAATTTATTTATATAGCACTTATAAAACAACACCCAGTTGACCAAAGTGCTTAACAGGTACATAAAACAAGAACATCTTTTCAATATAAAAGAGAAAATAAAAGACATTAAGAATTATGAGAAAGAAATAAAACAACCACAACTAAGATAAATTAAATAAAACACAATGGAGTTAAAAGCAGATAAAAGGATAGAAGGATTTTTTTTTTTTTAAATGCGGCAAATTTCACTAAATATTAAAAGCCAAGCAATAGAAATAGGTTTTGAGCTGAGACGTAAAAGATGCCAAATCAGGTGCAGTTCTAACTTTTAGGGGCAGACTGTTCCAGAGTTTAGGTGCAGCTACAGCGAAAGCCTAATCTCCCCAGCGTTTATATTTGGCTCTAGGAACCACCAGCAGACTATGTGCAGACAATCTAAGAGATCTAGCTGGACTGTATGACTGCAGCAGGTCACTGAGGTAGATTGGAACAAGACCATTTAAAGCTTTAAAAACAAAAGTCAGGAGTTTAAAATCAATTCTGTAACGCACTGGAAGCCAGTGAAGAGAGGCGAGAACAGGGGTTATGTGGTCAGATTTCTGTGTTTGTGAGAAGACGAGCTGCAGCATTCTGAACCACCTGCAGGCGCGAAAGGGAGGACTGGTTAACCCCAAAGTACAGAGCGTTACAGTAATCTAGCCTAGAACTGATAAAAGTGTGAATTGCTATCTCAAGCTCATTGGGAGAAAGAAATGATAGTAAATTTACAAAGCATTAGAGGCTGATTACATTCAGGCAAGGCCACGGCCTCCTGCTTATCATATGTTGATCACATCCTACAGCGTAATGTTTGTTCTTCTACATTACAGGAGCTGCTGATCAGAATACGGCAGGATTAATAGTTGATGATACACAAGTAAAAGAGGCCCAGCCATACATCAACCATCCCTTTGATTCTAAATCAATATGTGGATAATTGAATTAATGATTAATTCCTACTTCACAAGGTTTCAGACTGATTATGACAAGGGAAGAGAGAAAGAAATGAGGGGTGTGTTCAATGACCCCATCCCTTCCTTCTCATCTCCGCGTCACTGCTGGATCTGATTTCCCCTGATGTTAGCCCTGCTGAGGCATCCATCAAGCTCCCTACATTGTCACCCGCCCGCTGTACACACAAACACGCACACATTCATTTGTACAATATAATCTTGACAAACTACAAGCGTACACTCTCAGAAGCAAGCACCCAGTTAAGTTCATTTCATAGCACCTGTGCCAGTTTTAAGATCAGCTGAAAGGTTCACAGACTCTATATTACAGATGTGTCGATCCTCCAGAGGTGCCAAGTCTAATGAACGTCACCAGGCCTGTCAGAATTGGTTCCTACTACATGTTTTTTTACTCTAATTCAGTCATGCATGAACCAGCTGCTTCCCGTCCTGGCAGATAATCGGAGGCTGCTGATGGCACCAGGCTGTTTACACCAGACTAACCAATATGATTGGTGTATGAAGTAATATGATTACAGGTCACCATCATCTACTGAAGATTCCCCACTTGTAGACTGATTAAAGACCACGCTGTTGGATGCTCTTTTAAATTTGCTTTACTGAGCCCCTCCAATTTAACCTGCACAGCCTATTGCCCTACCCAGCTGGAAGTGAGTGCAATTTACAAATTAATGCTGCAGAGTGAGTCCCTCCAAGGCCATCCCATTCTTTTCTAATTGGAATTTCTTTCTTCTTCAGACCAGAGCAACTGGGAGCCTTGATATAGTTTAGTATGCACGCATGTTGTAGCTCACTATATCAATTCAAGTGGGCCAGCCCAGTTAATTGCTATTGCACATATTCACCAGCCACCACTGCATCTGTAGCTACTAGCACATTCAACATTCAACTCCACAAGAACAGTGTAAAGCCCACAGTCGATGCCCTGCCAAAGCAACTCCACTGAATGTTTATTACTGTAGATGAGCAAAGTGTTAATCAGTCCCCCGCCTCCACGTTTGAGTGGCAGTGTGCAACCCAGCTCATATGTCAGACGAACAAACGTTTTGGAGACAGAGATACAGCTGTGACAGTGTTGACAGGCGGGGGCCCTTACGTATCTGGTGATGATACTCCGGAGCCGGCTGATATCCATCCTCGCGACAGCTCCGCCGGCAACTAAACTGTGCAACAGAGACGTTCAGATCTCCTTGGGTCTTCGTAAACGCTACCTAATGTGGATCTTTCCACCAGTATCCATCGCTCACCATCACTGCCGCCGCCGCTGTGTCTGTGATAGCGAGGAGCAGCGGTTTCTCAGTCGGCTGTTATGATTTTCATGGCATCCCTGGCAAGAGCCATGCAGCGACCGCGCGGTTACAACGAGCCACTCACAGGCTGCTCGCTACATTTCAGGAGAAATTTCACTACCTGCAAAAACTCCAAACCTCTGGGTCGTCTTGCTGCTTACTCTTCGTTTGAGTAACGATGTTTTCCTTGCAGGAGACAGTCCGTGCGTCCCGCTCTGTGTTACAGCGGTGGCCTCGGTGTAGCGGCAACGCGAAACGTCCACAGTGCTCAGCCGTCAGAGGACGCCGCACATGCGTACTGAGATTTTCTCGCATCTCATGGGAAAAAAAAGCGAGTACTGCAATAAAAGAAGCAACAACATGAGACACTATGTATCCCACGTGAAGACAATCGAAACCAATACAAAGTCATACACCGAAACAAAAATCATACCTCTCACAATTATCTCGGATGTGGTTTACCAAAGTTATAAGGAATTTGTCCAACTAAGAGTTATTTGATATGTAATTAGTGGTGAAAGATCTATCCCTGTTCTACCCCTAGTAGACTTTAAATGAGTACATGTACTGAAGTACTGTGCTGCATTTAGGTATTTTCATTTTCATGTTGATACTTATTACTGCTACTCTACAAATATCAGACAGATATTTATACATACATTTATTTGACTGCTTCAATTAGTTGTTTCATAAATAAGTAAGAGACTGACCAAAAATAATATACAATTAGCCAATTGTTAAAAATTTAACGATAAACTAATTGTACTATATTTTAAATTTATATGAAACAAGAATGACTCAGTAATGTCCCAGACATATTTAAACCTTTAATGTGAAGTCCAAGGGTTTTTTTAACAGACAAAAATTAATGAGTGTATAGACAAAAAAAGAGTTTGAGCCAACTGGCTTTGTTATGTTACATGGCTCATTTATACTGGAGAAACTTGCCACTTTTGTTGGGCCTGTGTTGTCATGTCAAGTAATTTATAAAACCATTAAAGACCCAAATGCATTTGTGATTAAGACAAAATCTAAAATTAGCTACATTTTCATCTAGGGGGATCCTGTGGCAGCAGGACGACGGGACGTGACGTCTGCCCCAGACATTTCATTTGTGGACTTACGACTTCAATTAGCACAGACACTATTAATAATGCATGGGAATACATCACTTTCAGCCATGACCTATTAATGGTTGATGCAGCTGTTTGCTCCCTCCAGACCTCAGGGCACTTAATGCTGAGTCTGCCTCAGTGTACAGATTACAACATGCTCTTTGTTTATGGGCTGTGACGAACATGTTCATATTTTATATTACTGTGGTGTTCTGGAGGTACAAGTGCTTTTTACAAAAAGGCACAATGGTAATAAAACATTTAGCATACCTTACACAGTGCCACCCCAGTAGATATAAAAATGTCATAATGCGTTCTATAATAAGACTGAAAGAAAAGCAGACTTTTTGGAATAAATGCATATTAAATCACTGGCTGATAAAATAACTCTTTCATGGTCACAGACTAGAGTCTTTGCACGCTGAAGATAGTCTATGGTTAACTCAGAACAGTCCTCCATCCTGGAAATGAACCTATTATTTCCTTATTATTTGGATAAATGTATAAATAATCTGATTATGTCTATGTTCCATGAGCAGCTGGACTTGATTTAAAAATGAACAGGGATGAATTTGCTGCTCAGTTTTCAGCTTACACTAGGTTGATGTTTCCACTGCTGTTACTGTGATCATCACATAGTTGACTAAGTTGTTATTACTGTTCCATCCAAGTGGAGGAACTGGGTCAGTGTTCATTCCTTCCTTCTGTCTTCTGTGTGGGAAAGGGAGAGCCTCATGTGGGGCAGTGGGTTACATTCCTCATTTTGCCATCCATTCAGTATGTGCAGAATCTATAATCTGAATTTCTGAACAGTCCTTTTAGTATTCGCTACATTTATAAGAGAGAGAATAACTTTACAAATACATTTGATTTGGTGAAATATGTGCTCAACAAAAACTGTGCAAGAACCTATGCACAGTACAGCCAGTGAATATAGTACATACAATATTATAAAGATTCTTATTACAAGTAAATTAGTGTGATTCAAATGCAAAACCCTTTAAAGTGTTAATGATAATATAATGGCTGTATTAGGATAGACTGCAGGCTCCATCTCAACAGGATTATTTTTTTTCAAACTTTGGAGAGCTCCCTCCAGAGCCATGTAAGACATTATGCAACTGTTTACACAGGTTGTGTAGTACTCAAGTGACAAGTAAATTACACTTGTGTATAACCAGTGGAGTGCTGCTGAATAATATGTTGTTCAAAGAGTTATGGTTGTTTGAATATTTTAATAAAGCAAAACCAAATTAAGAAGAACATCTAGATTAACTTCCACAATGTCTATGCTCAATATTAGCTGAAACCTTAAACTGCTTTCCAGTGATTTTTCTTTCACATGCTGTTTAATAATAACTCTTTCTGCAGTGCAAGCAAAGTAATATCACCACAAACAGTGACATAGCACATAAAATCATATTATACTGTAGACATGAATTACTATTGGGTATGAGATGGTGAATTTGACAAACAGCTGCATTTATTTTGGCAACAAATAATGTTTTTATAGCCCATCTACCATGTTTTTAACAATAATTTAATTACAAATCAAATTAGAGAACAGTTGAATGAATGTATGATGAGAAATGTGAGTTTCTGGTGGCTGATGCCTGCTGGATGAAGGATGATACAGAGAGAAACAAGACAAAGATGAAGGAGATGCTATAATTATAAAATAGGTTATTTAGAAAGAGTTGTAGCTATATATATAATGGTTTTAAAGTAAAAGAGGCAGCCTAAAAAGCAAATATGTACAAGTATACAATATACAAGTAACTTTTACACATTTAAAATATCAGCGGTTCAACTCGTGGTTAATTTAGCTCCATGATTCTTTTAATTTTTGTTCTAACAGCATCTTACTGGCCCTGATATTATTTTCATAGTTAATAAATACAGAAGGTTAGGTAGATCAGTGTTGTTTTACAAAAGTAGTCTACAGTAGACCTCCACAGATCCCATTAATGTAATTTGAAATGAACTCAGAGGCTAATCAGATCCACTAGTATATTATACCGAGAGATATATTGTCAGATAGACTGTGGGACAGGCTCCATTTCATCAGGGTTATTTTTCAAACTTTAGAAAGCGTCATTCACAGACCTGTAAAATATTATGCAACTGTTTTCACAGGCTGTGTTGCACTCGAGTGGCAAGTAAAGTGAATTGAATAGAAATAGAAATAGATTATTAGTTGTTTATTGTAACTAGTAACAAGTAAATGACAAACCTCAAAAGAGCCCATATGTCTCCAAATATGTCTTTTGGAGCAACTCTTGCATGTTCTAAATATTAGTGGTTCAACTGTTATGTTAACAGCATATTTCTAGTCCTATTTAGTTTGTCTGATATGACTTTCATGGTTAAGAAATTATTACTTAAGAAAATCAAGAGCTTGATGGCTTGTCATGTGCAACAGAAAATGTATGAGCCAAGACGAGCACTCAGTAAATTCAGGTATTTGGTGACATCTAGTGACTGTTATGCAAAAACACATTAGTTGTCTTGCACAGCACATGCAACAATGCTCACATCCACCCCATGGCTCTGTTGGTGTAGCTTCAGGTAATTTAGCAGCTAATTAATTGCTTTGATTAGTCGTAATTGGGGGCCTGTTAAAGCATGAGTTTACCCTGTATCATGGGAGAACAAATTAACAGAAGGTGACAATTAGGCCTATCATCTTTTACGTTCAATGATTTGTTGTTACTTGACTGAATGAGTTTTTAAGTGTGTTTGGTGTGCGAATGATTGCTTCAGTGATTTAGTTGATGAATGAGTGAATGTGCATTTGAGAGAACTAGCTTATAGGTTTTAGGTGTGATCTCTCGACTTATGCCAGAGGTTAGTAAATGTGGCTAATCAAGCTTGTGAGACTAAGATTATGTGAGTAAGCACTGCACACACTGCAAGACACCGGTCTCTCTCTGAGCAAACATAATAGGTGTGTTTGTGTCTCTGGCGGTGCTGATGTGCGTCACATGCCGTCTCTCTCCATGCCCAGTTTGGGTGCCAAGAGAGGGGCTTAAACCTGCGTCTGGAGATGGGAGCTGTGGAGATCCCAGGGAGCGGATGCTTGGCACCGTGAAATAGGATTTGGGGAGGACCAAAGCAATGAAGCGAGAGGGAGAAGAGCAACTGCCAAGTCCTCTCTGCAGATTTGGTGCCCCCCTCCTCACCCTTTAAACAAATTCAGTTTGTGTGCACACACATATGTGCAGATATGAAGGAGAGAAGGGGGGGTGGTTGTGAATGGAAAGGCAGAGAAAAGAAAAGCAGAGAGGGGAGTATAATAAGAAGTACAGCGTTTGGAGCAATTACGTAGTTAGAGAGGCAGTGACCTGAACATGTGTTCCTCACCGTAACCAACTCATACAACTCACTAATCCTGCCAGGGCTTTAGCAGGTGCCTCCTGCCTGAGTATGTGTGTGCATGCCTATATAGGCTATGACATGTGTGCTCATATCTGTGCTTGGCTTACTGAGTGCACAGTGTGTACATCATCTTCTATAAGTGACAGTCAGAGGTTGCCAAGGAACATAAAGAAACAGGAGGGAGGAGTGGTGAAATAAAGGGGTGGTGCTACTCACATGGTTGTCAAAGGAGGTGATTGATTTTCCACCCCCTGTTATCGAGACCGGCAGCCACAGGGACCCCTAATACCCCCCTGTCTGACATACACATGTACACACATGCACACGCACACACACACACAGCAGCTCAATACCAAGAAAATAGGCCTATCAAGTATCATCTGCCTCTTTATCTCTCATGTGTTCATAACAAATATCTAATCAGCATAGTTGGCTCTGTGTGCACAGAGCAGAGACAGTAGAAGAAAGAAACAACATAGTTGGCTTTGTTTCCTGTAACTGACAGAGTAGCAGAAAGGGGAATCAAAATCTGTTACAAACCCGAACACACGTGATTGAAGAGCAGTGATGATTCAGGAAAGCAAGATGGATGTATCTAAGTGGAAGCTTCTGGGCATGCGTATTTCATCTCTCATCACTCTGTTTGTCTCATGTTGGATTCTGATCTGAGAAAAGAATCAAACCGTAAAGTAGACAGCATTCTGAACTAAACTGCTGTAAATGTTCAAAAATGGTAAATCAATACACAGTGAAAAGTGTGGTGACAAAAGTTTCAAGGCCAACAGCAGAACCCCTGGATCGTGCTCTTCCTCATACTTCCTCTTTTTGTCTTCACCTCTCTTTCCTTTTCTTGCCTCTTGTTCCATGCCCTCTCCAACCCCCTCTTGAATGATTTCTTCTTTTTTTCAATTTTCTACAAAGGACTTGTGCAATTTTGCCATTACTCATATTATTGCTGGTGGCTGCAAACCGAGTCTTGACGCCATTCCTCAGGGGTAATTGGAAACTGCAGGTGTGAGAGGGCACATTAGCATACACAAGCTTTGCACAGCATACTGCTACAGCCCTAATGGCAGCATGAAAAATACATCTATCACTCTAATGCCGAAAAGACGTGTATTGTAGTTAGACCACTGAGACCAGTCATAAAAATGTGATATCCTGTGGTGTTAGTGAGCTTTTGCACTCTTTTTCCCAAAGTGTGTATGTTTGTGTGTGTAACAGAGGCACAGAAAAAGGGGAGGGGATGAGACAAATTGGTACTGAGCATCTGATACTGTTAATATAAAGAAAATGCACAAGCAAAACATATATCAACTCTATTTGCCCTACTCAGAAGAGCAGAGTTCCATAAATGTATTGTATCACAATAAACGCTAAATAACAATGTAAAAATGCATGAACTATGACTAGGTTACTATAACTACAGGTAAATTCTTCCAATTTGAAGGAGACCTACACATATTTTAACCAATGTCCTTAGAAACAAAGAAAATGGATGGTAAATTTAAGATATGGTAAATAAAAAGGAACATCTCAATGCAATTCAGCATCGTCTGCAGTGACATTAAATATATAAATATATATAAAAATATATAAATATAAACATTGTCAGCAAAGTCCAGTATCAATAAAATAAGTAGTGAAGCAACTGTCTTTCTGACTTTAAACGTAAAGCAAATAATATATATAATATAAAATACAAAAACACTAATTCCAAAGGCAACTTTCTCTTTAACTTAAGTATTACATTTATGGAGTAACACAGAATCACTACAAGCTAAGAGTAGAGACTTTATAAAAAATAGACAACATTGTTGGTCCTAAACTTGAACCTTGAGGTACACCTTTTTTACTGAGGTATCAGATCTGATTTGCATCTACAACAATATCTTCCACCTCCCACTTTGGAGATGAATTACAGGGATACATGTTGATAAAGAAAAACAGCATGGAGCTTTTCTAAAATGATAATGATCAACTAGGTCAAAGAGCTTCCTGCCTGTGATGAAAAAGTGTATGAGCACTAACCAGTAAAAGGGATCAGGCCAGATTGGTTCGGGCTAGAACGAATTTTGATTATATTTCAGTATTTTAGAGAAAATGTGATGAACATAGAACAGTGGAGCACATTAGTGCCCTGTTTTACCCGTTCATGGAGGAAAAATATTTATACAGGTCAAACAAACTGAAAGCCATCACTGATACATGTGATTAGAAAATGTTAATGTCCATCTGCACCAGTAGATAAATTATTACTTTTGTCTGGAACATGTGGATCTAACTTTATTAAAATTGAAAACCTCAAACTTTAGCCATTGTCTTTTTGTATTCTCTTTCAAAATTAAAGCAGTGTTTTGGTAGCTTCACTAATTTTGATCATTTCAGTGAACGGATAATTTCTGCTTAGTGCTTAGGCAAAGACAGTCATCAGATTCAACATTTCAGATAATTCAAAGAGGTAGGCATCAATGGTGATATTGTTGAACATCTGTGAAATTTGAAGACCTTTTGTGGTGAGAAATTTTCTTCTTTCATAAGAAGAAAATCAGTAAATGCTTACCTTTATTTGCATCTTTGTACTCCAAACTAACTGTTTTTGTTGAGGGACAGTCTCTATCTAGAATATACTGTATCTAGTATACTTTTGGGATTAATAATGATCTATGTTTGTGTATATGTGTACACCATAACTTCAATCTATCCTATAATATAAAAGAGGAATGTAGCTTGGGTATCAAGCCACCAGCGTCATAGTTTCTTCTATGTTTATGACATTCTCACCAAAAATAAAAATACAAAAAGAAATTTGAATACTTAATCCACCCCATATGCTACGGTATGAGTGTAAAGAATAAAAGAACAGCAGGATTATCAAATTCTCCAGTATTGTAATGACATTCAAATTGTCAAGAGTAATCACAGGATATTTTGTGTATTTGGATATCAAGAATGTGGCACTGTAGCACACTTTGGCACATAGAAAGAGAAATTTAAAGCAGAGCAACCAATTTCTTCCAAGGATGTGAAATAATGACCCATTTAGACCCCCCAGAGCGTGTGCATAGGGTGTGTGCCCCTTCAACTTGCTAACCATGTTAGCAAGTTGAAGCCTGTATATGTTATTACCATATCCACGCACATACACATACACAGACATGCAGGCTCTTTCTTTGTCCTGTCTGCAGTCTGCAGTTTTTCTTGTCTATAACAGTGCTGAAACAGCTTGTTAAACAGTGACATCCATTGACTCCCAGACCCCCTGCTGAGCACATCTCCCTGCAGTTAGGGCTTCATGGAAGCGAACCAGCCATCACTTCACTTCTTCAGAAAAAGCTCTAGTAATAGAATAGTGACAGACATGAACTGCCTCACAATATATATGTACATGCTGAATATATAGATGAATAAACAGAAGTCGTTAAAAGAAGACAAGAATAGCCAGAGAAAGAAGAAATGGATCTCATACAGTTGATGATTTGACTCAACCCTTTAGTATGAAGACAACCATGACTTTCACACTCTCCTTTATATTAGTAATGAATAATGCCTGATGACAAAAACAAATTACAAAACTAGCTATTAATTTTCATCATCTTAATTTTTTCATAAATTCATCTATTTGGAATAACATAATACTTATTAAGTTATTCTAATACCTAAATAATAAACATATTCAGCAAGAATGGGGTGGTTCTTTGCATGTTCTTAGTATTTATTTGAATATGACATGGCAAGTTTTTAATTTAATTTTTACACTGAAATTTAAAAGACAAAAGCTGGCTTGGTCTATGTTCCCACTGCTGGTGTTGATATATAAGAACATTTATCTTTTTTACATCTAAATTCATACATCCCTCCCACAGATGTTGTATCTGACACCTAATCAAATCTCTGAGGGCGCAGATAAATAGTTGCTGTGCGTAAAAGTACACCAGTGGTGCAGCACAAAAATGTGGGCCCTGTAGACACATGCAGCCTCAGTGGCAGCCTCATTCACAACATACTGTAACAATAGTGTTTTTTCACTCTGAGATTTTAGAACCATATTTTTGCCATAGTGTTTAGGTCTTTAATATGTTAGACAAATGTGGAAAGAAATCTCCATACACTGCAAAAGGATTTCTGCATTTCATAATAAAAACAACAAGACTTCACAGAATCATGTTTTATTTGCAGCATTAAGGTGAATTAGTTGCCAACAGGTGTTAGGCCAGTTAACTGTAGCATAAACAAAAGTAGTATAAGACAATATTAGAAACCTAAAGGCACAATCCAAATATACACAAAAAGGTGGCCTCACTATTAAAATTGAAAACATAAGATTATCACCCTCCGTTTCGCATTAATCGGTGTTATTTGAAAGAGTAATTTTAAATCAAAACTCATAAATATCAAGAACAGCTAGAGGTGTCAGGAGACAACAACTAATAAAATACCAGCTGTGTCAGATGATTGCATCAATTAGGCTGATGATAAGCTTATAGCAGCTCATTAAAGGCTTTTAGACAACAGTTCAAGGACGATTTATACCATCTTATGGCAAATACAGTGCCTCGCTTAAAAGTAAAATATATTTCAATATCTTTTTTACATATTTCTATATTTTAATTTGTAAATGTTTATATGCAGTGCTGTTAGTTCCTTTTGCATGCTTACTTAAGCATTTGTTAAAGATATAAGCTTTTTTTATCTGTGAGAATGTCCATCAGGTTGCAGTTTCTACGTTCAGACTGTGCAACAGTATCTCTGACATGTTTTCAAACCTTACAGCTAGTACACCAGATGTTGTTATTGTAAATGAAAGACAGCAGGCAAGTGTCTGCATCAGAGGTGGGCTATACTTTTAGTCTGGAGCGGGTGTTTCTCACTAAGGTAAAAAATGATAACGAAGGCTACTTGTGAGGTGCTGCTCTGTGTCTGCAGCTATTGAAAATTAGAGTTAAATAGTGGAACTAAAAAGTGTCAGGTGGAGTTTTTGTAGTTTTCTTTAAAATGTGTCCATGTTGACTGTTAAATGTCTATGTGTGTCTATGTTTTCCTTGCAGGAGGTCAGGATACTCCTCAGTGCTGACTGACTGTGAAGGATTATTATGGGATTAGGGGTGTCTCGGTTACCACAGTGAGATGATAATCACAGTGGCTGTCCTCTGATCTCCACGGGGATAGGAGCGTCAATCAAACTGGAGACACTCAGAGATGAGAGGGAACACTGCTGTGAGTGTGAACACGTGTGTGATGTTTTCTCTGGACTGGGCGTTACATGTTGTGCTCATGGATGTTTTGTGTGAATCAGCTGTCAGGTAGATGAGGAAAAAACAGCTAGTGTTTTCATCACACAAGCAGATGAGTGAATTTATGTTTTATGGAAATAAAATATGGCCCTCACCTCCCTCCCTCCCTCCAGATGGTCCCTGCGGAGAGAGGGTGATTATCTGGCCCATCTCAGCCAGGGAACCTGAGAGTGTTGATGTTGGGTGGGCAGTGCGGTGCCACGCCAAGTCTCCTGTCCCCAGGAGCCTGAATACGATCCCCTTTACCTGCCCCCTCTCGCTGGTCCTCTCCCTCCCTTCTCCACTACACAACCGGCTAGACTTACTGCAGCTCCCCACTCCTTCTCCTCCACCTCCCCTGTGTCTCCACCCTGGGATAGATTTTCTTCCACCTGACAAGGCTTGGGCTGGATTACTGGAATACCTGGACAGGTAAGTCTACTCAGGAAGGTGTCAAGTGCATGTTTGTATGTGAGACAGAGAAGAAGAGAGGAAAAGAAAGAGAGAAATAAAGAGAAGGGTGTTTTGTAATGATTAGCAATCTATCACAAGCGAAAGAGCAAATAGACACAGCATGGTTGCTGGGAACTTGGCAGGGCACTCTGTTCCAAAGTCCTCTTTAGTAATCCCATGAATAAATAACCAGGGGTCACCAGCTCTGTTAATAAAGTCTTCCTCGTTTTGATTTTCAATCTTCTCTCCTTCTCTCGCTCCATCATTCTGGTCCCGCCTGCTAATTAGGCAAGGTCTTCGGTTTCTCTGTCATGTGTGATATGAGTTTATCAGAGCTGCCTGTCAGGTCAGAGAACAGTGTTGCTGGAGCAGACTGCAGCCTGAGCCGTGGCACAGAATCAGCCATTAGGGAAAAGCAAAAGGCTCAGAACTAAATGAAATGCCATCTCAAAACTTATCATTTTGTTTGACAGCTCAGAGATGCTGCTAAAAGGCTCAGCAATAGACAGATAGATAGAAATGTATTACACAACTACTAAATTAGTAGTGTCACTACAACTGTCACTGTCTGTATGGAATTGCTTCATTATTACCACTACAGCAGAAAACACACACCACTAGATCTACTATTAAATTCAAAACTTAACTGAATAAACCTAAAGGTCATTTCGTGCTTACTTGATGTTATGCTAAATAAAAACTCTTTTCAAAGAAATGCTCTGCTGAGCACCTTTGTGTTTAAGTGTCTTTAAGATAAGGACCTCCCTATGAACTCAAAAGTCCATTATATTTTATCTCTCATCTGATTTGTATTTCCTTTTTATCTTCTTTTGAAGCACTCTGCACTAATATGTGACATATATCATGCAAAATAGAGCAAACAAAGTCTTTCTTGATTTGATCTTTTCCAATCTTATTTTCTGATTGTCAATGAGACAGAGTTGACTGCATAATCATCACTTGAACTTCACTTTGTTTGAATCCAAATTGCTAGGTTTTATTCTCTGATCTCTGAAAGATTTTCAGTTATTTTGTTCTTCCTTGAAATATATTTTAAAACTTTGAAATTTGAAAATTTGGTTCTGTCTCATGTGGTGAGCTGTATATCTTTTAATGAAGTGTGTTTTAAATGCAGTGCCTTTGCTGCCGTATGATATATTGGAAGGGGTTGACATGCTGAGGAGGCCATAGCTAGAAATATTTGTACTTAAGTGGATTATTAGTTCTGCTGGTTTTCGTTTTTTATGTGTAACAAAACTTATGAGTGGTTCAAATATATATTATGACATTTTTTATAGTTAATAATTAATTATTTGAGTGTTTGTAAGACATCTCCAGATACACCTAGGAATAACAGTGTTAAATCTTCAATTATCCGTTTTAAATGAATTACCTCTTTAAAACAGGAGTAATATAAGCCAAATAAATCCAGTTTAAACATCACTGCATTAAACTCTTTAATAAAACCAGAGCTACAGTATTAAGGTACAGTACTACAGTTAATGATAAGACCACATTTGTAGCAGTTTTACATTAGGACAGAAACAGGTCATTGCCCTGCAGCACTGAACATCTTTCACCTACAATAGATTTTAGTGGCAATGAAAGAATGTCTTTCCTCTGTGTACCAGCATTACTGCCTTAAACCTTCAATTTGAATTATATCACACTCTACAGCATTTGCGCTGATGTTACCATTTGTTTTTAAAGGTTCATGTTGTACAAGATTTCTGTTTATTAACATTGTTGTTTCTATTTTCTATGATTCCCAGTCCTGCAGTGCATTCAAAAGAGGGCAGTGTAACCACATACGCAGGTTTGCTTGATGCTTTTCCCTTGTCCTGTATCACACAAATAATGTTCCAATTTCTGTACACCACATGCATATCTATTTTGGTTCGGCACTAGGTTTTTGCAAATTAAACTTTTCCAACAGCAAATTGTTAATGTTTCAAACTGATAATCTATTTGTCAGTGGCAAAATGACTAGTGTGACTAATATAATTTCAGAGGACATTTCAGCAGTCAGAATGAAAAACCCAGTGGTCAAGCTGTGAGAAAAAAGCTGCACCTGGTAATTGCTGCAACACCCACTGACCCCTGTGCAACATGCATCAGCATACCCCTTGACTACATGTAAGAAAATTGCTTCATATTTAGTGCATTATTGTTTCAGTGATCGCAGAGAGGTTGCCTTGCCTGGCCCTGGGTGGCATCATTAACACAGTCTGGAGTAACACGTTTAAATCAGATGGCATTGTCACAGGTGTAACTACTGCTGTTCATGCATGTGATTAATGTCCCCTTTTTTGATTAATTTCCTGCATTGGCTGAAAAGTCTTCGCATTTGTGATTAATGAACCGGCAGCCTAATATAATGTAAGAGTGTTTGGTTTGTATTTTGTGTGTGTCTGTGTGTGCGTGTGTTCTCGCTTTGACTGGCACCAGTGTGCAGCATCCTTCAAAATCCCAGTTCAGTCAGTGGTCACAGCCAAAGGTCAAGCCAAATTAAATCACACATGATACTTTGACTCTCCGTGTTTAAGACCATGTGTTTGTGTCACCATGGAGTCATGATAGGGACAACAGGGGCTGTGCTGCTACAGTAAATCTTGAAAACAAAGACAAGAAAGCAGGCACAGAGCAACTGGCACAGACTGTGTACTTAAAATTAGTGACAGGCTGATACATAAATCCACATCCACTGACGCAGCTCTGGTCCCATGGGTCTAAGCTTTTCTCTGCCTGAGGGCCAGGAAGAGCGTGATCAAGATACTGCAATCCAGAGCCTTCCTCTGTTCACAGAACTGAAAGGGAAAAGTGAATGGCTTGGTTATACTCACTGTTGACCTTTTGATGTCTAAGTCAATATTCTCTCTCTTTTTTCTCTCTCTTCCCTCCTCACCCCACCTTCCCCTTGTCCCTGGTGGTGACAGAGATGGAGGACACAGGGGTCTGTAATTAGATGGTTGACCCCGGGGTTGGGTTGTGTGACCCTGGCAGCCGTGAAGCGCAGATCCAGCCTGATCAGATGAGTAGTTCTGAGGGATCAGTGGTTGAAAGACAGCCGCCTGCGCACCTCAGCCAACCCAGTCACATTAGCCAGTTTGGCCGCCATGGGCACAGTTACAGGAGCCCAGCTGCAGAGCCCAAACAGAATCACAGACACCTGTCTGTGTAGAGTACAAACACACAGACACATGCTTTTCAGTGTCCATAGATGCTGATGTGGCTGCACTACCTGCCACCACTCATGGTAAGGAGAAGGAGGGGGGCTGAGGGGTAACCTGACCCAGGTTGGGGAAGGACAGGGGAGGGAGGGGATGGGAGGCGCAGTGCTGGCCCTTGGTCAAGTGCCTTGTATTCCACAAACAGGCCGCATCCAGTTACACTCTACCTGAGAAGGTGAGCCTGAGGAGAGGATTCAATGAAAAGCATGTGGACCTCCCTCCCTCTGGTTTGCCTTCTGTGGCTAATGGAGATTTTACTCTTAGAAAACACATTCCGATTTCTACTCTGAGCATGTATCCAGAGATTTAGTGAAACTCAAGGTTACTTCATGTGTAACTGTGTTTTTTTTCAGCAGCAGAAGTATTAAAAGCGTTGCCATCACAGAAGTATTGTAGCTGTGAATGGGTCAATAATTGGTAAATGAGGCTCAGCTGTCTTTGCTGCCCTCGCTATTTGCTAATTAAAAGGAGTGAGATGGGGGAAAGGGAAAGAGTGTCTTCAAGGACACGCTGGGAGACGTTCACTTGAGACGGCACAGTCACCGATGCTCCGGGCACATCAGTATGACCTGATCGCCGGCGCTGTTTGAAGTTGGGACAGAGAGAGAGAGAGAGACAAAACTGTCTGGATCTGAAACTGCTGCCCTTGGGGGAATAAAGACATAGGAAGAAATAGAGAGGAGAGAGCACATGAAGGGTGTGAGAAGACAGAGACAGTGACAAAGAGAATGTTAGTAGATGTAGAGGAAAGAAAGAGCAAAAGGCAGAATGTCCTCCACCTTGTCTGTGAGGAAGTTGAGGCCTCTGCTTTAAGATTCTTATTTAGTCTCACTTTACATTACTCATTCATTTCTACCTCTTTACCTCTCTCAAGTCATCATGTTTACACAGGCTGTTACTGCCATTTCCCTGTTGTCTAACCCTCTGCTGTTTTTCCTCCTTCTTCCCCCTCTTTCTTTGTCTTTTTCCTGCTGGTTGGAAATCTGCAAGGCTTGCTCATCGGCGCCAGCCTCTGTTAATCCTCTCCCAAAGCACCTTAGCAACGCTAGGAATTTAGAGATGCTAAAAAAAAAAACACAACGACAACAACTGTTCTTAACACTGGGCTCATATTGGCAAGAGTGGCCACATCTTGAGATGTGTGTGTGTTTTCCATAAGTAGTTCAGAACAATCTGGAAGGGTGTGATAACCAAGGATCTCTCAAGAGAGCATGTGTGTGTGTGCATATATATATCAGGATGTGTGTGCACAGAGTGGGAGTGTATGTTTACGTGATATAGTTCCTATAACACCAGCAACCTGGTAATCACTACATGTAGTCACCTGAGATGCTCATTATCTAGTCTCTGTACATGCTCTGTCTTTGTCTGTTCACCGAGTCCGTACCTCAGCACACACTGCTGGACTTGAGTCTCACAAGCTTTTGTTTTTGTGTGGTTGGCTGCACACACCTGAACGAGTCAATGATAGACGGAGAAGCTAAGTGAGTGAACAAAATACAAATTATCACAGAAAGTGGTGGAACAGTTTATGTTATTATGGGCCCAACTTTGATGTTAGCCAAATGCCTTGATGAAAAAAAAATCAATAAAGCAAGGTTACATCACTCATAGCAATTATGCTGTCAGTTATTTTTCATTTGTTGCCTTTGCGATTTTCACACATCAACACAGATCACCACCCCCACCTTTTTCTTTCTATGCCCAAAATCAATTACTTAGGGGTAATGGTAAAATAATTGAGGGCATGTTTAGGCCTTGAAATTAATACATAGTTTAAATGTTAAAACTTTTCTATAACTTCTAACTTTGAAGTATTAATTTACCTCTCAAACTGAATGTGAAAAAAATGAGAGAAAGGACAATATTTTATTATTAGGTAGCAATATGATTTGAATTTGTTTATTTATTTATTTTCAGCAAAAGCTATATAAGTCAACAACAACAATAAATAAGGAGAATGCAAAATGTAACAGTTGCACAGGAAAGCTGTTATTTAGAACCCAAGTATGTGTCAAGATAAGTGCTTAATCCTTTCTGCTTCTCTTGATAAAAGATGGCCTGCCAGTTTGTTCAAATCAAAATTACCTGTTTCAGTGTGTGCACACTGACTGAGGGCTCTGACCAGTGATGATCTAGTTCTAGTGCCAGATGTGTACGTGTCCTGTTGGGCTAGTCAAATCGCACATTAAATACATTCAAGGCTGTAGAAATATTCATTACAGGCATTTTGACGGATTTTACAAATCTGAAAATGCAGCGGTTTCTTGGACAACATGCCAACTGAGGGACTAAGAGTATTAAGACTGAGAAGCTGGCTCCAGTGAAACAGAATAGGGAATGAGAGCTGCTGCTGGGTTTTGCTTTTTGTTTGTTTGATTTCTGTTGGTGTTTATTTTTGTTGAATTGGGTGAAATATAGGGCCGGAGTTATTTTTTGTTACGTACGATGTTCAGATAACACACATAAGAAAAAAATCCACATGCTCTGAAATCAGACACTGTGCTTGAATAAAAAACTTTGGACAATAGGAGAAAGGGGTCGTATAATTAAGGGGTTTAGAGTAGGTACCATCACAGTAGAAAGAGTGAATGGAGGAAATTTGGGGATCTGACTGTTGCTGACATTTTCCTAAAGGTCGTTTCACCCACAGCACCCATCTCTAAGTACTCCTTGTAATGATGGCCTGCCAGCAGAGGAGATGAGGTGCTATCTGTTAATCACAGTCCTCCCACAGTAATCCATGTCCACTGTTGATAGCCATGATGACCGCTTTGCTGGAAGAGACAGACAGAGAAAGAGGGAGATGGACAATGAGAGGATATTGATTTATAGCAATATCAAATGTCAAAAGTCAATAAACAAAGACATAGCAGAGCAGAATACACAGAACCATGTCATTTCATATTATTACAGTTATCGTACAACAAATATGTGCACAATGTGTATATATATATTGATAGCTAGAAAGAGAATCCAAATGAGCTGAATACTTTATAGCCTATTATCTATTAAATTGCAAATTAATCAAATTTATCCCACACCTTAAACAGTCTAGTAGCTGACAACAATCTAATGGTTCTGCAAACAAATTGAGTAGGGTTCTAATCATTAAGAACAATTTATCTGTACCTCTTGGACATATTGCTGTGACATGCACATCCTTCACTTGTTCCAATCTAGCCCAATCTAAATGACCCAGTATTTTGATCACTTGACCCAGCAAAGGTCAAAGGTCAGCCAGCTCAAACAGCTATCAGCGTGCTGCAGGTTGCAGCAGGCACCATAAAACTACTGTTTCTTATCTGAACTCTTTGACCCCTCATTAACCCCATCTCTGCTGCTTCTGAATTATCACAGTCACAGAGGAGCAGAAATCCTTTACAGCATCTGGTGGGTTTGTATGTGTGCGGGCCAGTGATAGAGACCCGCTACAGATGTGTAGTACAGAACACTTTATTGAGTGAAATGTCAGGTTAGTCATGTGTATACAAACAAGACCTACAGTTGTACTTCGGCACAGAGGTGCTTTGAGTAAAATGCTATTGTTAGCATGGAAACTTCTTCATGTCAGAGAAGAATAATCATAGACATGGTAAAGATTTCCATGTTAACTTGTGAGCATTCTCATCATCATGATGATTTTATAATTAAAACATTGCATATTGACAATATAACACAATATCTATTACAATTAGGTTTAATTATATTGAACAACAGTTGCTGGCTAGTATGACACATGAATATTATTTTGGTTTTCAGGCAGTTTTGTATTATTAAGTGCCAGTGTTGGTGACTATGTTGGAAGTTTCCCAATTGTACTGTAAAACTAGACAAGTCAGACTTTAGAATAAATTATATATAATAATAATAATAATAATAATTGATACTTTATTGATCCCCTTGGGGAAATTGTTGTGTATATATATATATTTTATCTATCATATGACATGAAAGTGCAGTGTTAAGTACTACATTATTATCCATGTTCACCATCTTAGTTTATTATATCAGCGTGCTTATATGTGCTAATTACACCAAACGCAAAGTAATGCTGAGGCTACTGGAAATGTGGTTAGTTTTGCAGGCATTTGTTCATAAATCTGACCTGATGAGGGTGCTGGGTGAAAGAAAATTAAGGGATGATTGCACAAATGTCAACCTGGTGATGGTGCCATGTCTGTACAAACATTTGTGTCTAATGTCGGGTTTGCCAAAGTCATTAGCATCCATCCTCTGTGGACCATGAATTTCTGTATATAGCTATAGTTTCACGGACATACCTCTAAAAGCTATTTAACCACTAACGCATTGCTTTCCATAGGGTCATGTAGTTAGTGTGGTTACAAATGCAGTATGGAGAGAGAGCCTTTATGTCTACAGGTTATGTTGTCTGAGGTTATAGTACACAGACAAGCTGGGCAGGAAGAAACTGAAATCACATTGGTCTGTTTTTTGTTTTTAAAGGGGAGGGATGACCAAACAAGAAAGTAAAAAATAAAGTACTAATAGTAATTACCAGCTCAACTTTTACTCCTGACACAAGTTGTATAAAAACATTTATATTACAAATCACACTGTGTTGGAATGTCTGGATATGACCAGTGTTTTCACCAAACTGCTGATTCAAATTTGGGTTTATTGTGTATATTAAGTGAGGAAGAAGACAACACTTCATCAGCATTTTATTCTTAAGTTCCCCCTTAGCTCCTGGGCACCTTGAACAGTCCAACCAGTGCTGTCAAACAACCCAAAGTTTCTTCATCTGCATGACTCTATGAAGAAAACTCTTTGTGGAACCTCTTATGTTGAAAGAGAAGAAAAAAGAAAAACACCAACAATGAATACTAGGTCAAAGAGCCTTCCTTCAAGTACACAAATAGGAGGATGAGGATACTTAAAACTCATCATGCGACCCTTCCTTGATGTTCTTTTTGCCTCAAATGTTAGGGACACTGGTATCACAGTTTCAATCTGATTTTGAAAAATGGCACATTAAAAACCTAAGAAAATAAGATTTTTACTCCATGGTCTTGTGATTATTTGTTTGATAAAAAAAAATGTTTAATGGCAAATGACTCAGGATTGCTGATTTTAGGTATTAAGAGGAGTTCAAGTGTCAAGTGTGAATGGTTGTTTGTCTCTGTATGTCAGCGCTGCGATGGACTGGTGACCTCTCGCCTGATGACAGCTGGGATAGGCTCCAGCATTCCTGTGACCCTTACGAGGACAAGCGGTTAAGAGGATGGATGGATGGTCAGTGGTCATGATGACACTGTACTCACCAAAGTAATTTCTGATATCACAAAATACTACAGTATCAACAAACAGGTCTAACAGGCCAAGAAATACAACTGGTGAAACAGTCAGATACACTGTAAACAAGTCAATGTTATAGCCAACTTAACCACTTTATTGTTCAGTAAAAACTCTAGAAAAAGCAATGCAGCACGTCAATGCTGGACCAGGGAGAGTTTGTAAATTGTTATGCGTGTTTATAATGGGCACCTTGGGTCCTTTGTTTTCTCTCCCAAAAAAGTTTTGTTAATTGTGGTTGGTTTAAAACCTCAGTCTCATTGTATGTCTGCTAGCGATTCTTGGTGAATGTAGTGTTGAAACTGATGGACAGAGGTAATAAAGACAAAAAATATCACATTGTAGTCAACCTTAGCTGTTATGCACCTGCTGAGCTGCAGCACTGTACACATAAGGCTTGTTAAAATAGAATATGAATCGAAGGATATAGAGATGAATCATTAACCTCCTTGTCAGTCACATTCTCATACCAATAAGGTGGTGGGGCATGACCACAGTGACAAACTAAATGGTGAGACTTATCGAGAAAGTAACATTGTTGTGTGGATGATGTAGAGTGACAAGACCTCACAGCACGGCAAAACAAATCTGCAGCCAAGGGCAGATGGCTTCCACAGCTGAGCTTGTATTTCTGGAGATAATGAAAGTTCGATCATGTCATGCTGCCTTTTCTATTCTGCAACACTGTGCTAAGAAAAAAAAATCTATGAAATTACTTTTGTTGACTCTATTGTAGGCAAGGATCGCATTAAAGCAGTTTGTTTTAGTCAGTTATATGAAATCAATCCAATATTTTATCTGTATCACATCATGTCTCGACTGGATATGCATTTTAACAATAGAACATGTAACGCCACTTTTTCCACAAAATTTGTTAAGAAGGCCATGATGCCCTTGATTGATGTGTCAGGCATCACCTGCACTGACTGTAAGAACCCCGAGTTATAACCTAACAGTTTGATGTGTGTAGAAGTGAGAGGGGATATTCTGTAGCAGCCTGGTGTCGTTTACACAAGATTGTATCAAGGTAAACACAGGAGATCATTGTGCACGATGACACTTGTCAAACTAGAGGCTGCAGGTTTATCATATAATGTATGATAAATGATATGATGAATGATACGTGATCTGGCCTGTCATCCTCAGTTAGCAGCGTGGTTTATATTAACTGAAGATTTCTGCCGATCAGTGGAGTACAGACTGCTTTTCTGTGTATTTCGGCCATACACATGTAATTTTTACATGATACTAATTTAAATTCATCTACTGAATTTAGTGTGTATTAATTTGTAGTAGTATTTAATTTGTCCCTGATGGAATCATGAGATTTACACCTGAGAGACTTACTAACAGTGCAACATCTAAGACCTTAGTTACGTCTTACAGTACAAGAAGGGTCACCTCCCTGTATCTTAGAGAAGTGACAGTTAGGAGGTTGGGGTGTATGGTTTGGCATAGAGCACACAGCTTTGACACTGAAACCCCTACAGAGCATCTGACTCTGGACACAGGAGACTGCTGTTCACAGCCCGTCTCCTACCAGCTGTCAACAGTGGTTTCTTTTACCCATGATCTCTACCTAATTGTTACCAAGACGCTTCAGTTGCCTAAACTTAAAGTTGCATTATTAGATTTTTTCGGCTACTTGGGGGAAGGGAAATAATTATAATATATATATAATATATATATATATATAATAACACAACACTGACACATTTATAAATTTGGTAAATATTTTAAGAAACTGCTGCCTGAGGGAAACTTTTAGCTTTTATCTGCTAAACACTCCATTATGTTCACCAGCAAGTCTGAGCAGGTGTTTATTAGAACTTGTTCACTGAAAACAGCAGCTTGGAAATGTTAGTAAAACCAAAACAATGATTTTAAACAGGGAAACATTGTAATAACCTCCATAAAATGTGTTACTATGAAAGACCACGTTCACTTTTAGATATGTTGATTAGTGGAGCTTTAACCATTCTCAAGCATAATGGTGGCAGATAAAGAAACATTTAGGCTTATTTTGAAAGGTAATATTGATCTGATTTATTTTTTAGGTTGAGCTGTTTATATAAACAACCTCCTTCAATTTGTAGAAGTAAATATTGTAAGATAAGCTAATTAAATGCAGATTTACAGTCATAGCTCATATTAATTTGAGTCTGTAGAGAACAGTTTGCCAAAGTGTTGAATATTAATTGATACATTTGTAAAATTCAGTTATCCATATTTATCTTAAAAACTTATTTGTTTGATTGAGTAGAGGTTGAAGAGTTTCTTCTTTATAAAGTCCCTCAATGTGAGACTAGGTTTATTTTCAATGTATAACTTTGCCTTATTTTACCTGCAGACGATAGAAGGACAGTTAAATACAGTTTAGTTTTCAGATGAGTTTTCCATATAGTAGACAGGGCTGTGCCTACAGAGGAAACACTTTGGAAGTTTGGTGGGTTTAATAACATGAGGATTTTTTGATGGTTAGACATTAAAAATTTTCAGTTCTTTAAGATTCTAATACTTTTCAAAGAAGACCCGTTAACTTTGAAACTTTTTCAAATGAATAAATGAAATATGATTTTCTGTATTTTAATAGAGATTTTCAGAGCCAGTGAACATTTCTTAGCTGGGTAGGGTTATGTTTAGAGACTTTGGACTCATAACCTTAGAAAATCCTGGTTCCAGCACTGATTAGGAGACTCCTTGTCCTTTCATTCAGTGATGGACAGTGAGGCCACTCAGTATGCTACATCACAACCCCCAAACTTCCATCTTCTTCAAACTTATTCTTTCCTTTCTCTTCCTTCCTCCAAAAAAATCCCCGGTTCCTGTGGAGTGGCTGGTTTTGTGTGGTCCCAGCACTGTCCCGTTTTTATCAGTCCTCTGACGGGTTACCCCGGTCCCCCTCGCACCTGCGCTGCTCCCAGGTCCCTACAGGAATGCGCTGGGGCTTGTAATCGCCTTTGTGGGGGCCATTGAGTTGTACGGCTGACTGAAACTTCCCAACCTCACAGCGCGCTGGCCGCTGAATGGGGCTCAGCGTGGGGCGGCTCTCCAAACCACGGCCGCTGCCAAATTCCTACAGAGGCGCTCCACAATCACTCCCACACAGGCCCCGATATACCGCCAGGCAGGAGGGACGGGGAGGGGGACGCTGGGTCGGGATATGGTGATGGTGAGTGTGTGTGTTGGGCAGGGAGATGGAAAAGTCTACATGTAACTCCAAACAAGACACTTTATACGTCTGGATGGACATTTCTCGAATACTTGTCGTTTTTTTTATTAGTTATTAAACTGAAGCAGTGATTTAGGTTAACAATAAACCATTTTAAAATGGATTTGAATATCTCATCTCCCGTCAGAAAGTTCCGCTGTGCAGATGCTATTCCAACGACGGAGGAGTCTGAAGAAAATGAAAAATAAAATAGAAAAAAGTGTTGTGGTGAATGCTGGACAAAGTTTGAAAATAAAGCAATTTCTCACAACTTTCGGTACATTTGTGCTGCGTTTCGGTGCATTAGGTCTGTGTGCCGGCATATAGCGTGGTAGCTGTGGGTAGATAGAGCAGCACTGCAGGATTAAGAGGCAGCAAGATTGTTAAACATGTCAACGTGTAATTGCACGATAAGGCCCTTCCGAGGAATTCATTGGCCCAGTTGCTTTCTCTATTCCGCGCTAATCTCGCCCTGCACATTCGCTCTGTGCAATCTGTCTCCATAATCTTCTGTGACAGAGCGGGCGACGCGAACAGGCTGCTTGGTAATTTTTTTAGGAAAGGGGGGGTGCGCGGAGAAAATATGCAGAGGCGTGATAAAGTGACGCTAATTATCCCCATTTAGGACAGGGAGTGCAAAGGATCGGGGCTTTACGAGCAACCGAGTGTGCGCTGGAGCTGATGGCCTCCTAGCACGGAATATATCGGTGGCTACAAGATAAGAGTATCGCGCGGTGGAGAGATTTATTGGCCAGTCAGCTGAACACACACCAGCGCGCGCACGCACACTTACAACAGCAACTGTCGCTGCCACACAGCCTGTATACGTTGCACCCTACACTTAGCACTCCTTCACCTCAAGGTGTCATTTATTCGGGTTAAATTTGCCAGAACACTCCTCTTTTAGCCGGGCGATGCGCCGTGACGCGCTCCGCCTCTCCGGGCTTTCAGTGTTAATCCGCATCTCTTCACATCAACAGATAAGATGGAAACAGATGCAAAGCACATAACGAGGCCATCCTTTGCCATACGCTGCGCGGCAGTGCGGAGAGATGTCTCCGTAGATGCCGTTTATTTTGCTTTTTGGAATTTAAACTCATTTCCAGACATTGTTCCTCTGATTTCTTGCAACAGATTAATGAGCAGCCAGAGGTTACACGCTTTACTATGAGGCCTAACAGGTTTAATTGACATACCATACAAGTCTTCATCAGTGTGAAATAGGCCCTTTAACTATGTATTTGAGGTTGATTTAAAAAAATGACTAAATAGGCATAAATTTCCCTCATTTGCATGTGTATGGTTATTAGCTTGTATCTTCATATGAGGCCTACAGGCAATAAAAATGTACATGCCAAAACCAGTTGTGGCCTGTCATAAAAAAATTAAGTCATTTCCAGACTAATTTTCATTAATTGAAGAGGATTAATAATCTCAGTTACATGGTATTTTTTTCCTCAAACACCATTGACGATTTCTTGTCAAATGTACCAAAACGCGTCTATAATCAAACATCTGCAGCTTTGAGATTTTAATGAGTCATCAATAACACCACCACTGGGAAGCTGGAGTCCAGCCTGATCTGTGCAGCTGTTCGTTGATATCAGGTTCAGCGTTTCATCTCAAAATAGTTCATGCTGCGTTTTGTGCAGTAAGTGAAACTTTCACATCTTGACAAAGTGGCATTAAGATTTTTCGACGTTTCTTGTTGTGGTTATGTCAAACTTGAAATTGTTGTTCACATCTGTGTTTGCGCCTGATGCAGTTTTGCCAGTTCTCAAGTGTCAAGAGCAGAAATAGTCAACTCTCCGTCTTACCGCTTTTCACATGTTGGGACCAACAGTAAAGATAAGATAGTCCTGGAAAACCCCAGTTACTTTAAAATATTTGTTAAAGTCTTGATTTATCATCTTTGCACACCGTTATTATTAATAATTACGATAATAAGATAACCAAAATAAGAAGTTAAATAACTTGACATTGGAAATGTATGTATTTTCTCAGATGTCTGTTGTATTGTTGATGCCCACTTAACAAACATAAAAATGCATATAAACAATTCAATGGCAAATGACGCAGATTATTAAAAAGCTCTCGATGACAAAAAATAAACCAGTTCAGGTGAAGGAACTTAAGAGACTTTATTTTTTGTCATTAGTCATTTTATCACTGAACTGTTCATTTTATATTTTTACTCTTTACTATTTCCATGTCTCTTTCCAGCTGTGTAAAGTGTTCAAACAGAAGCAGTGAAATGGCACCAAACTTTCATTCAGGAAAATATCTCGGTGCACCAAAAAGATGCCAACCTATTTCAATAATTTCCTGTATGAACTGATATTCCTATTCATTTTTAAGCCTAATATAAACCCATATTAAAAAAAAACTCAAGTCTGCAGCCTTTGACAGGTTGTTACAGTTTGACTGAAAAGCATTTTCCTTATTTAAAAATCTGATGGATTTCAGGTTGAAGTCTGGCACGACTGTTTAATTCCTTTGCAAAATAAAAATGCAATTACTGATCACATATTGCTCTAATATTTTACAAGTTGAGTAGAATCATTTAATTTTGCCTTTTAAATGTGTCATGACAACAGTCACATCTCAAAATGAAAAAATGTTAATATCATGTTTTAAGCAAAAATGAGGACGTTTCGTTCATAGCACTAACAGGTGGTTTGTAAGATGAGGCCCTCGAAAATGTTGAAAAACAAGCGTGTCAAGAATTATATTTACATAAAAAGAAAATGTGGGCCATCAATTTGGCCTGCATTAAATATTTAAAATGGGTACATTTTGGTCTGAAAACCAACTTTTTTACAATTTATAAATACATTTCTATTTACCATATAAAAGTTCAGCTCATTATACAACACCAAACTACCAAAATGGTGTCCTCATAGGCCTGCAAACTTTTGCTTTTACGCACAGTTGGGTTAATCGTGATATCTGTGTCCAGCAGCGGAGTACAAATGTAAAGAAAACTCTAAATTTTTGTCGAGAGAATGACGATATTCTTGTGTCCTAAAATGTAAAAAAAAATAAAAATAAAACTCCTGCAAGAACTTTGTGAAAATAATCAATCTAAGACCGTTCTCTTAAGAATCAAAGCAACATCTTGTGAAATTTATTCAGTTCTTCTTCATTGCAATATCAGGGCTTTTCACTTGCAGAAAAGCACTTAAATTACAACAGCAGTTGCCCGTCATCCTTTGAAATATTAAAATTATTCACAATTTACAATAATTAGAGTGTTACAATAAAAAGAGATGATTTCCAAGAATTAAGACACAGGCTTCTGCAAATGAACACAAATATTTAAAGAATGTGATTTTCCCATATCTTTTAAAGCACTTTCTTATGATTATGACACGTTATCTCATTTTCAAATAACTTACAAGAACCCCCCAAATCATGAGACAATTGAACCAAATATCCCCATGTGAACCTGGCATAACCCTCAACTAAGACTGTGAAGTAATGGACAAAAAGATGATAGCACAATACCCAATATCTCAGCATCGTATTCGTTATATAATTCCACTGGTGGCTATTCAAAAAAGCCGAGATGAATATGCTATTTACCCTTCATTTACAATATCATAAACATTCTGTACAAAATGCAGGTAGTTCTCGGGACCGGGGTTATTTAGAAAAGAGGTAAATATTTGGTTATGTGTTCGTTTGCAGTTTTCAATTATTCTGTGAGTTCTAAATATGTGTTAAAGGGACCGTCCCGTTCACTCCAGCCGTGGCGCTCTGGTAATGCTGCGGTAAGGCATGGAGTCTACTTTGCATTGACGGGTCCCCTGGCTCTCCGGTCGGTAAATACATGCTTATCATCTCTCTCAAGTCTCCGGGGCAAGGACCCCGTGAGTGTGTGCTGCTGACAGGAGGGCTTACACTCGGCTCCGACTTCACCAGCGACCCTAACGTCCCCATGGCAGCTGAGGAGGAGACGCCGGAGCCTTGGTGCTGTGTGTAGGTGATCCCGCCGTAGCCGGATGGAGAAGCGTTCATGTAGCTCTGAGAGTTCGAGATGGGGCTGTACTGCAGGGCTGTCATGTCGTAGCGGTGCATGGGCTGGGGGTTGTGTGAGTGATGATGGTGCGAGTGGTGGTGGTGGTGCGCTCCGCTTCCCGGGTGCTGGCTGTAGGCTAGCTGAGCCTCCTGCATCATCGCTGCGGCCGCCGCAGCTGCAGCCACCTGCCCCGAGTACGCACCGTTCGCCCAGCCGTTCATGTGCGCATAGCCGGAGCTGGCGGAGCCTCCGTGACCCCCGGGACTCTCTAACCTCTGCCCGACCCCGGATGAACTCATGCCGACCCCTAAACCAACACCACCGGCACTGGGCCCAGATAGCAGTCCACCGGCAAGGGAATATTTGTCCTTTTTCAGCAGCGTCTTGGTCTTCCGTCTTGGCCGGTACTTGTAATCCGGATGCTCCTTCATGTGCATGGCTCGCAAACGTTTCGCCTCGTCGATGAAAGGGCGCTTCTCAGCCTCGGACATCACCTTCCACTCGGCGCCCAGCCGCTTGCTGATCTCAGAGTTGTGCATTTTGGGGTTCTCCTGTGCCATCTTTCTCCGCTGCCCACGGGACCACACCATGAACGCGTTCATCGGCCTCTTCACCCGTTCCTGGTTCGCTTTGGACCCGCTGTTCGGCCCCGTTTGCCCCGTGGTTGTATTTGTTTGGGGGACGGGGGAATGAAGGTCAGTTTCCATCATCATGCTATACATTCACCTGGTTTTAAAAGTCGCCACCAGCAGAGAAAAAGTCTAGTTCAAGATACGTCAGGCGCGCACAGGATCGGGTGCGCACAGGGTGACTGGGTTACAAAATTAATATTCTAACCCAAAATGAATAGAATACGAGACAAGAAAAATAATCCGAAAGCGTGTATAAAAGGTTTTCCAACCAGTATTTCACCTTCTCTTCGGCTGGGTTGGTTCACATCCACTGTGATAGAACGCGCATTTGAGCCACTTTCCCTGACGGAGTTGTGAAGTTGGTTAAAGCGGCGGCCATATGATGCGCACTGACAGTGGTTAAATGAGCCACAAGCGGCCAATGAGGCGGTAGCAGCAGAATGATTTGCATGGCGTTTGGTCAGGTGACTAGGGGACCATAGAGGAAGAACACACCGGAGGAGGAGGAGGAGGCGGAGAGGAGGGTCAATCCCACAAATAGCACAAGGCATTTGAAATTTCCAAACACGCTCTCATAGACTTCAACTAAACAAAAATAACTAAGATTTGTTAGCAGTGATGTACCGGCCAAACAGTGGGTGCAGACTCTGATTACCATGAGTCAAACATCTCGACATATTAAAAAAATGGTTCAAAGCCATATTTAAAACACAGCTTCCATATCAAGGAGCAGTTTGACTTAAATTATTTTCTCCCATCTTTAACAGATTTTCTCACATTCGCTGTGTGTCCTAGAAGCCTGGGCACAACTGCAATTTTAAGGACTGAAAATACGCTATAGTCTACCCAAAACAATTCAATTCCAGACGACTTGATGCTCAAATACCCATCAAAATCCATTTGCAGACGATTTCTTTCTGTCTCTCTTTCTCTCCCATTCCAGGTTTGTAATAATGGCCTCAGCACAGAAGATGACGTGAAAGAGATGTGGTAAAAAACTGTTGGTCTAAGTGGAGAAGCCCATAAGGATGGAAAACCATATAATGACGTGAAATTACCGGGGCAAAGCGAAGTTACCGCCGTCTGCTGGTGATGGTGGATGCGTCCTGGGCATGTCTCTGTGTTCAGATAAAGATCAAAAGGTGACCTGTAAACTACTCCGAGTGGGTTTTTTATGTAGCAGTTACATTTCTGTATCTTATTTAACGTTCAGTAAAGCAGCCCGTTTGTAATCCACGAGAGAACAGCGGTATATGTGTCTTCAAGTCCGCGCATATATAATCCAGATTTCACAGCTGACCTCCTCTGAAAAGCCCAATCACCCTCTAATTGAAAGGGAAAACGAAATACCACTTCCCGCGGTGAGACTAACGATTTAATCATTCTATCGTACTTTGCTGTTTATTTTAATTAGAGCTTGGTTTGATATAACCCTGTGCTTAGGGCCTGAGGGAGCGGGATCCATGCGTCTTTGGTAACAAGGTTAACAGGATATCACAATGGTCAATAAACGTTTCCAGTGCTCCGGGGCATGTGGCTTAAGGCCCCAGAAAGATGACAATATTATGATGAAAACTAGGAGAAGTTTGTACGAAGAGCAAAGAAAACGGACAAAAAAAGAAGAAAAAACAATACTGACTATTCACTGGCTTCGTGTAATAAATATGTAGAAACAGTGCTGCCTCAGAATTATTACAAATATTTAATACATTACAGTGAATTTCATTCAAAATATGTATACATGTGTTTTTTACATTTAAAAGTAAATATTAATATTTTAATCAACCCGCATGAACACAATCTGGATTTTGAATTTGTTATTTTAAAATACATTAAATACATTTCCAGTGTCAGACGCACGTACGCATAATATTGGTTGCAATTAATTAATTTCAAATTTCCATTTTATTCCGATCTGATCTAGGAATCGAATGAGAGGAATAATTAAATAAACAGTACTATTATTGTTATTATCAATGTTATTAGTATTATTATTATTAGTGCTGTTGTTGTGGAGTGGATTTAAGGACTCCGGTGGTCCCTGTTTACTCTCTCGGTCATGCCCCATCAGTCACTCTTCTTTTAACAAACCTCTTTTCAAACCTCCGCGCTCCTTTGTGCGCGGCCTCTCCAGCAGGATGTGTGTGCACCGCGATTGTAGTGCACGACTGGGGTTAAGGGTCAAAGCAGTTATCCAACGCCCCCCACACTTCCCACAACAAATAAATATATAAATAAGTGAATGATTTTGAACATCTACAAGCGTCCAGACTCCTGCGCAGCGGCCAGTGGATGTCATTGTGCCTTTAGTTCTGAGCTCATTCCTCCATACCCGGAAAATAACCCTCATGCTCAAAAAAGTCACAAAACCCTAGACGCTATAGTACCTGGGTTACCCCCTTAATCTTTGATCCTTTCTCCCAAAGCAGTTAACCTGAGCCAGAACAACAATTTCTACTTGCGTGGCTGTGGTTTGTGCACAAGCGAGGAGCGCAGGCAGAACTGCTGGGTGATGTGTTGGCTTAGGGGAAGAAAAAGGACTGCTGATCACCTGGACATAAAAGGTGGTTCACCTGGGTTAATTATTTAACCCATGCTTAGGAGAGAAAGCACCTATTTTCGTGCTTCAATCTATACACCCAAAAATCTAAAGATGTGACGATCATCCCCGTCACCACCGCCTCGCCCCCGCCTACTGAAAAGTAAAAACACAGAGAATCATGTAACGTAAACACTGACATGCACCAAGCAGTGAAACCAGTCATGGTTTAATAAACAGTTACACAATTTCTCACATGCAACGTATTTTGCTTTTCAATTCAGAAAAATAAAGGTGGCTAATAACAGATAATAACCACTCAGTCCGGAGCCGATAATGTCACTTCGGAAAATCAAACTGAGTCGCTTAGAGAGCAACTGGTAGCACCACGAACCAAAGCAGTGTGCGCTCTGTGCAACCAAGCCCTTGTGGAGTTCACTTGTTCCAAAATAAAACCGCCTGTAGCTAGAAACGCATTATCTGCATTGAACTGAATACAGCAGAGCGCAGGCGCTCCAACATAAAGATAGTCAGTAAATACCGTTATTTCATTATGCACAATCACTGAGATTAGAAAGCGTTCAAGTTTGCTTTACACTATTTTTCGGCTCGATTTTCTCATGTCGCGTTAACCGATAACAGCCTTTACGCACAAAAGATAATTTAACTGATCTACATTTACAGGTTCAATATTTACATCAATTGTCCTTTTGCGTATGGAATTGTCATATGCAAACTTACGCATGTTCCCCTGGTTCCCTCTACTCCAGACCAAGTGGGCAGATTTCTCCCTTCACACTCCTAAAGCCGTCCTAAACCCTCCAAAGCTTCATGTAAGACCGCTACTCCCACTACAGTCTGGCCGCTCGAGTGCCAAGGCCATCCATACCCGGTGCCCAAACCCACCACTCAACACATACTGAGGGGCAGAGACAAGAAGAAATGACATTTATTATACACCCTAAAAAGACAATTCCAAGTTATTGTTTCTCTCTGCGAAAGGGGCTCGCTTGTAACACAATGAAGCATCTTTTGTGTGGCACAGAACAATACAAAACAAGTATTCTAATAAATAGCCACTTTTTTTGGCTCTCCAGGATGAATGGGCTGGAGCGGCGGGGTTCTGAAAGGCAGCTGTGCCGCATTCGAGGAGGAGGGGCGAGGACTTGGCGAAGAGCCCCGCACCCCCTTCGCCTCCTCCTGGATACTGACTCCCATTACTGATCCTGGAACAGAAAAGGATGCAAAGAGAGGGGGTGAGGGGAGGGTGGAGGGAAAGAATTGACTTTGGAAGCTGGTTTAGGCAGGACACACACACTATGTCCAACAATATGATCCTTCAATCATCAAATATTGCTTCATATGCTCACATTGTCCAATTAGATTTAGATTATATGGACAGAGACAGCTTGTAAGCATGTGTTTTCATTTTAACAGCTTCTAGGACATACACACACATTTTATTTAACACGCATACACACAGGTAAATATACAATGTAAGACACAGCTGAGCTCACAAAAGGTTACCACTGGAAACACAGTGTTGATTACCTCAAAGATTAATTTCTTCTCAGTCTAACCCTCACATGTCCTCTTTGTTTTACAAACACAGGAACAGAGCCTGGTTGAGCAGCTCCCTCATGTTAATGTGTCAGGCACGATGCTGCTGACTCCCTCCTATGCCTGTTGCAGCATCCTGTGTTCAGGGTTGCCAGAGCTGAAACACTCCCTGACTTGTAGCTGCTGTGCTGTTCTTCACAAACCCATTTGCTTATTGAGGGGAGCCAAGGTGAAAAATTTGTGGGTCCCCTAAAAGTCATTTCCCATGTTTCTATTGGTCAGGAACAAAGGATGGCAACAAAGCAGACTCTGAGATCCTTTACTGCAAAAGTGATTGTTCTTTATTCTATAATGACTTGGTAAGATTAACAGGAAAAAGCAAGCATTTGGTGGCTCACTTGCCAAATTCCCTCCACAAATCTCTCATTTTGATATAAGAAAATATTTCATAAATATGTGCTACAAGGAGATGTCACCAGCTTTTCAAATCAAATTTATTGTCTGACATGCTGATTGTTATCATGATAAAACCTGTGGTATTTCTTGGCTTATATTCAATAAGCCAGTGGTGGATAACCAACCCTTTCATTTACTTTCTGCCTTGGAAAAATACAGCATCACTACACATTCTAACAACTTCTATGTCCTGTCATTTTCATTGATTCACCTGAGATTTCTTTGTCACTTTGCAAGATGAATTGCATCAAATAAGCACTACACATAAACCATAAAAGCATAGGACTGACACAAAGTAGTAAAGCTAAGTAAAAGGTGCTGAAACTATTGGGGGGGGGGGGGACAAGAAAGGCAGAGAGAGAGCGATCACATTAGATTCAGGCTAAAAGCGTTGAGGCAGAAGTGAGCCAATCTGTTAAAAGCAGAGGTCTTAGCTCAGTTCATTGAGTCTTTCTCCAACACACATATCTCCATATTCAAATACATTAAGATCTCAAAACCAGCGAGAGACAACAAAACAAATATAAGAAGTCAAGGGACTGATATTCGTACAAAAACATCTAAAATTTGTATTTCATTTGCTTTTACAACTTCTCTTAACTAATAATCTTTCATTTTTGTGGTGATAATGCAGCTCTGTTATAAGAAGCAAGTAATCTGGTCTGTGCCTACCCTCATTTCCAAAGTTAGAAGAGAATAAAAAGTTGTAAATTACCTTTTGTGCACCAGAACATATAAGAAGTATAAGAATATATAATGTAAATAAAGTGGCAAGACACAATGAGAATCTAAAATACACTACAGTATTTAAAAGTTTAAAAACAAGTCTAAGATGTCAAATCATAAAATAAAATACTGAGGCGTTATGTACAAAATTAACACGCAATGAGTTACATGTCAGGAAATCCAGTCCAAGTTAGTAATGGCTAAAACTGGTTGATATGCAACATATTTTAGAAAACAGCATAATGCGTCGTGTCCTTATTAAGTTTAGAGCAGGATGGTAACCCCAAACTGCCAAACTGAAAGTGAGATTTTTCACAAAGAGAGCATAACATGCCATTCAAATCTGGGGCACTCTTGTCTACAAGCAATTTGTTCTTTTGTTGCTTCATGTGCTCTATTTTCATGTTCTTCTCTTGTTAGAATCATAAGAGAAGAGCATATAAGCGCTTGATGGAGTGGTGAGTCAGAGACAGGATGACATGAACAAGTGAGAAGGAGAGTAAGAAAAAAAGAGAGAGGGAGAGACAGAGAGAGACCAGGGAGGCCAATGTCAATCCCACGGCAAACAGCAGTGGATAATCATGGGCTTTAGGAAAACACTGTGTCCATAATGCTATTACCCAGGATTACCTACTCCAGCAGAGAAGGCGCAACTCTCTTCACAATGTGCCACAGACCTTTCAGATAATCATCTTATCTCAGATGACAAACCCAGAAGAAACATCCTATTATTCAAGAAGGGGAAAAAATCTACAGCATGTTTGGATGAAGACATATTGTAATCCTAAATTATTCGAGTGGAAAAATATAAGATTTTGAAATTAGCACGCCAGTCACTTCCCGACTCTCTCTCTCTCTCTCGCGCGCTTTCATTCTCTCACTGTCTCTTTCTCCCAGGGCTCTTTCTCCTTTTCCCGCAGGGCAATTAGAGACAAGATTTTATGCATTGTTCAGCTTATCAATTAGCCATAACACCTTCCCCTCTGATTGGTCTGTAATGAACGTAATGGTTTTAACAGTCAGGAGTTGCAACTCTTAGAGGTGCTGTGCTAATGGTGTCGCCACGGCGATGGAGTCACAGTAACAGCTCTGCGGAAAAGCAGGAAGGAGGAGGAGGGGTGGGGGTGGGTAAGTCAGCTCTCCCCAACACATCTCTAATTAGAGCTCACAGTCAGTCATTACTGATGTAATAGGGTGTAACACTAATGGCTATCAGGCAAGCCCCCACAAACAACAGAGGGGGGCTCTTGTAAGGTGAGAGGAGCAGAAAATTTATGGAGGAGTGGGAAAAAATAAATCAAGAGATTATGGTGAGGAGACGAGGTGAAATGGAAAGTTGCAGTGTGGAGTTGAGGGGGGGTCAAGGAGTGAGGAGAGTGATTAGGGGAAAGTGTGCGTTGCAGCACAGACCGTTTTTCAGTACAGTAGTCAGACAAGGTCAGAGCCCATTAATGGAAATTTTTTCTTTGATGATAGCCAGATATGTCATGTTAGACTTTGGCCAGATATAGAGATTGACAAGACAAAAAATGGATAAAAATTAAAGAGGTATGAGCGGGCGGCTGACGGGAGGCAGAAGACAGAAAGAGAGCCAGTATGACTGAGGGAGAAAAGCAGTGAGACAGACTCCTAGTTAACCACTTTGGCACTTAGACCTTGTTAGCACAGATGCACTCTGCAGCCCATTCAGCTAGTGATGCATGTTTTTACACTTTTCAGCACTAAATTGCTGTGGATGTAGCAAAACAGAGTGACGGAGGTAAAGATAAGGAAGCTGGATGACAGGAAACCAATAAGGAGGAATGATAAGAGGGAGAAATGAAAAGTGAAAGCCTTAGAGAAATACAAGTTCTCCTCACAGTCTGGAAAGAACCAAAATCTGAGTAGCATGTGCAAAACAAAATCTGTAGATTGTCTTTATTTTTATGTTTATTATTTAAAACATCTTTCTTTTGTGTAGATGAGGAAGTACAATGCATACATTAACATAATGAACATTGCCTGTAGTGTAAAATTGGACTAAGTTACCCTGAAGAAGCTGTCCTTATGTGCTTACTTTCCCCAACATCTGAAAATAGCAGTAAAAATAGTAATGCAGGTCCATTAAGGATCTGTTGATCCCATCAGCAGATGCAGTTTGCCCACTGGATATGAAATTGTAGATAGCTCAAATTTCCATTTTTTCTAAGCACTTCTAAGCAATATCTCCTCACTGTTGTTATAAATCCCAGCATAAATGAAATGTCAGAATAAAGCACTACTTTGGACATAATTGTTATTCAAAACTTCAGTCATCAAAACAACTTTTTTGTTAATTAAATGTATTATTTTAAAGCCAAAATAAGGATTACTGAATGAACAGAACAAGCTTCTTCTCACATTTCATACCATGGTGCATACAGGGTAGGTCTTCATTTAATGTAAGTCAGCTGAATTTACACTAGTGTTGCATTACAAAAACAGCAGCTCAGCAGCAACCCTAGCAAGGGTGGGATGGGGAACCTTTCATTTATTGCAGTCCAATAGTCCTCTTTTGAGGTTGGGTCCACATGTCCTGTAAAACCCCGTATACAAAAATACTGTGCTGATGAGCAGCTTTCGGTATTATGGTGCCACTATTCGGACTCTGTTAGACAAAACGAGATAGGAACACATAAGTCTGCAGGTATTTCAACGTAGACTTGTACACATCAGCTGTACACATGACAGACTGTAGACTGTTCCTTCCGTTTGATGTTAATCTGTATTCGGTATATGTCAATAGTTTTAAAGGGTTTGTTTTTAATATAGAAGACGAAAACTGAAAGTCCTGTTTTAAAATTGTATTCAACACACTATACAGACATTATAAAACACAAACTATTTTTTATAATAAGATTGCCCCTGAACCTTGGAGGTATATTGTAAGTGTAACCTATTGTGTAGCTTTACTAACAACAGTGCTAGCAGCTTGGCCTTTGAGGGAGCTGCAGGACTTCTGGGGGGTTCTCTATTCCTGAACTCAGCCTTGAAAGTGTGCCGAGTGTGTGCATGTGTATGTCTGAGGCTTAGGGGGGGCTCCTCAGTTGCCTAACTATAGTCCCTCACCCAGAATTTGAAATAAGGTCATCGTCCCCGGGAGGCCCCAAGTCAAAGCCTTCCTTCTTCACCTGCCCTTTAACTCTCCTCATCGCATCCTTTTCTTAATTTAACTCTTCACCTGGGTCCCATGTTTCCCTCTTCCCTTTACGTCCTTATCATTCCTTTTATTTATCATTTGTTTATACAGCAGTTACACATTTCTCTGGTAAATTTCACACATAAACTTCCAAAGGAGAGCATGAGCAGGAGAATATCACAATGACTCACCCTCTTCAGTTGTGCTTATATTAAATATGGTCTTCACCTCAGTAGTTAGAGGTTGAGTTGGTTTGTTTTTGTCTTAGCTTCTGCAAAAAAGAGAAACATCCAGTAATGTCATTAGGCCTTAAAACTGTAATTTGATTGGAGAAATGAATTTTACGAATTAGCAAAACAATAAAAATGAAAATGGCATCGATAGTTGATAAGGCAGGTAATAAGTGTATTAAAGCTTGCAGTCTGTGTGCATGTGTATCTGTGTCTAGAGCAGCACAGATGCATATCCAATAGGACGCAGAGTGAACAGGACAATAACACACCATTCTTATGCTAATCAAGGAGGCCATTAATGTTTACATTCAAAATCAGGCCGTCCAAAGAAATACATTCACTCTGTGCTAAACTAGGATAATTAGTTCCCTCTTAAAGCCATATTCCATTAACTCAGGTGAATCCATCTGAGTTTCATCAAATTTCTGCTTCATTTTGCATGATAATGCAATTTAAAAGCAAATGACATATTCAGACTACTCGGGGCGGGAGAGCACCTATGAGAAAGTAATATATGTGTAAAAGGCTTTTTATTCTATTTTCCATGTATCTGTAAATATTTAAAAGTGTTTCCCATAATTCAGTGTGGCTGATTTATGCATAAATTAACATATTTAAATGTAAACAGCTTATTGGCGATTAGTGACTATTGTATTAAATGCTCACTGCAGGTTTTCTGCACACTGTGTGTGTGTGTGTGCACACACACACACACTTGAGGTTATGTGTGGACAGCTACAATATGACCCTGATGCTGTGAGGTTGACACTGTAATTTTTCCTCATTTAAAGAGGTTTACATCTACAAAGGATCCCCCCAAACAGCAGTGGAATAACAGACAGCCATCTTTAGCCTCCTACATTTGCGGAGTGACATACTTGTGAGGAGGGAATGTAAATGCAAAGGTCTATTGATTCACATTTTCTCCTCAAGAATAGTTCTGCAGCATTTACACTTCACTCCACGAAAACCCTGTAGCACCAAAGGCACAAAAGCCAAAACAGAAAACTTGGCTTGATCAAGTCACTTTTCCCATGGTGTGTGAATGCAAGTATATTTGTGTGAGTGCAAGAGAAAGTGTGTGTAATGTGTGCATATGTGGGAGTGAGTACTTTAACAAAACCTTAAAATGATCAAAATGCACCTAATTTTCCCTCTTATATTTTAGCCAATATCCATGTTTTCACATATTGCTTTATAACACAGACATGTACTGTGCTGAAAACACTTATGATTTATATGGTAGGTAGCTTTACATATCTTTCTCTCTCTCTCTCTCTCTTGCGCACACACATACACACACAATGTAATGGATAGGAGCTGGCTGAGGGCGTCTGTCAGGGGCGACTGTTCTAATCAGAGCAGTGGGGAGAGAGATAAAGGAGAAAATAATGAGTGTGGCATCAGGCCTTTCATAGCGCAACAAAAGGCCACGGGATCAGATAGACACACACAATGTGGAGAGGAGAGGAAGGGAGGAGAGGAAGAGAGAGAAAGAGAAGAGAGAGGGAGGGATAGAAGGAGGCAGAACAGGGAGAAAGAGAGAGAGTGAGGGATAGATGGGGAAAGGGCTTGCTAATAAGCCTTCTTGCACTGTAGGTGATGTTGGTAGCAGTAAGCAAAATTATAAAATGCAAGCTTCTGTCTGACTTTGCTCAAAGGATGCCATCCAGTGGGGTGGATAGACAGTTCTATGACAACATGAATTATTTTAGCAGAGTAGTCCTTTAGCGGGAACTGATAATAAATGCATGTTTCCGTACACATTCTTCCATTTTCTGACTCAAAATACTTAGTCAGCCTCTTGCCCTTTTTCTTTCTGCTGATTAGTGCTGCTTCATTTACTGTATGTGATAATTTCCAGTCATCGTTTGATTATTAATGCTTAATTTACCCAGATTACACTCCTTTAATTATTAATGCCTAATTTAGCCTGATGACTCCAATCATTAGACAGTGCCCAAACTGAAAGCAAACAACCTTAGCGGTCTTCTAGTGTACCAATACAGCCTCTTCTACAGATAATGATACTGTTCAGAGAAGCCAGCGGGCCTGTGAGTGTTAAGTCAATGCCCACGTTTTTACCCAAACTCCCATCAAACTTTAAAGAGAAAAGAAATACTAATTAGAAACTGCAAGCTAGGAGAAATGAGCAGGCAGACTCAGAACAGAAAATCCTATTCAGAGACTTAATGAGCTTGTCGAAGCTGAATAATTGATTTCTAATTCTAGCCTGCAGCTGTTGACCCAACCAGGGAGTGTTTTGAATGGAGCTGAAATATGTTGCACTCTAACTAGGCACTGTTGGCTTTCTGGTAGTGGAACCATTACCAAACACTCTCGTGTCTACCTCACACTTTAGGGTTCATTCTGACTCTGACAAAGTTTACACAGTTAATTACTTGATTTTGGTTCCAAAGACTCCTTTTTGAAATTAATCACAGGTATTTCCCTTGACAACCTAATCCTCCTTCAGATCTTGTTCAATCATTTAGACTGGACACAATTTATTAAAAGAGTGTTTGATTTTCAGCTGTGAAAGCCCAGAGACGTAAACTCTCCCAGAGTATGAAGCGTTGGGAACCACAGTCCATATCAGATTGTAGGTGTTTTATGTTTCGCTCATTTGCTGCGGAGTGATTCTTTGTTGCCCTGTGTGGACGATCATATCCTGGGGGCTCTAGGGCAGAAGCAGCACAGAGTAGCCTGTGTGTGAACCACAGCCGCCCAGCGTCCCTGTAAGATGACCTCACGGAAAATAGGTCTAATTATTGCCGTGACAGCCCATGCTATCATATTCTGCCAGATCAGTCACTACATAGAAGGGGGGTGTGGGGGGGAATTTACAGAAATATATACCACTGGGCCACCAAACCGCCCCTAAACTGAGCCGCCTATTTATTTTTAATACCCTAATCAGCAGGTCCCAAAGGTGGTTTGGCTCTCACTAACCTGTACAGACAGACACAGGTGAGTACAGGTAAGGCAGCAGGGAGAGAGGAGGTGGTGGGTGAGGAGCAGAGAGGCAGGTTTCGATCAACAAATAGAAACCAAGCTTGTGCACAGTGCTTCCTCTTGCAAAAATTATTTATCAGTTGAAAAGCTGTCCAAACATAACTTCAATTTCAGGGAAATGTATTTTTGAATAGAAACTTTATTCTTGTAGAGGAGATGGTAGATTGAAGGAGAAAAGACAGGGGGCTGAGAGGACACAGTAATTACAAGATAACAGAGTTTAAGGTAGACAGCAGTGATTAACCCAAGGACTGTCCAATCCTGAAGCCATAGTCATTAGAGTTGGATCATTATATGATAGATTTCAGGGCTATTTGCCTGGTTTTGTTCCCAGAGATGGTTTTGCGAGAGACACCCTGGGAATGGGACATACTACACCAATAGCTACCTCCGTGAGAAAAACACTCCGCAAACATCAATGCTCTGTGCTGACGTGTGGATGATACTGATGTACAGTATTTACATGCTTGCATCCACAGGAGATTAAGTTTGCAAAACAGGCTTGTATAGCATATACCAGGTTTATTAAATAAAGTTAATAAGTTAAACAATGCGTTCAATTTTATTGTTGGTACACTGAAATAACATTTAATTTAACCTTTATTAGAGATCATTCCTCACAGTTTTTATAAAGAAAATTCAAGTTATTTGGTTTTGTTGACATTATAATATTGTGCGCAACATGTTCAACATGTCAGATCTGGAAACACTGCTGCAACATCCAATCTTGCAACACACAAGAGCACTCAGACACTTCATACACAAGCAAGACATTTAGCAAAACTATCTAACCTCTTTATTTAGAGGCAAAACTTAAAGTGAATGTTCAAATACAGTAGGTCAAAGTTGAACCAGGGAGTTTGTCTTGTTACTGGAATTGATGTTTACACTGGACAATCTAGGGAGCTCTTCTCCCCAAATACTTTTAGCTAAACTTTGTTTAAAATCTACATGATGGCCTACATACTTATGTTTTCTCAAGTCCTGTATATTAAAATTTGTATTGTATTTAGTTTGTCTCTAGAACAACACAGGGAAAAGCAATAGGATGACATTATTTGTCAACATGTTGGATCACACTGGCTTCCTTTTCCAAGAATTTTACAAATCCCTGTGGAAAATTATATAAATTTTATGATGTGAATGCTGTTTGGTCACAGTTTATGCACAAACAAGACGTGATCAGGTTTAAAGAAAGATCATAATTTGATCAATCCATCCATGAACTATAATCATTCTTGTCTTGATTACTATCGCCTTCTTAAGACCATTGTGTTTTCGCTTGTGGGTCTCTGACTGTGTGTGTGTGTGTGTGTGTATGTATGTATGTGTCTATGTTGCCTTTTGCTGGGAAAGAAAAAAATATAGCAATAACCCTTGTAACCCAGCCCTGCCCTCCACCCCTCGTACTGTCACTGGCCATGTGTAGTGTGTAATAGGCACTGACAGTCGTTGTGCAGGTCAGTAACCCTGTGGCCCTTTCTAATTGAGGCTAAGGATCCCGGCTTGTCCTGCCATTTATAATTAACCACATCATCTGCGGCCGTATGAAAGATTCAGCTGGACTGGGAGTGGCCGACACATGATACTGCAGTTGGTGTTCACTGCTTGTGTGTATAAATGTGTGTGTGTCAGTGAATGTATCGTAGCCACAGTGACTTTGAAGAATCTTCTGATTTAACAGGTGAAACAATAAGCATTTATGCATTACCATATTATTGTACTCTATCTATAGACATTTTTGGTGCATTTAACCCCAAAACAAAATTTTTCTTCACCACATGCATATTTTTTAAGTTTACAACAAACTTTTGTAATGTTATTGCTAAATGAAAGCCACTTGTACAGAGATCCTGCAAATCTTAACCAATAAAATTTGCAGGAAACCCTCATGTATCCTCTTTACTCCCCCCGAGCTTGATCTTTGCCGTGACAGAAACTTGAAGTGTACTCTTCCCCTTCAAACACCTTGGTTCTGCCTTTCCCTGCCCTCTCCTCCTCCTCCACCTCCTGTTCGCTCAGCTCTCTCGTCTCACCCTGCCCCACTCAGCTCCTCTCTCTTTCCTGTCGATGCCTTTGAAATACGGCTTTCAAAAATGCTGCTTTTTGAATTAATGAATCATTTTTCGCCAGGTGTCGTTGGGGGAGGAGGGGGTTGTGGGGTGGGGGTGGGAGGAGGGAGGGCTAATAAATACAGAGTGGAGAGAGTCTCACCATTACCAGTCCCTCCCCTCCCTTGCTCGATGCACCTCCACCTCTCCCTACCCAACACACACACACACACACACACACACACACGCCTTTGCTGTCCTCCCACACCCCTCCACCCCCAGCCCTAGATGAAAGGCCTGGCTCGTTCCTGTACCTTTAATTTAAAGCTGAAAAGGAAAACGAGAGCGGGGGTGCGAAACACGCTTATGAATATGGAGAAAATTGAATGAGAACCGTCCCTTTGAATAAATCAGTATGAATGTCCCTTGGCCTTGTTGGGAGGAAGGTCGCTGGAGACCCTTGGATATACAGATGGAGAGCAGCTTGATGGACCAATGTGTGTGTGTGTGTGTGTGTGTGTTGTGTACTATATGTGTCCTTGTTATGTGTATTTGCATAAGCTCTGAGAAGTTTAGACTGTTCATGATGCTTTTATTGTCAGTTGTTCTTTAAAAAATACCTCAGGGCAATTAAATAAATAGTCATTGGTGACTTAAACGTACACCGGAGCTTCTATTTCATTCAAGGGATGAAAAAAAAGCAAGACAACTAATCAAATCTGTGTTGGTCAGTGAAACTGTAACATGCCTCAAATTAATTTAATAAAAAGACAAATGTCATATTTTCTACATTGTTTTTCATCATTTGTGGTTTGACTGGCTGTCTTTTTTAGATACACATGTCACCCTGTTGCACCCCAAATGATTTGTATATTAATAGAGAAGCTGCTTCACCTGATAATTAATTTGCTATTAATTTGATAATCAAATCATTCAAATACATTTTCAGTCAAATTGAAAACTATCAACAAGCAGAGACACAAAAAATGTTATTTTGGGAAGTTATCTGAACATTTCCCAGAACATGGAAAAAGCTTTGAGACTGATAAATGTGTTTTCCTTCCAACACCTAGAGTAACAGAAGTAACTTTTTAAAGTTTTGTAAAGCTTTGACTGAACTGAAGAGAAGCTGTGACAGCAGAACAACAGATCCACGGCTCAGCTGCTGCACGGCCGACTAAGTGCTCATAATGATTTTATTAAAGCTACAATATGCAGCTTTTGGGAATAAAGCTAGGTGTAGCATGAGACTTGAAATCAATCAGGCATCAACTTGATATCTTTCACATTAGTTTGTGATGCACAGGGGGACAGGGTACCTTGCTCAAAAAAAGCTTTAGACGGGAATATTTCTGCTCTACTACCACTGCTGTTATGCGAGTCTGCTTTACATGAAGCTTTGACAGCACCTCACCACATTAAGATAAGATGGAGCATATCAAAAAAAGTTACACACTGTAGCTTTAAGATTTGTTCAGCCCAAAGTGATGCAGGGTAATTGAAAATTGCCATTTGCTGATTTGACAGAAAAAAGAGATGATTAGACTGACAGACTGATTCAATGGGCAGCTGTAAACACGAATATATATATAAAAAAATATGGCTAATAATAAAGAAGTAAATAGAGTTGGAGGACAGACGTGGAGCAGATGATTGTGTATTATTAGGATTGTGCATAATTTCTGATGTCATCCATCTATTGTGAAATGGAGGCAAGGAAACATGAATTTCCAGTTAATTTGGTGAACAAGGAGACACCGACTGACACTCTTGAGTTAAATGCTAATTGAAGGCAGTGAGAGTTTGTGAGTTCTGAGAGCTCGGCTTAAATGTACGCAGAAAAGTGCCCTTTAAATTGAATTATTCTATTTTGTCATAAGGGCTAATATTTGCAATACTTGCATGAATTCTGCTAAGCTTTGATTTTTACATGTTGCATTATTGATTTGTGTGCCACTGGACCTTACAAAGCATAAGCATGTGAAAAGATATCAGCTGTATTTTTTTTCCCTTTTTAACCAAAATATGACGCACAATTTCAAGAAAAGCTGGATTGTCTTTTCTATTACTCAACGTGTATCTGGCCTTGTACACTTGCTCTTAACAACTATGTCAAGATACATGTTTTGATAATGGCACAATACACAAAATCATCCAAAACATCTTCAGAGGTAGCAGCAAAGCACTAAGAAAAAGGACATAATCAGACATGTCAGCAAGTCTCCTAAAACAATGTCTTTAAGTGACACAGCCCATAATAGGAACATAGGAGGAAGTCAGGTGATATTAATACAGAGTGACAAAGTTCATGTCGAGAGGAGATTGGGATGAATGGATGGGTCAACACTGGACTTAGTTCATTTTGGATTTTCTATCAACAGTTAATGTTGGTTTCTTTAAACCAGAAGCAGGATTGTTCCATTACCGTAATGTTATTACTGTAACCATTGCAAAGGAGGCTACACGGTCTTATGTACAACTCCAATTCCAAAAAAGTGATGCTGTTTTATGCTATTTAAAAACATAAAAATAGAATGCAGTAATTTGCAAATCTCATAAACCCTAAATTTATTCACAACAGAATATAGTGAAATATTTAAGCTGAGAAAATTCACTTAAAAAAACGAAGGCAATTTTAAAATTGATGGGAGCAACATGTCTCAAAAAAGTTGGGACAGAGGCAACAAAAAGCAGGAAAAACAAGTGGTACTAACAAGGAAGAGCTGGAAGTAATTAGGTTAATTGGCAAAAGGTCTGTTACATGATCGGGTATAAAAAGAGCATCATCGAGAGTCAGAGTCTCTCACAAGGAAAGATGGTCAGAGGTTCACCAATCTGTGAAAAGCTGCCTCTAAAAATGATCAAACCATTTGAGAATAATGTTCCTCGATGTAAAACTGAAAAATGAATATTTTATTATAAGATTCAGATACACTGGAGAAATATCTTTGTGCAATGGACAAAGACGAAACACAATATTGGATTCCTGTAATCTTCAGACTCTCAGACAGCACTGCATTAAAGTCCAGTCCAGTCCAGACCATTCACCTGTTGAAAATATTTGGCTGTATTTGGTGTTTATGAGATCTGTAAGTCATTGCTACTATTTTTATGTAGATTTTACACAGTTTCCCAACTTTTTATGGTACTGGGGTTGTAAATATGATAATAGTTCTGCGGATAATGTTCAACTGAGCAGAGCTCTAATAGGCCAGAATAAGTGAGAACAGCTGTGCTGGTGTGCAGGGTCTTTAAAATAATGTCTAACTTTAACTTAGATAGAACCTTTGCATAGCTCGGTAAACAGTTTTATTAGTTCAGTTTTTGGGGTAGTATGTGAATGAACTTCAGAACCTTCAGAGAGTCAGGTGAGATGCTCGATCCCACTTCTGTTCTGAGATGTACAAGCAAAATCTCTTGCTGGTGGGCTGTTATATAAAAATAAAGTTGAATTTAATTTAATTGTTAGTTTCACCCGCTCCATTCACCTGTAGAGACAGTGTGTAGGAAAATTATCCAACCTACTGTTCTCCGCACTCTTAAAATCACCGACATCAGGATCTTTGTATAGCTTGTTCACATTCCAGTTATTGTTTGTGTGAAGTTGCTTTATGTAAACAATAAGCAAAGTAATGTTTTCAGTTTAGTTGTGGTGCAATAAATGTCACTATATGAAACAGAATCAGTGGCCTCTCGGTTGATTTACCTTATGCAAAATGTGTATTTATTACATGGATTTTACAATGTACAGTATAGAACCATTTAATTTCAATGTGAACCTGAAGAGGTGTTAATGTAATCCAGCAAAGTGTGTATGAGTGTGAATGGGAAGTGCTTTAATATAGCCCACAACATAGCAAGCTATCCAACTGTCCTTTTCGCTTAGTGTTACATCAGCTGTATAAGTTCATATATGTGTTTTTTTTAAACTCCTTGATATCTCCTTGTTTGCATATCACAATGTATAGAAACGTAACCCCTGTATCGTGACACTTGTTGCAAATACACAGCCCTAGATCCTATGTTCAGCTGCTCCCTCTTCTCGCCTGGACTAAAAGTAATTTTCTTTCCACTTTGTAGTCTGCACATTTATATTGGAATCTCACAGGCAGCGCAGAGACCAGCACAAGATAAAATGGGGTTGTAACTTAGCTGTTTTTATAAATGGATGATAACATTGAAGACCAATTAAGTGAACGGCGACACTACAAGTCTACAAACTGTCCAGCATTAGGGTTACACCATTCATTAGAGCTTATAGAATAAAATACTAAAAAATTTCAATACTACTTAAAGCTAATTGTACCTTAGTTGGTGAACACTAGATGATGCATATGCATCATCTGTCAAAGTTACTCAGAAAAGACGAAAAAATGTATGTCTGTCTATCTATGACAACATCTACAACAACAGTGAGTAGACCCCTGCTCAATATTACTAAAATGTTAAGTATTTTCAAATCCTGCTTATTCAATACAATTTTATTTATTTTCAGTCAAAACAATGAAGGCAATTAATTTGTAATATGGACATGTTTGATACTATAATGAAAGATCTATATTAAGAACCATCTTTGGCAAAAGTCAACACACCCTTCACCCTTCATTGAGATGTTATGCCTATTTATTTATTTAAATATTTTGTATATCTGCCTTTATTTTTGATGGCACATTTGATCCTACTGGGCACCGTTGATAATACTCTTGCAAAAATCTGTCATGACATGTTCTGCCATTCTCCACAGCTGATGCTCTTTGCTGGAAAATTTTGTTTCTCTACCTTCTGCTTTAAAATATGATGTGAAGTGAGGGGACCTACTTGGTCAGGCAATAGTTTTCTTTTCATTAAAATCGTTTTAAATTTTTGCTCTGTTTCTGTTGAGATACTCTGCACCAAAAGGGAGCCATGCTGCATTGGGATTTGACATTACGTCCAAATATCTTTTAGGTCTTTTTGTGTTGACATGATGATGAGGTTCGGACAAAACTAATTATTTTAAATGTGATCCTTAATCCACTTCAGATCCAATTCTTTGACAATGTGGCTACTGTCTGAATGGTCAGAATGGAAATTTTTTCAAATTTTTTAATTTACATCTTACTTCTATGCAAATGCTTATTGCCTGTGGTCATCGTTCAGCATCTGTTTCACAGTTTGATAAAATAAAGGTAGAGGAGAGCAACATCAGAGATATAACTGAAAGCAGGCATGAAGAAGGTTCAGATTTCTTGGACATTTATGGAAAAGCAACTTTTCAAGCTCAATTCGAACAAACCAACCAGTTTTTTGAAAATGTGCGATCTGACTGTCGCACAAATACCACCATTGTTGCTATTGTTATATGTGCATGCTTGGCTCAACTCAGCTTGACCACAGCTGAGTTGACACCAGAGCTGGGTACATGTCACTTGCAAACATGAATGTGAACCATCAACATAAAAAGATCAGAGATTTAAAAAAAATACAAACTGAGCATTAAGCCTGTAATCTGAATGTGTCTTAGACACAACCAGGCCACAACTGAGAAAGCTGTTGTGTTCATACAGTATATTATTTTTTAACCTTGTTCATGTAATTAACCTTAACTGGAAATCACAGGTGCAGTGACTTTGAGGATGACATTTGGGCCCAGTATTTTCAGTGCTGTGTAACTAATGTAGTTGTGTTTTAGTTATACATAAGATTAAATTAATTACTGTAAGATGGTACAGTTTGGAGTCATGTGGGATAGTTATATTCAACAGGGGTGTGCTCAGTTTGTTATACATTCTATGTTTAACTGTACAGTACTTTGGTCACTGTTGAAAATGAAATGCATCCATTTACCCTTTCAACAAAGCACTTACAGCACTCAACGTGGTTTAAAACAGACCTATCAGTGATCTTGTCAGACTTTGACTTTCTGAACAAAATCTAATAGGCAACATAGCTGTCTAATTTTTGAGGCTAATGGCCCAGATCACACAAATTTCTTAGTGTTGCTTTGTAGAATTATTGTAAAGCAGTAATAGCACACTGTGAGCACTACAATTCCACAGACTGGATGTGTAAAGAAGGTAGGGGTCAAGCACTTCTACAGTGCTGTGAAAAAGTATCTGCCCCCTTGGTGATTTTTTTTTTTTTTTTTTTGCCTATTTGTCAGACTTAAATGATTCAGATCATCAAACAAACTTTAATATTACACAAAGATAACCTGAGTAAACACAAAATGCAGTTTTTAAATAATGGTTTCATTTACTAAGGGAAAAAAGCTGTCCAAACCTGCCTGGTCCTATATGAAAAAGTAATTATGTGACCCTATGCGAAAAAGTAAAGTAAAATAAATCTAATAACTGGTTGTGCTACCCTTGGCGAAAAAATCTGCAATCAAGCATTTGCAATAACTGGCAATGAGCCTTTCTCATTGCTGTAGAGGAATTTTGGCCCACTCTTCTTTGCAGAATTGTTTTAATTTACCCACATCGGTGGGTTTTTGAGCATGAACGGCCTGTTTAGGGTCATGCCACAGCATCTCAAACCATTTAGAGGTTGACCTGGTGAGTTTCGGATCACTGTCCTGCTGCATAACCCAAGTGCACTTGAGCTTGAGGACATTCTCCTTCACGATTTTCTGGTAGAGCACAGGTAGAGCACAAGCAAGTTGTTCAGGTCCTGCAGCTACAAAGCAGCCCCAGACCATCACACTACCACCACGTTTGACTGTTGGTATGTTGTTCTTTTTATTAAATGCTGTGTGACTTTTAAACCAGATCCAACAGGATGAACTTTACCACTGTTCCAAGTTTTGTGTGTTATGTGTTGCTTTTTGAGATCTTTTACCTTCACTTCACATCAGACAGCTGCTGTTTAGGTGGTTTCTTGATTCAACAGGTCTGGCAGTAATAAGGCTTGGATGTGGCAAGTGAAATTGAACTCCATCCATCCATTTTCTTAACCGCTTGTCCTCGTAAGGGTAAGGGTACGCATTGAGTTGCATTAAATTCTAGGTAGAGATTGCAAAGGGCATTAATAAATAGCGGCTATACCTATAAGCATTTAGTCTCATGTTGAGACCCCGTAAAACGCGCATGCACACTTAAACACACACTCAGATCCTACAGACTACATAAGGAAAACTACATTATTTCTGAGTAAAGCTGAAATTTCTTTGATTTAAAACATGTACAAAATGTTTACTTGTAGATTTGTCATGCTGAGAAGTTTGTATCAGGGCCACACACCTCTTAAAGCTGTGCTAATTACAACATTATTAGCCAGGAAGGACTCAGGTGCTGCAGAGTCCTTCAGTGAGGGACATCTGTGACTGACAGTGCCTGGAAGGCCGTATCATCCAGCCTCAATGGTTAATGAACAAATACAAGGATTTTCTCTCAGATTAATTATCGTCACAATGAATGAATTCCAGGTCCTTTTGGTTGTCGTTCTCAGCATATTATCTTCCCATCAGCCTGTCAATCACCTCAGCCCACAAAACAAACCCAGACGACACAAACATAGATGCACACCGTTAACCACACGCAAACACAGATATACCCGAACACACACAAAAGGCACACACCCACACAGAAAATCTGATCAGCTAATTAAGATGTGGTGGCTGAGTGGGAAGTAAAGTCAAACAGGGCTGGACAGATGTCTCACTCTGGTGACTCCAGAAAGGAAAATAAAGAACACAGGGCCATGTAATGTGATTTAGATATAATGCTTCCAGGTCAGGGGTGATGGCTAGACCGCTGGGCAGTGGGAGAGCAGCTGACAAGCGTGTAACTAACCATGACGGATGGGAATTCAATGGACTGCCTACTCTACACACTTTGAGCTAGACGGGAGCAAATTACGTGGCTGACCACTTTGTCAGCTAGAGCGGAGAAGATTCACTTGTTCATTTTTTGACACATGCATGGACAATAATCAAGTCAAGACAAAATAGTATTGTTAAGGAAAGCCTCCCCTATGACTCTACAAGAGTAAGGTCCAGTCACAACGGAATGATATAATGATTAATGGGAAAAAAATCATCAAAAATCAAAAACATACATGTTCAACTAGTGAATTCAATGCTGAACTCTAAAGCTGATCTGAAATCAAGATACATTTTTACTAAGAGTGTCTACTGCACTAGTGTTTCCAATTAGAAATCAGACTGGTTTTTCAAACAATGACATAATCCAAATTTCCTTCTTTCCCTGGATGGCTATGTTGCACATTTCTCTTCCTATCTGCCTGAATCAGCTTCTACTGACTCCATGAACGCACCAACAACAATTCTAGTCAACTCAACTCCTGGATTTAGCTAGAGCATGTACTTTAATGTAGGAACTAAGACAACATATGGTAAATGGAAAAGAACATAAAAACAGCAGGGCTGGATAAGAAAAAAAAGTTGACATTTGGACCCACTTCAAATACAATGCCTCAGAGAGAATAAGGCAGGGTGTAGCATTGACAGAAGAAAATGCTGCATTCTTGAAACCATACAACCTGTCATTAAGTGTGTTCTTTTAGCCTAAAAGCAGTTGGATGAAATCTTATCTGCAAGCAGTTTTCTGGAAAAGAAAAGCTCACTCTTAATCTTGACTAAACAGACTAAATTTCTGTTTCTGTCTCCTAAAAAATTCTGATCTCAAGACTAAGATTAAATATAAAAATAGTTAGTCCACGTAGTGAAAGCAGTGCATTAATATAACAGCAGCAACATCTTCAGTCCTATCTGAGCATCTACACAAGATGCTTTCAGGAACAGAATTAAGTGTAAGTCACCCACACACTCAGAGCACTCAGAGACTTACACAAAATCACTACACCAGATGGAAACAGACATTTGGGTGACATTTACACGTGTAAATATGCAAGTGAGCTGTTACCCAGTCTTTGCAGCTGGAATTATTAAAATTATATGTTGTCTTAGACACACATGACATGTACTGAAAAATGTAATTGAAATGCTTCCTGTGAAGACACGCTGTTAGGGCCATGCTATGTTCTGACAGAACTAGTTTGGAACACATGCTGTGCGACGTCATGTCAAACATCAGAATGTTTATACCTGATCCAAAGAGTCAGATGAAGAGAGCCAAATGAAAACCAGGATATCATAGAAAGAGGGGAAATGCAATATTGTGTAAATATGGGGATGACAGCGCATATTTTCAGACATTCCAGAATTCATAGCGTTGTGAAAGTGCCACAAATAGTTGTCATGTCCACACAGCTGGGCAATTACAGGGTGAAGTGGGTGGAGATTCATCTGTTTTAGAAAGTTAAACCACTTTCAAACAAACTCTCCTTTTCATTTATCTGATGGCATCTGAAAATGTCCGCTTCACGTCTGAATGAGCACCCTGGTCTACATCTATCACACAGATAGGCATGAATAAGATTCATACTAATGCATCAGGACGTTGCTACATACAGTTAGCCATTCAATCACAAGAGTCTAGCAAGTGACTCTTAGAGGTTAGAGGACACACCTGAAGACTAGCTAAGACTTGTTTTGGTTTCCACCAACTATGCCAGATTTCTCTTCTTTAACAGTCTGGAAAGCACTGATTTTCTGGACAGAGAGGTAAATTGTCTAGATGGACAACATGGAACGAAGAGCCTACAGAGATAATTGGAGGTACCTTAACTTAAAGTGTAGCTAATTTCAGGTAAAGCCGTAGTCACTGCATGTGTCGCTTGGCTGGGAGGTCACAAATATTAAAATTAAGACTAGAATCTTTACACAGCACACACTTAATGATTTTCTCTGCCGACTGTTAGCACCAACTGAGCCAGACAGGACAGACCTGGTCCAACAAGGGTTGACCAGTCACCACAACCAAATCACATTCACAATTGGCTCTCCCGTCGTTAACGCTGTCCTGCCTTTAAACCCTGTGATCCAATCCCAGACATTCATTTAGAAGCTCAGCTCACAAAAAAAAACATGACTGTTTTGGATGCCCAAAACAGCAAGAACAGTCAAGAAACATGCACAAGTGACCTGTGTCTGAATAACAGAAAGCTGTTGCTTTAACAGACTGATAAAGCCAGGACTGTCCAAAAAAGACTTTACAGAAACGGTCAGGTTCAGACCTACTCTCCCTAACCCTAATGTCAGAAAACCCATGAAAGACAGTTAATGCTAGCTAAGACACATTGTGTTTGTATAATGTGGGTTGAACACAGCGCTAAGTGCGCAGGAGCTGCTGATGACATAGCAGGTGATGAAAAAACTAATGAAAAATAAATGGCAGCCTTCCATCTTCCACTGTCTAAATTGACTACAATAACAATGGGTTTTCCCAAAATGTAAAATGTAGTAAAGTGACAAGAGTGTGAAGATAAAAAGAAACAAAATGTGTTTTAGCATTCAGGGTTATGATGAGCCACAGTGAATGCTACAGTAGTGCTGGCCCTCAAATGTCACTCACCTGCTGCCATGGGAACAACCCACCCAAAGTCCTGAAACACTATTTCCAAATAAATCTGAAAACTGAATTAATACTTTGAAGACTGGAAAAATCATGCACAATAGAGCCAGTACCATTGGTGCTCAATATGTGACAAAAAATTTGAATTAATATACACATATTGCTGATATTATGTGATGTTATAAGTTTGTCATGATGATGAACAACAAACCTGTAAGACATCATTTAAATAAACTACTACTGAGTTTGTGAATATCATTTTTCATTTTGGGAATCCTCAAATTGTAGAGAAAAACAAAAAAACAAAGACATTTTTAAGCTCAAGAGAACTCAGGGGTGAAAGCATAAAGGGAGGAGAGCTGACATGAGGTAGGCTATTAAAAGACAAGGAGGGCATGCAGACATCAGTAAGGAGGAGGTGAGGGAAGAAATTAAAGCAATGAAGGGTTAATACATTTTGCCTATTATGCTCCCACTCTTTCTTACACTCTGAGAAATTAATAGGAGAAATTAGCAAAGCAATTACCACTTTTAATTGGACTAATTCTTCTGGTCCTGTCACAGCTGCATCCAGAGGTACACTTTTAAACCTCCTCTTACATGTCTTTTTCATCCTTTCACAAACGCTATTATTAATTTCACAAATTCCCGGGGACTACTTTGACACCTGAACCATCGAGGGTGAACTTCTGTCAGCTTCACCTTGATCATTATCTTTCATTAGTATCTCTCTGTCTCTCTTTTACACACACACTGCATCCTCTATCCCTCTGTACTCCATCACTTCATCTCTTATTCCCAAAGAAAGAAAACAATGGTGCAGTCATTTGTGACAGAGGAAAATGGTGGCGATTAACAAATGAGCTTTAATGTTGTGCACAAAATCAGCAACCCTATCAGTGCTACCCTGTCACCTCTTATGAGTGACCTTTTAAGTTTGGCTCAATTTGCGTGTACGATTTGAACACAAGTTTTTCATTCGTCTATTATAAAGAAAAACATTTTTTATCTCTACACATAATCAAATAGATTCTTGGTGCAGTGTTTTGTTTTTAGTTTTTTTTTTCAAAAATATGCATATTATGTCTAAAAATGCTGCTCAGAACTTGGCCAGTTCAAGCATATGGCTGATAGTGTATAATATACTTACTTTATGCTGCTGTGGTCGGAACTACAATATAAATCAAAACCTACATGTGGCAGGACTCCTATTAACCCCTTCTGTCAAGTATAAATCCACCTGAATACTTGTTAACACAAACTGTGGCATGTAACCAGGAGAAATATGGGAAGGGTAACTCAAAAAAGCCAATGAGTTCATTGTTTAATTTGACAAAACAAATTGACCAGTGGAGAGAAGATGCCCTTTCTCCCTCCACAGTGTCACAAGAGATTCCGTTGCTGTTGATCAACACTGCTGTTTTAGCAATTCATTGATTACATTGATCCTGAAGTGCTTCACTTGAGATGGAGTCAAACTGTATTTTTCACACAGGAAGGAGAAATGGCAGCATCTGTTGGCCCTGATAGCTTTGACTTATTTGACTTTTCCTGACACAGAAAGATGGGCGCCTGCTTTGAAGGGTCTCAGATATGTTCGCCGCAATATGTTAACCCAGGCCCACAGCAGTGATTCCCACTGGGGTCACTCGGATAATGTCCTGTCCTTATGGGCTGATGGGAATCAGTGGAAATCAATAAGCAATGATAGACTTCTGCTGTCCACTCAGCTAATCCTGTTAGTGATAGCTGTGGATTTAATCGAATGGTTGCACACACTACAGACCATCAGACACTGAGACAGGTGTATGTGCACACACACCTCCAAGTACACTTAACCCCATAACATTCTTATGGATAAGATCTGTAGATCTTCCACACATTCTCCCCGCTGTCATTTTGTTGAGACAAGCAGCAATTTGAGAGACAATTCATTCAGCAGTTAGAGGAGAATCAGTCAATTTAATAAATCCTTTGCTCATAGTCCAAGTTGGACCAGATTGCGGGAACATTTTCACTGGAGCTGAAGACGCGGAATAAAGACACATTTAGTCCCTATGATCATTCGATAAAGGATCTCTTTTTTGATATGGAGATCAGTACAATACATGGCAGTGTATGGGAAGCTGAGCAGAAATGGATTTCCTTTGACAAAGACGATCTCTCCACATGCTGTATACATATCAAAGTGACATAAACCCTGATAACTACTCTCAACACATGAGCCACACATATATTGCAAAGTATTTCTGGGTTAATACTTTAACCCCCCTCCCATGAGTGAATAGACATTATAAAAGCAGCCCCCAGTGGCACATGTTTAAAGGTACATTAAGAGGCACATCAATTGTAGATGACATAATCCCCAGCCCTCTTTTCAGTCACTCTCTCACTTCCTTAATCTCTCCGTTCTTTAACCCTCATCTTCTAAGAGGCTGAAAGCTCCCTTCATCTTCTCCTCAAGCTTGCAGAGAAACCACAAGCTGCCTGGGGAAAGAGAAGAGGAGGTATTACTGAAGTCTGATTAAATTAACACTGTGATGCAGATTTCTTTCCTTTTCCTCGCTCTTCTAGCCTTATCCGACTGTGTGGCATCTTTGAAAATTAGATGAACTTGTCACATGAGGGTTTGCATATATACATGGAACATATATATATGTCGTGAGCGCTTATGAGTGTCTATGTACATCTGCTTTTAATTAATTTCTCTTGTCTGTCACTAGCAGGAACCTTGACTTGGGACCCTGATTTGCATGGGTGTCTTTGAAAAATAAAATATAAGATAATGTAAGTTAATACAATACTGGAGCGTTCTCTTCACCTCATCCACTCTCTCTAACCCTCTGTAACCTCCAGCTTCACCCGGCTCTCCTGGAGGCAGAAAGCAGAACCATCCCCTGTAGAAGTACTTTAATTACAAGGTTCCAACATCCAAATAACAAGAGGTTTACATAAGTCCCACATGAGCTGCTCATTATTCAGAAACTATTCTTGCTATCCTTGTCTCTCTCTCCTAATACAAATGGTGTTCAACAATGTGTGAGCTCCCACAATGCACATCCTCTAAGTTAAAATGAAAATTAAGGAAAGTTCACTTTAACCTTACGTCCAACTTAACTCCTTACATGTGAACTGAATTCCAGCTCAGACACTGATTAAATCCCACCTATCTGAAGCTAATTAATCATTTCCATTGTGCCTAATATTGTCATAAGAAAGGTGCTTAGTTGACATTCTAATTCATAGAATATGGCACCTCTCGTCTAGTGTGATCAGTACAATATGTAGCAACAATAACAGTAGCAAGAAATAAAATCTTTTTCTAATACGAATTATGTTCAATATAGACATTGACCAAGATAATATATATGAAAATTATATAAAAGGAACTAGCTTGAAATTTTGTCACTTACCACTGAAGATCATGTTAGGAGCTACTAAAAGAAGCCCATTTCTATGTCTTTAACTAATAATTATAGTTTATGAATGCTGTCACAAATAAGTTACCCAAACTCTATAGACATCTAACAAATATAACAATATCCTGTCTTTCATCTCCGCACAGAATTTTGCAGCATATCCTTAAATCATATTTGATCATAATTTATCAAAGTATATAAATAAATAAATGAAATGAAATAAAATTGGCCACCATATGGAAATTGTGCAATTTTATTACTTCTGGCCTTTCAGTGTCTGAACCAATGCCATATTCCTGCTTCTTCTTCATTGACCCCATCCTGACTCCACCCATCTGCTCCAACAAGGTGATGTTTATCTCCAGCAGGAGGAAATTAAAGCCTTGCTTCATGAGCAGCAGATATGCAAATCTTATACAGTGCAAACAGATTGCAGTGCTCACGCAGTGGATGGTGTGTATTGGGTTGCCCATTGAGCTCCAATGATTTGAAATCCAAATCAAGACACATGGAATTACAAGACACACATGTGGCTTCCTAAAAAATCTGGACTTTGAGTTATTAAGGAAAATAAATAAAAGAGGATGGAGGATGGAGAACTAATGGTGGAGCTAAAAATTAAAAAAACATTATTCATTCAGCTGGTCCATAAGGGTAGATATGGTTTAATAACTCTTGTTCGACCACAGGTGAACGCTTATCTGAAGCTCCAACATACAGCATGGAAATAAGTTCCTCTGATATCACCATTACATGGGATATGTATTTTCTTGAACTTGCAAAATTGGAAAGTAATAGTGGCCATGCAAAATGCCTTGCAGTTGTAGAGTATGTAATTTTGATATGCATTAGTGTTATTGTCAGGCGGGGTGTATGGGCTGTTTCCTTGTGTGATTGCAGGTCTGGCTTGTATTGTGGGAGGGAAGCAGACAGGAGAAGATAGTATTAAACCTGTCCTTGCCATTCCAATCGGTCTGCATGTTTCTCTTTATCATTCTGCAGTTTCTATCCACTTACGCTATAATTAAGTTTCCTGACCCCTGCCTTGCAGCCTTAACTAGACATTGGGAAATATACAGCCACTGCAGATCTCTTAGCCTGATGTGCTCTCTCTCTCTCTCTCTCCTCTCCTGCCTCCCTCTTCTTGTCTCCTTCCCTGTTTCTGAAAATCTCTCTCTCCCACTGTCTCTCTCTTTCTTTCTCTGAGTCTCCATGGCACTGTAATGGAATAAGAATTATTAATCGAGTAATTGTGTGGAACACATTAGTTTGCATTGAATTTCTCTCTCTCATTTTCGATGCTTGATTATCAGGCTATTGGGCAGACTCTACCCCCTCCCTTCACCTCTCTACCCACAACGCTCCAAAAACACAGCACATGCCCACACACATACACACAAACACACACACTGGGCTAGATCACACTTTCCTAAATGGCATAATCTCTCCCTCACTCACATGTGCATGCATGGACAGACACAAACAAACTCAAACGCAAGCACAAAGAATTGGCTGAAATGTACGTTTGCATCACACCTGATGCTTAATGTGTGTGTGGGGAAAAGGCTCCTGGAGATTGGGAGATTTTTGTAATGTCCCTTTAACCCCTGTGCTGTTTGATTAAAAAGGCAGGTGCACAGAAAACAACCTCCAGCTTATGTACAAACATGAATTATAAAAGTAGGAAAAAAAAAACCTAACATCAGAGAGAGACGTGCTGGCACTGACATTCATCATAAAAACCCCTCTTCAATCATAATTAGTCTAATTAATTTAAATCAGTGTTGGATGCCTATCTAAATACAGTGACAACATAAAATGAACATCCTCCCTGCAGCACATAGCCTCAGCCTATACGTTCCCATAGTGAAACACACCCTCGTAGGATTAGAGCAGAAGAATAGGGGGATTATTATTTCATGACCTTTCAATCCGCTGCCTGTCAGGTTGAACTAAAGCCATATATGCTGCTGGAGGACTAATCTCCTTCTCCTTTTGTGTCCGCAAGGGATGTGTCATTTCTTTATCCCCTCTATCCAGATTTACTCCATAAAATAAACTTCCTAGCCTGATCTGATAAGAAGCCATCTCCTTACCAGGATAAGGCTGTGGTGCCTCGTCTCCCTGCTTCCCCGTAGCCGTATTTTTGGGTGTCAGATAACTCAGACGGGGATGGAAACAGTCAGGAAATGCCACTTTGTCTGTCTGGGAGCAGGTGACAACAAAACGACAGTGACTCTGATTAGAAAATACCCTCCTTCTCTCCCCCACCACCACCACTCTCTCTTTCTTTCTCTCTTTCTAAAACCACAAAAATCACATATTATATATCAACACTTGCCAGGTAGCGTGTGAAACATAAATAAATCAATCTTTACAGACACACATTTAGACACACCAAACTCACTGCATCACAAACGCACACTTAGGTTGCTTTTGTTATCATCCCATCTTAATTACTGGTAAGTCATCACCGCTGATTTGCTGATCTGGTGCATCACCATCTCTCTTTTTTAAAATATGTATTAATGCATCTGATATTATAGCCACCAGTGTCTGCAAAGCTCAGACTGTTCAGCTACATATTAGATATGATGCACAGAAATATTTCAGGCATTTATATAAAGTGTGCTCTCCCCTGTTGCCTAAAGGTCACAGCCTACAGGTGGCAGAAATGAGCATTATAGATTGGAATACAGGGGTTTCCAGCAGCTGGTAGTCAGCACTACAGCACTGCTGTAAAAAGTGAAAAGAACTAAATTTATCCTTGGCCTTTAAAAATTTTAAAATGATGCTCTAACAACTGATGCAACAGAAGGTATTAAAAACATGACTGAGAAGAAGTTTTGTTTTAAATTACAACCAGGGGGTGACCATGCCTAATCAAACTACACAGAGCCACTATTAGTCCACAATCCACTGCCTTTACTATTTAAGATTTTTTTTAAATCTTGAAAACAACGGAGGGAAATACGTGGACCAAAAATAAAATGAATGCTTGCAGACAAAAAAATAAAAATCATGTCATGCTGTGGCACAATCAGGGTCAATCTTTTAATAATTAAATATTAGTAAAACGGAGAAGGCTGAAGCACTTTACTGGCTTTTTTTTAAAGTGGTGAAACTGTAAAAAGATTATGTAGATCATATTCAGCCTAATCAAAAAAACGCTATATTGCTTTAATACTCCTACAATAACTTTACAGGGTATTTATTGAATTGCTTATTGATACCATCTTTTTCTTTCTTTTTTTTAGTATTGTTACATTCAGGAATACCGTTTAGATTTGTTTTATTTTGGCGTGATTTAGTCTGATACAACCATTTGCGTCCTTTTAGTTTGTTTCTCCTGCAGCACACAGTGGAGAACAGCTGACCAACTTAAGTGTAAGTGAAGCAATTCACTCAGAGCCATGCGGTCGCTGAATTGTCCTCCTGCTCCGGACCTCTCGCCACGAACGGACCTTAGAGCACATATTTATCTGCTCCTTTTGATTTCGACCTCCTGTTCCTCACCTCCCAACTCTGTGCGGCGTTATTGCTGTGACTGGCACGGCGCAACATTTCTGCTTGTCTGCAAAACAGGATCCACACACACACGGCGTCGTTTTTTGTTTTTTTCCCCTCTCCTCCACTTCAGCAGTACACAATTGAAAGGCAGGTGCACATATCGGAAAGCAGTGGCTATTTACGCGCATACCGTATCACCAGATTGTTAAAAAAAATAATAATAAGCGAACGCGAAGGGGGGGGGGGATAAAAACAACAGGCTATCGTAAAAGAGACAAAAATGTCTCTTTTAAAATGTCAGAGTTATGGTGATAAGAATCTGAGGATGCAGGGAGGACTTTGGTGAGAAGTGACTAATTACCCTGTGGACCGTCCTGATAGTGGAGAATAATTAGATTTACACAAAAGACCCTAAAACAGCATCTGAATAACAAGAGCAAAAATTTCAATAGAAAATTTAATTTGATTTTGTTGCGAGTCCCCTCCGTGCACTCGAATGGGAAAGTGAGAAAGAGCATTATAAAAGGACAAAACAAAAGAAAATACGTCTTCCTGGGACAGTTTCATGCCTGATTTAGTAGGGGAAAAAAAGCTGACAAAACCCACGGTAATCAAAAGACGAGTGTACGGCCTGCGCGGTATCTTCTATATTCACAATTAGAGAGCGATTAGATAGCAAAACATATTGACTAAACATGGATCAAATTAAATAAAACAGCTTATTGTCAAAGCCGTGACTAAAAGTTTTGTTATCGTTTCTCCTTCTTTTATAATATTCATTTCAGAAAATAATGATTTTTTAATAAATGACTTTAATGGTTGTGAAAGTAAAGTGATGAGAATTAAAACCAGTTCAGAAAAGTCAATTTTTTTCACTGGAGGTGAGGTTATTTGTGAACTAATAATTAAAGCATAAAACAAATGGAAATCTGAAGAATTTTAATGATAAGATGGCAACACAGAAGCACACTGAAGTGGTGTTAACATATTAAATGTAAAGGTTTAAACCCACTTAAAATGAAAAAACTCAAAACTATGAGAAACTGATGACCATGTCTTACAACCAAATTAGTCCTCCATCACTGTGTAAAATATCCATTTTTATCATAGCCTATTTAGACGGGAATGTATGTAGGCCATACTACATGCAAATGGTGTAAGAGTGCTACAGAAGATTAGAAGATAGACACCCGGCCCACAGTGGGCTGAGAGGAGTGGGCTCTTCTCCAAGACTGTGTCCTATCTCCTCAGGACTGAAAAAAGCATCCTAATCCTTTACCTTTCATAGTGATCTAAAGCCGATTTAAAACTGTCACTACCCTAGTTCGTGTTTATTTCATGTTCATCTGCAGCTCAAGGCGATACTCTGCACACCCACTTATGACATGAGCAAAAAGATGTGTGTGTGTATGTGTGTGTGTGTGTGTCTAGGGAGACGGAGAGCCAGAGACCACGGAATAAAAAGAGAGAGTGGCGTGCATGCAGCTAACTGACCGGCAGATGATCCATGATCCGACTGTACTAATTGTTATATTTTCATTTCATGTGTTCAGATTTTGTGCTTTGAGTCTCACATCCACTTCTTATTTCATGTGTCATTTAACAAAACCAAGCATCAGCTTGAATTCACTTCCAAAAATACACTCAGTCACACATAGATAGTCCAGAAGACAGATGAGTAAACAGCCTCTCCGTCTCTCACTAACACACACACACACACACACACACACACACACACTATAACACAAACCATTGACCGCTGACGCAGTCTGCCTTCCTCTCCTCTCCCTCCTGCTCCTCAAGGCCTTACTGTATTATTCTGTAAGCAGCAAGAGCCCAGCATTGACAGAGCTAATCACTGGAGGCAAGGCCTCTCTCTACATCTCTCTCTCACTCTCACACTCACACACACACAGAATGATTGACACACAATAGCAACAAATCTATGCAGTGCCCCCCCGTCTTGCTTTTTGCTTTCTCTCTCCCAGCTGAAAAGACAAGGGGAGGGAAGGTTAGTGTGTATGTGCATATGTGTGTTAGTGTTGGTGGGGTTTACAAGTGATGTCCAGCAAACTGAGACTGAGCCAGAGGAGAAGTGAAGACGGCAAAAGATGAGCTCGTGACTAATGCTGTTGCTATCCCTACTCCTAATCCCCCCCTCTCTTAGGTGTAGCAGCCAATCTGGAGAGAGCCTCAACCCTGCTCGTTTGAATATGATCCCTGTGCTGGCTGAAGCCCAGTGAACCACTGATCCTGTTATCATCTAACTGGAGAGAAAGAGAGGAAAAAGAAGGAGGGTCAGAAAGAGAAAGGGGAGAAGGGAGGTGTGTTTATTGTTTATTCACGCCTCCGGTGTCATCCACCAGCGCTCCGACTACCCATAACCCAACTGCCTATACCAATTCCTCTATAATTTTGAATCTCAAGGGATTTCTACCAGTGTTACGTTATTTATACCAGTGGGATTTGTAATTAAATTTTAAGGTTGGCAATTCAAAACCCTGCTTTATGGTCTTTGAGCAACACACTAAACACAGTATGTGAACACTGAACAAATAAAATGGTAAGAAAGACTCCAGACAGATCCATTATAAAATCAGTCATAACCTTCTCACTGATTTATTATGATGGGAATTTAAAATATGCAAACCAGGAATCAACTGTCCAACATTGTCAGATACGAGTGAAATCTCTGGTGAGCAGCCTCTTTCTTTTTTATGAGACAATTTTTCTGGAAAAAGACACAGAAAGCCAAATCCACCATAGCAAATCCAGACCATCCTCTTTTAAAGGAATCTGACAGGCTCCCTTCTGGTCAGAGATTCAGGTTACCAAAAAAGTGGGTGCAACAGGTTTAAGTTTATATTTATAACTAATCCAATGTTCACATTTAAATTTTAGTAGACTATAAACTGCCTCTTGTAGCTCTTGTATCACATTTGCCTTCTATTGTACAATTATATTGTGTTTCTTGTGTTTTATGTGAGATATTTTTGTTAATAATTTATAATGAAACAGTGGAGCACATCAGTCCGATTCTGTCAATTTATCACGCAGGAACATCAATATTAGAAATGAACATCATTTATATGACTAAAATGATTTTAAACATTTTGTCCAGTTTGACATTGTGAATCCAGTTGGTTCTCGGCCGCCATGTGCTGGTTCCCCAGTGCAACAGGAAGCGGTGTGGTTAATTAAAGAGTGGACAACACTCCACACTCCACTCACACACTCTTGGTATTGTCATAAGCACCACTCTTACAAGACACTCCCTCAAGAGTCATTTCCCTCTGTTTCTTAGGACATGGAGGGCCGAGTCATGCCCTCTGGGGCACTGCAGCACACTCTATTGAATCTCTCATGGACGTGGAAGTATGAGCGCGCGTCCACAGCCACCATCTCTGCATAGGCTCATCCAGATAGCCAGCGGATAACACTTTCAATTCAGTTTGATGTTATCGTTTTCCTTTTCTCAGAGAAATATGAACCTGTCACATGGGGCGCCTTACAGATTTGTTACATAGTTCCGTGGTAGATAAATCCAACAATAGAAGCCAAGGCCTTGCCCTCTCTGCATGCAGAGTTAGAGGGACTGCAGCACTAATCAGTGAGAGAGGATCACATCTGGCCTGACAGCAGCTGCATCACTGTTTAGAAGAGCTGCCAGTGTGAGAAACACACAGGTCGATTCCCTTTTCTCCCTGGACAGAGAGGGTGTTCTTCTAATTCATTTCTTCTTTCTTGGTCCTTTTCTTTGAGCTAGCCAATTAACCTGGGAGCAGCGCACTAATGAGATCCCTCTGGTGGCTCTGCACTGCTCAAAGGAGAAGAGGGAAAAGCAGGGTGAGCAGAGAGGGAAAAGAGGAGAGGGGTCAGGGAAGGACAGAACAGGGCCGGGGGATGGGGAGGTGCAGACATGGAAAGGCAAAGATGGGCTAAGAGAGTTCTGAGAAAAGGATAAGGAACTGTTGATAAAGGGTTGAGGAAAGGAGAGGGGTGAGGACAGAGGGGTTCAGGGGAAGGAAATATGGCATGGGTTGATGCAGCAAGAGAGGGGACAGAGCACCATCCAGTTGGCCACTACGGGCCTATCACCAAGACATTGTCAGCCAGACAATGGGCTTATCAGCCTCCTTTTTACACCAGTCTGATTAACTGGGAGGAATGGGAGGAAGAGGAGGGGAAGAGAAAGGGTACGTCCTTGTACCAGCCCAGTAAATGTCAGAGAATGGACCAGGCACCTGGACGCGTCTCATGAACTGTGTATACATCACTGAGAAAATGGGGACAGCTTAAAAACCCACTGCAAAACCCACATCCTCCACATATGTGTATCAACTGTGTTAGCAATGGAGGGAGGTTCGGCTGTAATAAATCTAGAGCCTTTGTAAATGTATCTCACTGTCCAGATTAGCAAGTAAGTGATAAGCACCTTTAACCACAATTAGCGAAATCTGTGTGTGTCATCAGTCACAGAAACACCACAAAGCACAGTAAGGTGCATTAAAGAGCCACGGTAGACACAAATTTTTAGAAAGGATGGAAACTAAAATCAATACCTCTCAAAAATACTTCTTCAAAGAATCAGTAATGCACTTAAATGCCAATAAAAAAGTATTCACCTCCTTAGAAGTTTTCACCCTTTTTTGACTTGACTTTAACTTTTTTGAAAGGAATGTGGCACATCCATAAATATGGCTAGAGCAGGCCTTCCTCAAAAACTAGTGAGGGATGCCACATAGATACCTAAAGGAGTTGAGATGGGAGAGACTGTACATACAACTGTTGCCCCTGTTCTTCACCAGTCAAAGCTTTATGGATAAGTGGCAAAGAGAAAAAAGCTGATATGCAGTTTCAGCTAGAGTTTGTCAGAAGTCAACTGGAAGATGGTTCTATGGTCGAATGAGACAAAATTGAGGTTTTCACACATCAGACAAGACGACAGGCATGATGGGTTTAACCGTACTCCAAGGGATATTCAGTGATCCTATGGCATATGCTAAATTACACTGATCATGATTCAATGTAAAAGAAAAATAAAAAGATAAAGGAAAAGGGTGAATACTTTTTTTATAGGTACTGTGTTTTTGTTCTAGCACTAAATAATGCAGAAACAGCATAGGTTTTTGAAATCATAAACAATTAAAAATGTTACACACAAAACAAATCACAACTGTGAGAATGAAAATGCAACTAAGATATTAACAGAAAGAAAATAAAAACTATTTTAAACCCTCTTCTTACATTAATATATACATTTATGTGGTTATTTACGGATTACTAATTATGTAAGATTTAGCATAAACCGGAGAAACATTAGTGAGTGACGCTGGTTTGTACCTACTAACACATATTTGATTAAAGTGGTTTTGTCTGCCAGTCACACTTTTCAAGCTTGGCAAGAGCCATAGAAAACAACAAATGACTAAGAGCAGGCTTGAGCAAAATTGTTTGTGTCAATGTTCAATTAGTCTCCTGGGATATTGATCCCAGCTTGTTTGTTTACTTGCTTACTGCTTCCCATTTGTACGGCCTTGACAGCCATCTGTCACACAGAGAGACAGTGAGAGAAGGAAGGCAGGAGGTGACAGAGTGGGAGGGAAAGTGATTTACAATGTGAGTGCTGAGATAAAGGTGGATGGAAAAACTTCCAATACGTTGGGAGTGAACATTTATTATACGATAGGAAAGAAAAAAGAATGACAATAAGGTCCTTTGTGAAACAGAGCTTGAAATGTTTTTCAAAGTAAAGCTTTTTGGAAATATAAAATCCTAATCCAATGAATCCATAAAAGCTCATGTTCTTGTTCCTCAATGATGCCAATTCAAAGGCGAGTGTTATAAAACCAATGCTTGGAGCAACAAGTGGTTGTACTCTTCTTGCTCTTCATTTCCTTCTTTTTTCTCCATTTCTTTTTTCAGAAGAAAGGATGCAGTAATTAGAGGGTAGACCAGGTGGAAGTACACAACTCAAGAGCCCAGCGCTAGCTCACCCTCTTCTCCACAGGAAGATGGGAAGAGGGAAATGTGGAGGAGGGTAGAAGAGGGAAATGTGGAGGAGGGTAGAAGAGGGTGACCATGACTGGAGAGGAGAAAGTGGCAGAAGAATACATCTAGGTAAAAACTAGAAGAGGGGGAGCAGCAGCCCGGCTTGGGAGAATATTGGGTCAAAGAAAATAAAACGTGTCATTTAGCCAAAGAAAGAAGATGAGAGCAGTGTGCACGATGGGGGCGGGGGGTGGCTGGGCGAGGTGAAGGGGAGGTGGAGGCAAGGTTAGCTGTTAAATAAGGTGGGGGTCATAAGAGAGGGGGTGGATGCCCACTGTGATACAAATGAGGGTCTGCAGGCAGGGGGGCCACCCACGGTACAACTTGGCCAACAAAGGTGCTTCTGTCTTGGCCTCCCTCCTCCACAGACCTCCTCGAGTGGGCAGGATTCCATTAGCAAGCTGCAGAACATGGGGTCTATTCAACCGCCCGTCCAGGCCTGACTGAGCGTGTCTGCGAGCACACAGACACGCATGCACACGCACACATAAACAGTGACCCACACATGTGCTCACCAAGCCCACATGCATGCATTCATTCACAGTCACTCACTCACATACACAACACCGCTAATTAATCCTCAGATTACCCAGCCAATTATTACCACACTTGTACTAATTAGAAATTATTTAAAGCATTTCCCAATTAGGGTTTACATGCTCAGTTGGGCAGGAGTCTGCCTCGATAAACCAACTGGTTTTTTAGTGGGGGCTAAAAACGGGAAGCTCATTCATACACACATGCATGTGTGCGCACACACACACACACACACGTTTCTGGATCTGACTGTGGTAATCAGGCCGTCTCAACGAGTCCCTCTGTTAGGACGGGGGGGATGAGGACAGACAAGAGGAAGAAAGAGAAAGAAATAAAACAACAAAAGACATGCTCCTTCAGTGCAGCAGCAATACTGTAGGTCGCTCTTGTTAGGGCTGGGGACAGTGATTAGGAGAGGCCACAATAAGACCTGCCAGGAAACGCATGCCAATTATGTTACCAGGAGAACTACAGGCCCTCATTGCTATGGGAAACCCACTAGTCTCCCCACCACAAGGCCCCCTCACACACAAACATGGCCTCATCCACTAGCTTTTTCAACCCCTTGATTACATTATGACATGGATAAGGAGAGGCCAAGGAAAAAATGAAGGTAGAAAGAGGACGACACTGCAGTGATATGGACAAAATGAGCCGAGAGAGCAAAAGGTAAGGCAGCGGTTTATGTTTAACTGCAGAAGTTGGTTGCTGAAAGGAAAAGTGCGTCTTCTGGTTGTCCAAACCTTCACCGAGACAATGATGGAGGGAGAGAAGACAAGAGAGGGAGAAAGCAAAGCAGAAAAGCAACAAACAGGCTATTGCGGGATAACAGAGACAGGACAGGACTCCAGGGAGAAGTATTAGCGGAGAGAATTACAGGCTCATCCATGGGTGACATGTAAGCCTCAGCTACACACTCAAATGTTTACAGCACTGATATTTGCTTAACCGCGATGTTATCAGAGCCGATGTAATACTCAAAGCTTTTGTTCTGACTTGCACGGCAACACTCACCATGTCTACAGATGCAATAACCAAGAAGGAGATAGCAGCAGCATAATGTTTGCCAGCAATGTTGTCCCGAGAAACTGTGACATGACCCAGGCGAGGGAAAACTCACTCTGGAATATTTGCGCTGGTGTGATGATGGCTGAGATGTTGATTAATGTGCACAGTCCCTGTTATTAAATAAACAGGGTGAATACACAAAATATATTGAATAAATTATAGCGTGAACCGATCTGCTCTGCAGCATCCAGCTCATTAGGATGCATGAGGAAACGATGTTCTGATTGCGACAAGAGTCACTCATTAAGCCATGTTTGTCCC
>JAUMHL010000014.1:8751795-8763680 GCA_032362345.1 Sandelia bainsii
TTCATGGATCAAACACCTGTTGTGAATTTTGCCGTTAAGCTCCTTGTTAGAGAACAGCAAGTTGTGTAAAAAGTACTAAAACATTGAACAGTTGGATATGTGCATTCAAAAGTTTAGGGAAGGTCACATTAGGAGGACAGGACCTTGGAAGAAGAGTTGTTGACGCTCACCAGGCAGGAAAAGGTTACAAAAGAATTTTTAAACAGTTTGGATTCCACCATTTAACTGTCAGACTGTGTACAAATGGAGAACATGCAAAACCATTGTCACCCTCCCCAGGAGTGGTTGGCTGACAAAGATCACACAAAGAACAAGGCATGTAGTCCAGGAGGTCACATGGAGCCCGAGGCAAATCTGAAAGCCTCTCTTGCACTGGCTAATATCAGTGTCTTCATCAAAAGAATGAACAATGGTGTTCATGGCACAGTTACTCTTGAAAAACATTTGCTCACAGTTTACAGTTTGCTCAAGCATATGTGGATAAGCCACAAGGCTACTGGAAGAAAGCTGTAGATGGGTGAGACCAAAGTAGAACTTTCTGGTTTGAATGAGAAGAGTTATGTTTTGTGACAACCAAACGCTGCATTGCAGCATAAAAACTTCAACCATGAATTTTGAGTTGTACAAGTTAATTTGACAGAAGAATGTCAAGGTGTCCAGCTGTGAACTGAAGCAGCAAGACGACCCAAAAAACAGAACTTGTTACTTGTTTTTATATCGTTTTTTTTTATATTGTGCATAAAAAGCATTGCAATCTGAAATCCACATTTGCAAACGCAGCATAATGCCAGCTATGCATCAACAGGTAGAGTAAGTCGTCCATTAACAGTGGTTCGACTGCTGGTTCCTCTTGGCAACATGTTGAAGTGTCCCTAGACAACACACTGAACCTCTAAGTCATAGTGCCTTGAATGAAAGCTGTCCTGAGCAATATTCATAGGAGTATTTAAAAAACAACAACTCATACGATAAATCAGCATCTAGTAAAGCATAGTTAGTTGCTATAAGAAGTTGAGACCTCAATGATTTTAACAGCTAAAAAAAAGACATTGTGAGTTTTGAACTTCCTGATTGTAGTCTCAGCTTTTTAAAAATATCTACAGTGTTCAGTCCTCTATGTCCTGCTGTTAGTACATGTCTGAGCTTACCGCAACCCCTCGACAGGCCCATAAACTCACATTTTCAATGTTGCAATGTTTGTGGGATTTGAATGAGACTTTCTTATTCCTGGAACAGACTCCTGACATTCTAGTTTCTCTCACTATAAAAAGACACTCAAGAGTTTATTGTGAGTTGCAGTTCAGTACGTTGAACACTAATTAATTGTCATTGCTGATAGAGTCACACAACAGTAATTTCTGCTAACAACCCACTACAGTTCCTCATAATGTTAGCAGAAAGGCATGTACATGCAACAGACACCACTTTTTTTGTTCCATTTAGGCCAATACATACCTCAAACAACACTCAAATAAGGATGTGAAGGATAAATATAGTGTATTTTATAGTGACACTTAGATGGTATTCTATGTTTTATTATTTGTAATTATTATCATGGAATTAGTTGTCTAATACAGTTTTCACAATTTTATAATTGCTTTCAGTAAAAAAATTAAAAAAAATCCACTACTGTGCAAGCAACATTTTATTGTGGATAAAAAAAACAAAAAACACTTGTGGACACAAATTGTATTTAAAAAATTTGTCATCTTAATGAGGACGCAGTCTGTAGCTCTTTTAACTTTGACTATCACCAGCCACCATCCACCAGACCTCAGCTCAATCTCTCACAGCCTCTGCTGCTTCGACCCTTGGGAGGACTCATGCAGACCAGTTGATTAAAAATCACTTAGTGGAGAACACAAACAAAGCTGTCAGCCTTTGGCTTGCCCTTGGGATTGGAGTGAGGGGGTAGCAGAGGAGTGGGCAGAATGTACAAGCAGAGATGAAGGGTAAGAAGAGCAGAGGAGAAACTTTGCTCAATTTGAAAAGTTGACTATTGCTCCAAAATAGGAACCAACTAGGATTTTAAAATGGCCTGATTTTTACTAACACACATTAGCATTAACATATCATGCACATTTTCTAATCTTTTCCTAGCAGTGTAAAGGTACTTTTTATGCCTAATGTCACTGATCACGCAGAGAATTCAGGCTCAGCCATGATGTTTTAGTTAATTTTCCACTTTGAAATCCAAGCATCTATTCTTCCTCACATGAAGGATGCTCTACTGGAAACACTGAGTAGTCCATTATAGAAATTGTGTAGTAAAAAGAAAAGAATGATGGATGGTCTTGCATAAATATTAATTTAACAACTGAATTCAAATCCAATGATCCAGATTCATGTCAAGATTATTTCTCTTGTGAATAATTTCACATGTTGGTACATTTTGTCTTATTTAACCATAATACTAATGAATAATACTTATGTTCCTAAACACAAAGTTCTGATTGTCTAAACCTCATCCTAAAACACAGGTTCTTGCAAAACATATTGAATATTTTAAATTATGAGAGAAATCCAATGAAGTGACCAAACTAATCCAATTTTGTGTACTTAATTTATATTATAATATATTATTTATTATATTATTGTATTAATATTGCTGCAAGTGGTAACATCATTGATAAGCATAGGATGGGCTTCATATCTCAGGTGCATTAGGCATCCTTAAATGCACTAACAAGATTAAAAGGTAAACTGGACTGAATGTTCTCTGTGATGGATTTCAAATCACTCACAACTCTCAAATATCTAGAAGATGATTTTACTGACACAAAAAGGAAACAATATACCGTACAGTAGTTGTCAGACAGTCCACTTATCCTAACATGGTTAAATCAAGTTACAAAAAGGAGTCAGTGACACACCCTGACGCACTCACAATCAGTCACATAATGTAAAAGGACAGATCTCACTGCAACAAAGTAATCTTCAGATTGCTTGTTCAAAACTCAATGACATTCAGATTGCAATGAAAATGAAACAGGAATCAGTGCAGATGGAACAAACAACTGCTTAGCATTTGCTTAAAAAATTATTTGATTAATCGATTATCAAAATAGCCACTGACTGTTTTTTCTGTTAATCAAGCAGCAGTTCACTAAATCACTAAATCATTTCAGCTAATCGTCATGTTATTTTCTTTAACAAGACTCAATCGGTGAATGTGCTTGTGGTCAAGGTACCAAATATCATTTCATCATATCATCATCGCAGCCCTTGATTAAATTAAAATTTATTTAAAATCCAAAACAAAACAACTGAGCTGAGTGTTGCTCATAACTTAAAGAAAAAAAACTGCCGCAGAACCGCAGGAGACAGGAACAGATGAGTTGATTTAAAACTAGATGTGTCAACACATGATGACCGTTACTGGTCTGATTGTATTGCGACAGCCATGACATTTCTAATTAGAAGTACACATACGCACAGACGCACTGTCGTTCACACTCACACACACAGCTGCCACTGACAAGTGTAGGGCAGCACAGCTCCAACGGTTTGCTGGCCTTCACTACCAGATGGTAGATCCCTCTGGTTCTCCTGACACACACACACACACAGTTTTCTAATACATTTCTAAGTGACACAGTGTCTATCTATCTATCTATCTGTCTATCTATAATATCTTTGGTGAAGGACGCTTAATAAATTAACACTGTGCACAAGTGCAAAAGACTTGACCTCCACAGTTCATGCATTGACATTACTGGAGGAAAAGCAAAACCTGAAAGAATTAGCACTTGATTGATTTATATTGTACCCCAATAAAGACAGGTCACACAGGAAAATCCAACACTGACCTGCATGAACATCCCCAGTATATAGGAGCAAGGTGAGAAGTGTCCCTGAGGAGGAAAGTTGAAAGGGAAATTCAGAGTACATAGTAAAACAGTGAAGCACAGAGAGGCAATAAATGAGAGATAGCAGGTATATGGAGATAACAAAAAGGAAACAATGAATACGGAAGTCTCCTAGACAGCAAGAGCAAAGTCACCCCCTCAGTACCCCCACTGGGACCTTTAAGGGTCAACTGAGAACTAAGAGGAATATTAGTGTCCAGTACATTGCCTGCTCAGACTGGAGAAAGGATGGGAGAGACACAACCTTGTTTGGTGAATTATACATACATTCTCACACACACACACACACACACACAGCTTACTCTCTGCATCTTCCCTCATGTCAACCCTTCTCACAACTGTTGTGATTCTCCATCTTATTTTTGCTGACCTGTATGTGGCGAGGCTGACAGAGGTGAGCACACAATCTCCCGACGCCCAAACACAGAGAATTGGATCACCCCTGGGCTGACCTCCTTGGAGCAACGCCTCGCCTATCTGCACCCCATGCTGTCAAGGGGACCATTTAGGGCAGACAGTGACCCCTGCTTGGCCCCCGGGTCTGTTGCTCCTCTGCCTCGGCTGCCGGGCAACATGACAACCTATACAAGACCCTGTCAAACACATGATTGACACGTACCCGCCCATCTCGACCAACATCCACACCAGCCCCAGCAAATTACCCCAAAACCCAGACAGATAACTATATCTCAGCTGCCTATTTGCTCTGTTGTCATCTTCCATATGTTACATACACATACACTTTTGTCATAGATTAATTGTGTCAAACCATGTAAACCTGCCAGGTGCTGTAGTAGGAGATTAGTTCCATTTTGCGGGTGTATATAGGCAGTGCAAGCTGAACCAAGGCCACAAGACAGTGGCAGGTTATGTGGTGACTAAATCAGAACAAATACATTGTATGTTATTTAGTCACCTTTGCGTTTTTCCATCCTATTGTGACTGATTTTGTTACTGTTGCAGGGCCGTCTGATCACGCACCACTCTTTATAAACCACAATGTCTGTCTTGCCTTTGCCAAACCTGCAGTGGAGATTGGCACACACAAAAAACACAAACAAATCGCAGGCGCACATACAGAAAACCCATACACACAAACACAAAAAGAGGGTCCCTGCTGTGAGAAAAAGAGCTACAGTACTCGCTACATCAACAGTGGCCTAGATAAACACAATACACACAAAAGAGTCACCCCATGAAAATAACCCTCCATCTAAGCATCACTGCACTTATCTACTCATAAACATAGGGATAAATCAATTCAGTGAGAAACACATTTTTTTCTCTCATTTGAAATTACAGCTGCGGGACCAAAGCTAGCATGATAGCATAGGTCAAATTCACTAACCTCCTTTCTCCATGGCAACAGTCTACCTCTAACAAAAAAAAGGCTCTGTGTGGTTTGTTGAAGTCATTGTGAGATGTTTTTCCCTGACCTGAAAATGTGTTTGTCATGAGTGTGTTGATGTCTCTTTGCATGTGTTTCCCAAGGACACGAGAATGTGTAAGTGTGTGTTTGTGTATACGTTCACATGAAGGTATACATGTCTGCGTTTGAGAGTTCATGTGTGTGTCTGTGTGTGTGATGACAACCCTGTTATCACGGCATCTGTATTAGCATCGCAGCGTCTCACTGCTTTGTTTTACTCTGACCTGTATAATCAGTGTCACATTAGCAACACAACAAATCAAACGCTGTGAGTTTTCCCCACTTGCAACCTCTCACATACACGCACACACACGCGCACATGTGCACGCCGCCATCATGCTCCCAGCTGGCCACCATACTGTGTCAAACAGATGCTAATTAATATGATAACTAATACCTACTGCACAACATACGAAGCTCCAAAACCACTAATTTAATGTCTTCTTATTCAAAAGCAAAGAGATGAAATGAATTAAGAAAAACTCTTCTTGCTGTTCAGCTAATACAGTAAACATCTGAGTAGGTGGTTACGTAAATTAAAGTCAAATTTCAATTTCCTGTAATATTAACAGTTTCTTCTGTAACTACAATATCTTTGCTACATAATAAAAAATGGAATGCACTAAAAATGAAATCATTAGTCAATTATGTGGTTAGTCAATCATCTTTATCTTATTTTGTTAATAAATTTATAGATTAATAGACAGGTTTCTAAGCAATGTCATCAGTCAAATGTGCACACATCTCAGAGATAGAAAGTGACCTTAGATGAATGATTCTTATGCGTAGAAAAACGTGAAGAGTTGTTTTTCGTGGCTAAAACGGCACCAATCAGAAAAGCAATGGTTGGAAAGCATCAGTTGTCCCAGTGAGGAAACATGTCTGTTAAAGTGCAGAAGTCGCTGTTAGTGCCGGCAATCTGGTCAAAGCTGTGGGCTTCATAAAGATGTGGACTTTTTATGTTGAAACATTAGAAACAAGGTCAGACTGCTCACACTGTTACTGTATGTCTGTCTATGAATTCCTAAAGCTCTGTATTTGATACATATTTCTGGTTTTATTTTGGGAAGAGGTGACAGATTACAGAGAAGCAGACAGATTTGGATCTTGTGTTGTGTTGGCGTACAGAGATCCAGTGCGTCAGATCAATGATTATATCCTGTTTGTTTGTCATTGGTGAAGCTCACTTATTCAGTGACTGGTGTGTTTTATGGAAAGAGCAGGATCTCAATACATGCTAATGTTACCAACAGCACAACCTTAGTTTTTTATTTTGTGTTATATATAAGCTGAACTTGTGCTGTCAGTTGTCACAGGTCATTTCTCTCTACCTGTGGCGTTAATATTCTATAATAGACTTAGACTGATTTACAACTGACGTTATCACTGCTAACTAAGATTGGCAAGATATCAATCAAAGGTAAAGTGTGGGTAAAAAAAAAAAAGCTATAGAATGCTATAAGTGTTTGTCACATAAAGATTCACCTCCAAAGAGCAATTTGCTGGGTTTCCATCAAGCTGAAAATGCCTGCTTATGTGCCATTGCTGACATTGTGGAAATTTGTTTTCTGCCCTCTGGGTGCATGCGTGTCTTTGATTGGTTGTAAATGGGAAACCTGTCTATGGTTTAAGCTTCTAAAATGTGAGAACTTGCTGCTTTTCTGTATTTTACATGATCATAAACTGCCTTCAGGTTTTGAAGGGTTGGTCAGATGAACCAAGCACTTTAATGATGCCACCTTTACTAAGTATAAAAGACATTTTCCATGTTATATAAACAGAAATACTGAGCAATTGACCAACTGATTAACCTGTAATGTAAATAACTATTAGTTGCAGCGCTATAACATACTAATGATTCATAATTTTTTGAAAGCAAATTAAATTTGTTACGCAAAAAAAAGAATTTTACTCATCCTACTCATTCATTAACATGAAAATGTCACAGAAGTGCCATTTGGAATATACAAAAGACACTACAGAGTTTCATGAAACCAAGGTCTTCATGTGTTTGAATTTACTTAGATATGGAATAACTTACATTTACTTAACTGACATCAGCTTTTGTTTTTTAGCAACAAACTCAATACATATTTTATCTGTTTTTTAATCGTTTTTTAATCGTTTTTTAGTGAAAATTAGAAAATTCAAAAGGGACTAAACTAAACGGGGTTAAACATTTGGAGGGCTGCAAGTGAACATTAACAGTATGAGGTTGTTTCTTAGTGTTTCTTTTCCTTGCTGACTTCTAACAGCTGTCAGAAACCAAGAAACCGAGATACATGAATAGCTGCTTTTTTTGGCTGTGAAGTAAGTACCCTTTCAACTAAGAGTATAGCACAAGTTTACTGAGGAAAAAATAATTGTAGAGTGGACAATTAAAAATAAAAGTTAGTATTGGATTTATAGATCAGCAAACTCTTCTCCATTCCTGATGTATGAGAAGGAAAATCAGCATCCGTTTGCTCCTTCTACTGTAAACCCTCCACTGTTGGAAAAAGGGAGAAGAAAGAAGGAGAGAGGAAGGAAGAAATTGAAAAGAGGAAGAAAAACTGAGGAAGGAAGAGCTAGAAGTCAGACGGAGACAGATGGGCAAATAGACAAGTGCGGAAAGTCAGACGGGAAGAGTGAGCTGAAAGGAGATAGAGGGATAGACTGAGTGAGGAGAAGGAGGCGTACTGTAGGAGATCCAGCTGACATTAGTGGGTGAGTTTATGAGATGTGATGATTAGCCAAATCCTGCTAATCAATGACACATTCACATGGGTTCCTGCTCTGTTGCTAAACACTAATTGGTCTATTCTGCAGCAAATAGGGATATGCTGTTTCCCACTTCACTGTAAGCAATGTGAGCTGACACGGGGGCACATACGGGCACACACAAACACACGTGTCAAATGTTACGTGCATGCACATACTGTACATCTGTTGCAGATTCTGGTGCATAAAAGGTCAAATTGAGACTGATTCAATTTGAGAGTGGATGAGAAGCAGAGGATCCTGCTTGGCTCACTCTAACAATAAGGAGAGAATGGGATCCTGGAGCGGGCCAGTTGAACTAGCAGAAAGGGAGGCGGGGGTGGAGAAGGAGTCCTAAATTCAATTTCACTTTGTTGAGTATTTAGATAATGTCTCCTAATTTAATGCCGGGTCGTGAGTGGATCCACGGTATAGCTACGGCAGTCATTTATCAGAATGCAGCAGCAGCACCACCAATGTCCAAGCACAGGCACTGCATTACTGAGCTGCAGGCTGCAATAAAACACCTGAAGACCTGATTCAGGGACTACACCTAGAGATGTACTGAACACAGAACCGTCTAAATGTGAGGTTTATGATTTCTGGTAAAATTGCCAAAATGCTGATTATTTGTACTGAATTATGATTATTTCTACTACTGTACAAAAACATCTACCTGCACATATTAATTTGTACATAATCGGAATTATCATTACTTATTATAAAAAATTTTATGTAGGGGTGCAAGTCTTTAAGATTTAAGATTAAGCGGCTGCTTAGTTTGTCAATTAAGTGGTTAATTATTTGGTTTGTAAAATGTCCCAAAATAGTGAAAATTGCCCACACAATTTCTTGAGGGTGAATATTAAATCATCAAGTTTCCTTATATTGTTTGACCACTACTCCAAAATACAAATACATTAAAATAGCTTTAAAAAGAAAAGTAGAAAACCCTGAAATATGAAAGGCTGAAATTACAAGCAAAGTTTAAAATTGTGTTTTTGCTTGAAAAACAACAACAACAGTAATAATAATCATCAATTAATTGATTGTCACAATATCTGCCAATACAGCTGCAACAACTCATTTGCTGTATGCACATGCATAGACTTTAATACAATTTGTGTCCTCTGTATGAGCATACATTATTACATTACTATTATTCTTATGCCTGTATAAAATATAATATTTCTGCGACAATTATAACGGTATGTTAACAATAAAATATGGCAAGAGATATGGTAACCTCATTTTGGTCCCAAAAAACATACATTTGATATTTTAGTTAAAGCATACATTAGCCAGAAATCAACAAATGATTGAATAAACAAATGATCATGTAGTTCAAGCAAAAATGCCAAAAGATTCTGTGGTCCAGTGCTGTTTTGTTCAGTTTTACACCACTGTAAATTAAATCTTTTGGTTTTAGACTGGAACTTTCTGATGTTATGCAGACTAAATAGGTAACTAATTATTAAAAAGAATCAAGAGTGATAAACAATTGCAGCCCTATCATATACAGCATTTTCATGAGTTACCGATACATTCACTCGCTATACAACACCCCATAATAGACGACGGTATTGTCATAACATTTTCACGTACACATCTCTCAGTCTCTGTCATAAAAGTACACACCCGCACACATGAAGCACATCCACACCCACAGCATGATGAGTACGGTCAATGCGGGGTGTATTCCTCTCTCAGTGAGTGCCGGTGGTTAACGGTGCTTTGCGCTGGAGAGGAGGACAAGAGGAGGGTTCACTAAAACACATGACTGTTACTACCTAAATATTAGTGCAGGGGCTCTCCCACCCTCTCTCTCTCTCCCCCCGAGTGTGCCTCAGTATGTGTATTGTGTCTGTGCGTGTGTGTGTGTGTGTGTGTGTGTGTGTGCGAATGTAATTATGTGCAGAGGAGAGGCTGTTTGGGGGTAAATAGAGTTGCAATTATTCTTTTAACCTGTTAGATTGTCAGCTGTACTAACACGCAGGGCCAGGAAGAGCCAAAAAACAGACAGAGACAGACACATAAGTACTAAATTTAGCCACAAACAGTGGCACACATTTATCTCAAAACTAAACGCTTATGATATACATGATCGGAAATGGGAATTTATTTTTTAGTCACTCAGTCAGTTGCTCCAAAACAGACACTAATATTTGCAATTCAATTGTAGCGCCTGTAATATTGAACAGATGAAAAGCAATAAATGAAGGGGTTTATGTGAAAGTACATTTTGTTGTTGTTACTTTTTTCTGTATTTCAAAACCCCTCTGATGAACAAGGAGTGTTTAAAGCAGGTGCTAAAATTACTGCTATAAGTGATGTGATTTGATTGCTGTGTGTCAAGACATGATAACATTGACTTGATTTAATTTGCAATACACTCACTGTTGACAGCTGTTTGACTGAGCTGAAGTGTAATGCTCTATCAGCAGCAAATGGAGTAACCCATTCAACACCAATAGTGCTGCATTAGAGACACGAAGTACATTTTATTTTCCCTCAATACTTTCTAAATAGCCTCACAGCAAAACCAATAACTGCCTTTTGAATTATTACATTTTCCTGCAAAGATTTCATGAGAGAAAAGAGAAATTTAGGGCTTTTTTTTATATATATACTCACTATGTTTAGCACAAATTACGCTGCATTCAGTACATAAATATTAAATATGATATTAAAATAGGCATTAATCAGATCTTTGAAATGCACAGCATCAACAAGAGGCCAAAATAATGTGCATATATGTGCACAAATATGTTTAATCAACTGTTTAATTTTGGGTTGAACACACAATAACAAAAATTATCTGAATAAGTATAACAGCATTTTCACTCTCGCCACACACACAGGCTAATAATGTTATCGACTCAGATCACCAACTCAGCAGATCTCAACCACATGTCACCTACGATAACTCAACGCATGAATGCACGTACGTACGCACACACACACGCAGAGTTCTGTGGCCCTTGTCAATAGGATGTTAAGGGTTTTGGCACTAATGACCAGTGTAGAGATAAGACAGGAGAGGTTAATGTGTTGCTGTGGGTGATCAAGATAAGACCGATCCCCTCAAGCCTGCAGACAATGAGACAGTGAGAAAGAGAGAGAGGAAAAACAGAGGTACAGGCAGAAAAAAATATTCACAGAAATAAGAAAAATTTATGTAACTGTTATAATAACACTCACCACCATGTGGAAACCACTGTTTATCGTGTGAACAACTGGATTCAGCGCTGTGCTGTGCACATAAATATGCACACAGCAGAGCACCAAACACAAAAAACTCAATAGCCACCGACAACCAATCTAGCCTTTCACTGAATGGGTTATCAGCTCAAAAGACAAACCAAAAATATGACCCTGTCTCACATACAAAGGGGCTTTATTTGGAAGCTTTCTTTGTGCAGGTCAGGATGTGTGTTTACATGTGAAAACAACATCAACAGCATGTGTGCATGTGAATGTGTGTGTGTGCGTATCTGGTAATTTGTTTGTTCAGTGTATTCTTAGCATCATTGGATAAATATGCTTTATTGCAATACAAGTACTTGCACAGCCTTAAGAGACACTCATTGCATGCATATATGTATCTAAACACAAGCGCACACACACACACTTACACATGTCTCTCTGTAGTTGTGAGGACACTCATATCCATTATGCTTTCCCTATAGCCCCTTACCCTAACTTGAACCATTATGAGGAACGGCTAAAATGTCCTCACAACAATGGTATCAAACAAATATTTGTCAACACATCTACATCAAGACGTGTGTATACACACACACACACACACACACACACCTTCCTCCCTGTGAGTGAAAGTAGCATAA
>JAUMHL010000014.1:8763690-8864737 GCA_032362345.1 Sandelia bainsii
AAAATGGCGGCCCCCCCCCCCCCCCCCCCGTCTGTGTGGCCGGCTGGGTCGGCTGACATTTGGACACTTGTCAATCATCTCTTTCAATAGCCAAGCGGCAGGAAAAATGGAGTCGGGGGGTCAGCAGCTCAGTGTATCACCATGGCAACAACTGCACTGAAGTTCATATGCCTGCTGGGACTGTAGTTCTAAGTGTGTGTATGTTTGTGTGATAGAGCGTGTGTGAGAGAGAGTGTGAGTGTGAGTGTGTGTGTGTGTGTGTGTGTGTGTGTGTGTGTGTGTGAGAGAATGTCCATTTTTGTTTCTGGTTTGAGTGTGTTGCCTTGTGTGTCCAATTGTTCCCCATCAGCCAGAGGCAAATACTCCTCCCATTTTAGCTCTTCCACCTCTCACCTTGCAACCTCACATACAGCTTTAGTCTTTCCTCCCTCTTTCCCTCTCTCCTGATTTTTTTCACCTCTCTTCTAACCAGCAGGTCAAGAAACAAGGCCCTGCAGGAAGTAGAGCACCCCAGAAAAAAAAAAAAAAGAGAGAGTACTTAACCTTTCACCACCTCGGCTTCTCCCTCTCTTTGCCCCTCTGCCCCTCGCCGTTTTCCTCTTCCTTGCCACTGTTTTCTTCACTGTGATCTACTACTTGCACCCACACTACCTCTAATTGTTTTTGCATCTTCAGTAGTTGTGCTTTCATCGGTTCCCCGGTGCTGCATTTGGACTTTGCTGTTGAGTAGGTGAGAAGTGTGCATGTGTTGTCCCATATATACAGCCAGCCAAGGAACAGGAAAACACAGTGACTAAACATGCAACATCAGTCACAACAAACTATGCAGAATGTGAGTCATTGGTGGTCTGTTTATGGGATGAATACAGAGGATACTGTAATTTGTGTTCTCAGTCAGGGAAAATAGCTCAGATTGAGCCTAGGAGGACAATCTACTGACCCGTTTACTGAACACTTATCACAGAGAGGTTCACCAGCACTATTTATCCTCCTGTGGCTTCAACAGCCCCACACAAGCAGGCAACAAGTCCCTCCTATCTACCCAGACTTTAATGACAGTTGGTGTGCAGTGATAGTTGCCAGAGAAATGAATTCAGTACAATGCTGCAAATGGCTCGAAAACCTGTAGCTCTGGGAATAAATACTTCCGGTGACAATGTTGACATACACAACATTGACACAGCAGTTTATTGCAGATTTTAGAGATTTTATGAAAGTTCGCTTAGAGGACTACCAAACTTTTGTTGCATTAGATTTGAGCACAGTTGTGCTTTTGTGGCACAACAAAGCATGCCTCTTGGAAAGCAAACAGTGCCAAACTGTGTGTGAGAAAGAAAAGTCCACAGGTTGCTAGGTGTATATTCATTTTGTGTCCTTCCTATTTCTGTATATAGTGACTTTTATGAGTAAAATCTGCTTTTAATAGCTGTTTGATGAGGATTAACATGCTCCATTACCCCAATGTACCAACACTGCCAGAATCATTACAGAGCGCACACACACACACACACACAGATATACACACTTCATGACACAGACACCAACACTGCTCCATCCAAATCTCCCAGACAACATGTGTGCACACACACATGTCTTCATCCAGCACTCTCCCTCTTCCCTTTCCCATCAATGGACAATGCCTGACTGGAATGGCATAATTCTGGGGGATAATTCATGGATAATTTTGGGATAATCTCCAGCAAACCATTCGGAGCAGTGCCACCCAGTTTGCCCGCAGCCTGATTACCAGGCTCCGAATGCCAGCCACTTGTAGTGACCAGCACCGCCAGCAAGCACTTTGCTGTATGCAAATAAACAAAACAAACAAGGACCTCCAGCAGGGAAACATCCAGCTCTGTTTGCACAGATATTCACTGAGTACAGCAGGTTATTGAAACCACACACACACACACACACACACACACACGCACACGAAGGAAGCAAACCAAAACAAAGTAACGTAAAGACATCCTGTGATATGCAAAGAACGCATGGGGAGAGCATACACTCCCAGCCTCATCCATGCCCCTGATATACACACACACACACACACACACACAGAGTCAGTCTCAAACTAGTGAGAGGGGTTTCACTATGTGTGATTGCCATCTTGTGGTAGGAGTAACCATATAATTTAGAATAAATACATAACATGTACTGTGGCGTTCAACAATCTAATCTATTTCTAGCCCAGACCAAAACAGAAAGGGCGATTTCTCAGTTTTCTCTGACTTTAAACCCACATTAGGATAGTGACAGTAGTATTATCATTTAAAATACTGTAATAGTAGTGAGTGATAACAGCAGAACACTAATTTACTTTTTGTGATGTCTTAATGTTAATTTTATATCTTCAGATTGTTCAGATCTATAATCATCTGCTTAAACGCCACGCACAAGCAAGTAAACTAAGAGAAAATTAGAACACATGCACAAATAGAGGTTAATTTGGTCTAATGTAAGGAAATGCAAGAGGTTCTACAATTCTGGTTCATATGTTGACAAATACTGACATCTAGTGGCTCAAACCAAAACTCTCAGTGTCAGATGGCCAAAAATTACAAATTTGCAAATACCACCACCCCTTGGCCAATTCAACCACGTAACAACAAATGACAGGAAGCAAGCTAAATACATCTAATGCAATTTTTGTTTTATAACCAATTCCTGAATACATTACTACATAACTTAACCTTCTAAGAACATTTGAATCTTTCCACATAAATCAGTTGTTTGAAAAGACCTGATGTGTTTGCATTCATAAGAGGATATAAAGGGATATGTTAAACCACCCGCCACCCCACCCCACCACATTTCTTAATTACATAACAATTCACTCTCCATTTGCCTTAATTTGCAATATTCTGTAACGCATTAACTGGTGTGTTAACTAGCATTAATTAGTGAGGCAGAAGGCTGCACAAACACACACCCACATATGAGCATCTTAAATATCTTGTGCAATGATAGGTAAATGTAATAAACAACCGTAAAAAAAAATGCTTACTATAATCATATAAAGGCTGCCATTTTCAGTTCTTAGTCTTGTTCCGTTTAATATTCTGTTTACCCAGATGATTCCTTCAGTGCTAAGAAGTAACACTCTCTGTAAACACAGTAACTTTGATGTTTTGATTCATAAAAGAAACTGGACTGTTGACCGCAGCTAAACTATGTGGATTATTTCTCACACCTGACATCACATTTCCTCCATACTGTATGCATATGTAGTAGTGTATAAGAACTTCCAGTCAGTGCTGGAGCAAACAAACACCCCTGATATACTCCTGCACAAACTCCACCCAAAAAGTACCATTTCAGGTTTACTCACCATTAGTTAACAGCTCTGTCTTTTATGCAGCAAAATCAAAGTAGAGGTGGTTACAATTTCACTTTTGCATTCATGTCCTCAACATCCTCTGTCTCGACTGTCCAAAACTCTGTCCAAGATATAGTCTCCAGAACAAAAACTGTGAGTCAAGGTTGCAGCACAGGGCAAATGTTTTCCCAAAGCATCCATAGAAATGCGTGTCTCCAAGTCTAAAACAGCTGCTCAGAACAGATACAGGAAGCAGGGTCCCTTTAGTCCACCTGTCACTCCACAGAGCACTCAAGTCCAGCACTTTTTTTTAGTCCTGCTGTTTGAGAACTACAAATTGAGAAACTCACTTCTTGAAGAATGTGTAGCCACAGCTGAAGATCACGACAGAGAAGCTGACCTGTATGATTACAGATAATAGTAAGAGATAATCCAGATAGATTGAAGCATCTAAGTGGCAAGAAAGCTCACCTGTTTGTTTAAATCCCCCATCATGTCTCCAGGCAGTGAAAGCCCTCCTGTCAGTTTCATACCATCGCAGACACACTGGTCTCCTCTCTTCGCCCCTCGCCTGTTAGGCATTGACTGGATTTGCTCTGCTCTATCTCTGCACTTGACCAATCCACTCTATCAACTCCACCACCTTCAACTCCACACAGATTTGCACTGTGCAACCTATTCATTTTTATGATACTCTCACTCACTTGCCTTCTCCCTCCACTGCTGCCAAACCAGTCATCTGTAGGTTTAGTGGTACTCAAAACCATTTCCCAATCTCCTGCCCTCCTTGCCTCCTTCTTATCTTGTCTATCTCTCCTTGTCCTGTCATTTTCACCTCCCTCACTCCCACTCACTTTTCACTCCTACCCACTTTTAGTCTTTTCACTTCCTCTAATAAGTCCTCTGACTCTACCCAACCATTACCAATTTTCTCGGACCCACTATTTGCTATTAGCCCCTCTTCTTCCTCCTCCCCTTCCTCTTATCCCTCCACTCTCCATCCCAGTCTCTGCCTAGCCTCCTTATATATCCTCAGCCTTCGCATTGCCTTCTCCCCATTTCCAGCGGCATGAATATATTATTATCTACACAATGGGGCCCTGCTTATTGTTTATGAATTACCAGCCTTGCGGCCAAACAAAGCCTATTTTCATAAGAAACCTCCATTTCATTTCAGCTCCAATTAGATTGGGGGCTAAAGAATAGGAGTCCTCAGGCCTCAGCCCCTAAGGATGGCAGGTCCATTCAGCTTCATTCAATGGGGCCTTATTGCTTTCCCATACAAAAGAGCACGTGGATGGGCTTTCAGACTGAAACACCAACCAAAAATGACTGGGAGACAGTACTGTACAATAACAAATCTTTAAAGAAAGGACACTGAGTGCTTATCCTCCCATCCATCAATTCATCCCTCACTCTTTGCTTTCTTCTTCTCCTCTGTTCGTATATTGTAAGACCTGGACATTAATGACAGACAGTTGAAAGAGAAAGGGAGTGAAAGAAAGAGAAGAAGGAAGAGGCAGAGCAGCTCAGTTTTTCACAATACATGTCAAGTCTAAATGATCACTGGCTGCTGAATAGACAGAGGGATGGGAGAAGAAGTGAGTCGTGTGTATGTATGTGTACGGCTGATTGATTCTCTGCTTTGAAAAGAGAGAGAAAAGAGTGAACGAAAGAGTGAGAAAGACCTTGATGCTTTTTCTGAGCTCCACAATAGTAGGGGGGTCTGAGCCGAATTGTGGCGCACCCACAGTGACAAGCTGTCACCCCGTCCTGGTAGGAAGAAAGAGGCAGAGAGACTGAAGAAGGGCTGGGGCAGGTCAGAATCCTGATAATATATGTCTGCCTCTTCAATTCACAAGTTTCTCACCTATCAGATACTTGACAGGAAGAAGAAGGCTCAGAAGAAGTTTGTCTTGCTAAAGTGGGAGCAGAAATAAAGGGAAGTTGGAGCCCAGGTATTAAAGCAATGGGTATTTATGTACCTCCACCTGGAAAGCAGGTAACAGAAGTCAAGAGATCCAGGTAAATTCCCCACTATCAGGGCAATGGCTGTTTTCATGCTCTGGTTCATTACTGGGGACTGAGTGGCAGGTCAGAGCACGACATCTGGCCTGACTTTATCTGTGAGGATCAGCTTCACAGGATGAATGTGATTTGTGCCTTTGTTGCTATGAAGGAATATTCAACGTGAAACAAAAGGCAACTGTTTTCATTACTAATGAGTGGACAAGGTGAGAGTCACAGTGAAAAGGTTGACATCTGTGCTTATTCATCCAGCAGCAACAAAATGGGATCATCTCCCCTCACAAAGCTTGTTGCAATTCTAAGGGCATACAATAGGTTTCAATAGAGTAGCTATTTCAAAAAGAGGTGGCAAACACATGGAAACACAAACATACACATGAGCATGAATTACTTTTTGTTAGAGTCAAACACAAGATGCAATCAATATCATTGCAATACAAATCTATTTTCTGAACTTTTGTATGGCTTCTGTTTAATTCAAAATGCCACCATGAGCTATTTTTATGATTCTACATCAGTCAGTCAACTCGTGTGGAACTGATTTATAACATCCATTCACATGATTCTGATCTCATCAATCCCTGCAAGTATACGTCAACAGCAATTCAGCAGAAACTGTAGAGTTATGATAATAGACTTAATAAGCAACTTGCATGACTACTCTGGTGGATACTGAATCAGAAATTATGAAATGCATTATAAGCAAAAGCAGCAGTAGCTTAAAGCATTACCAAAGAGCTTATAATTATGCAGCAGGGACAGTGTATTAACTATTAAATAGACCACATATTGCAAATGTTGAACAGTTGCAGCTGCAACTCAGTCTATCTCAACATAAACTGTTTTATCATATACATACAGACTCATCTGCACCATCAAGCACACATCAAGTACGGAACAGTACAGACTGGGGAGAGAAATTACTTCTACAACAAAGCCATTTTACAGTAAGTACAGACTGTAGGCCAGGTAGTAGACACCATTGTCTTTCACAGCACCTGTTGGGTACCTCAGACCAGCAGGGAATATGATATATAAATCCACATGCAACAATCCACTTAAGTGCAGCAGCAGGCTAAGACATGGAAACTAAGCAGGGAGTAATTAAGGCAATGTACACCCACAAAGGTGCATTCAGCTATTCTGATTAGATCTCTGGCACAAGTTGAAGGAGGGTGGAGTTGTGTTTGAAATTTCATGAGCTCACTCATGCCTGTATCTACAAGAACGATGAAGGATTAAACAGTCCTACTCTCACTGGACAGTGAAGGAGATGCAAAGAAAACAGCACGTAGTCTGCACGTATCCACAAAGTCCTGAGCAAAGGTAAAATTGTGACACAGTGCACATGGATCTTTATAAGAAGCATAAACAGTAGGTGTTATTCATGGCCAATATTTTGACTTGTCATAACAGGAAAAGCCATGACATTACAAGCCAAAATGGCACTGGCAAGTTGTCTAACATAATAAACCACAACGATATAGCTTCATCCTCAACAACTGTCATTCACAGAAGCAACTTACAATGACAAACTAATTCACAAAAAGCAGGACAGTGAGAAATCCATAATTAGCCAAATGACACCCAAATACTGGATCCAAAAAACTCTCTGTAGTAATAATTTCTCAACTGTCTTGCAAATGGGAAACTCAAACAAACTCAATGCCCATAAAGCAAATATGATTGACATTACTACTACAAACATCAGAATCTGTTCTCTTTTGAATTGTATATTTACACTCACTAATTTATTTCAAATAATGTTTAAATAATACTGTCTTGGCTCATCAGCAGAAACTTAAAAAAAAAGCTATGACTACAATATTTACATCTGATTTCACTCAGTAACAAAACGGTACAAACACAGCAGCTCATTTGCACCATTTATCTGTTGGGACCACTACTAGAAACCACCCCGGAACAATGTGCTAAGACTCCCAGGTCTGCTACAAAAATGGTCAATTAAAATATCATTCATTATTTAATATATAATTATTTTGCGGTTTAGAAAACTGTGGGACAATGCTCAATTCAGCAGCTCATAATGATGTATGCTGATACAACAAAATCCACAAACACAACACAAAACCAAACCCAGACACCTCAGAACATACTGAACATGACAAATACTTAACTTGATGAAGTGATTTCTGGCGTCCAGTGGAGTGAAGAAGTGCTGAAGGTCCAAAGCTTTAGCAGGTAAAAAAATAAGAAGAAACCGCAGGAACAGAAAATGACAAATCCACAAATAGTAACGACAACACGGGGGAAACACACTTTAACTTGAACTTGTCAGTAAACAGTAGCAGTAGAAATGTTTGAGCAAACAGCAACATGGCAGACGCAAATAGTTTAAATAAGCCGCCTTTTGTAGAGGAAATGTTGGATATTAGTTCCGGTGTGTTTTTTTCCTTTTTTTTACTTGAAAGTTCACATGCTGCACACAACTCAACGCTGTTTGTTTATTAAAATACATAAAGCAAAGAATAAACTGTCAAACATGTGCGTGGCCTATAGCCAAATGGGAAAATCACATCCCAATCATAATTAAAAATAATGGAAAATCAATATGAAATAAATATAAATAAAAAAAAGACAAACTGAGAGATGAGATGTACTTCGTTTCAATCAATGAAAACTAAATATTGTCACATATCATGAATATTTATGTTCATAACATAGTCAAAACTTGTGATTTACACACTCATTAGTGTGTTTAAGGGAATACAGGCCAAAATGGGTTTGGAAACAATGCAGAGGCCATCTAATTGGTGTCATTATGTGGCCCCCACCCACCTCCAGGTTCTGATTAAGTACAGTGCACAAACAAAAACACCAGTACTCACATCACAGTGTTCTAGCTGACCATATGATTTTATCTGATTGAACACAATATAATTTAGGTATGAAGTTCTAGTAAGAAGAATATAATTTATGTGGTTTTAAACAAAAGAAATTTGACCTACCTTACTTAATACTGTATATTATGGATGTGGAAAAGATTTCGCAGCAACTCAGTCATTCTTTTAAAAACACATTTATTTCTCCCAGAGGACAAAGGCTCATCTTTTAGCAGTATTTACATGATACAGTACAATATCTGTACAATTTCTTTAGGACACCCAGAAAGAAAGTCAAACCAGAAAGTGGTCAGACAACAAAAAGAACAGAAAAAAGGGGGTTCCCTGGCACGAGTTTAACTTCAGGCTAAAAATCCCAGGCTAAGCCTGTGTCAGGGAAAGGCACCTCATAAGAATTCATTAAAAATTAAATAACAAAAGAGGTTATGAAATGGCATGGTTCAAGTTCAGACTTGTCCAAGGCATCTGCGACCATTAACACAATTGAAGTACCGTTTACGTACCACTGGACAGCATACTGGGAAATGACTGTAAACTGAGAAAGAGAAACTCTCAGGAACAGGGCCAAAAACACTGATGGTGGATGCTGAAGCGACAGAAGTGTGTGATTTCCTCACCTTCCTGCTCGGAATGTTATTGTGGAATAAATTATCTGTTCTGCATTAGTGATTCCTGTCTTTGAATGAAAAGGGGCGGTATTGACACCCATCTTAGGGCACATACATCTTTCTGAATCAAGTACACAATTGTTTACAGATGCACATTTACTCTTACTCTTACACAACCAACATGTGCATTTCACACACAGTGCAAGCACACATACACACACCCTTTCTTTTTTCAAAGTTTCCAATGGGGATGGTGCACAAGTGGCTCACAGGTTTGTCTCATCCCATGTTGGGTCATTCATGCTCTTTAAAACCCTCCTCACAATCTTTTCCAGATCCTTCCGTGCTCTCTGCTCCTCCTCCAGTGACCTCTTCATCTTCTTATTATCCTGTGGTGGAAAACAACCATGTAAAACAGATTGAGAGAAGACATCTAGTCATCCTGTATCAAACCTCTTTGTGCCAGCTAACATTAATATCCCAGCATCATTAAACATCCCAAACATTCACCTGTTTTAGCTCCTGAACTTCATCCCTCAGAGCGTACACAACATCCACCAGGCTCCTTTAAGACAGCAAGATTTAAAGGTCAACACATCGGTAATGCCCACAAGCCTTGGGGCAGCTTCACATTTTTTCCAGTCTATCTTAAAAAACATTCACATGCTGTTGAATTTGCTCTAATTATTGCAGATAGCTGCACACACAGAACAAAGTCTATGTCCTCTATCTCAGTCCGTCTGAGCAGGAGGAACAATTAATATTAACCAGACTGTGAGGTTTTTTGTATATGTGAACATGTGAGTGTTGTTTTTATGTACATTTTAAAAAAGATGCTAACCTATCCTATTAATGCAGTAGCTTAAAAGCAGTTCCTTTAAAAATAATGATGACATTAAGAATTACAGTAGACATGGAAATGTTTCCTGTAAGGACAAGACTGATTGTATTTTATATTGTCTTAATGTCAACAAATCTCATGAAACGATCAATTTCAATTCAATTCAATTCATCTTTATTTGTAAAGTGCCAAATGATAACAAAAGTCATCTCAAGGCACTTTACATAGCAAGGTTTAGGACATTGCAAAATATAAGTGTATACAGAACTATATAGAAAACCCAACAGTCCCACTTGAGCAAGCACTGGGCGAAAGTGGAGAGGAAAAACTCCCTTTAACGGAAGAAACCTCCAGCAGAATCAGGCTCAGGGTGGGCGGTCATCTGCCTCGACCGGTTGGGGTGAGTGGACAGAGGAGGGAGAAAAGAACAGCAAGCAACAGAACAACAAGAAATTAAATGAAAAGAGGTTGCTCTCTTGCATTGGAACTTTGGAACACGTTTCACTACTAAATCATCCAACTTCTTCACTGATGTATCTGCATTTTATATTTGTTTTTAAATCCCATTTTTCTGTGTTTTTATCATGTTTATTTTATATACTGTACTGTTTGATGCATTTTTGTAGAGCACGTAAGAGATGTTTTGAAAATATAATATATATAATTATATACTATATAAATAAAGTTTAATTTATTGAACATACTAAGTTTTTATTGCTCTGTGCCAAAGACTTTCATTATTTCCTAAATCCTACCAGTGATAATCATTACTGTAAAAAGGACAGGCTAATTTTTCTGTCTATGGCTACAGCGCCATGTGTATTAATCCACAGCTGAAAATGGTACCAAACAAATGTACTCGTTTGAGTAATGTTTGTAATAAGAAAAGAAAGAAAAAGATTGATTGAGAAAATGACAGATTTTAGAAATGTGAAGTTATACATTTGTGACTGCTGTTGAAGATTTAAGTCTTCAGCAGGGTATGAAAGTGAACTAATGCACTGTTGGTTTCACCTTTACAAGAGATTTAAAATATGTAAAGACATAAATTCAAGTTAAAGGAGAAGCATAAGAAATAGATTTATCTGTTATCTTACTTTTCTTCCACTGCACTTTGTCCGTTGCGACTTGGATCCTCCACGAGGACTTTTTCCTCACCAGGAATGATCACATGCAGCCCTGTTTCCTTTTGTGGTCCTGTTTCAAAACATAAGAACCCTCAACAATTGGTACTTTGCTTAGTTTCACTTTTTAATATGATAAGCCAGTACCAAGTCATCTTAAGAGAATTACTTATCATTACTGCACTAAAGACAAGCATACACCACAGTTGGTAGTAGTGTGTTAGTCGTGCGCAAGCGAGATATCAGACAAGAGCCACAGGAAAGCAAAAGGAAATGAAATGCTCTAGAAATGTCTCCTAAAGCACACATACACATACACAAATCCAATCATTCATTCATTTATTGATAACAAAATTCTCTCTCAATCTCAAATTAATGAGAGCTCCACAATCTTCACCGTTCTAACAAATCACCAGTATGCCAGTGTCTACCAAATGACAGATTTATTCAAAACTTGTAATGTAGCGTTTGGGACTCGAACACTTCAGCAGTGTAGAATAAATACACTGAAGGCGCTGTTTGCAGATAAGACATAGTCACATGTGTGAACTGAATACAGCATTAGAGCACACAGAGGACAATGTTGGTCAAAGACATTCTCTTCACCCTGCCAGTCCCACAGTTTGACTTAAGTTTCTTAAACCACAGAATACACCTGTCACAAAGTATAGCACATAATATAAGGACAGTGATATTCTTAGCTCAAATACTCATAGAAGATAGAATGGATTTTTTTTTCTTCCATTTTTTTCCATTACAGCTAGTATTTACAGAAAGGGAGACTATGCACTCTTTATATTTCAAGTCCATTCTGACAGTATTCTGAGGTTGAATGAGCAGTTCACATAGAAATGTTCCCGTATAATCACGGTCTCTTGTTTCTTTTCTTTTTTTAACCTTCGGTGCTTTCAAAACACTAAAGGTGAGCATTTACACAACGAATGAGAATTTCTTTACAGTAACACTTAATATTTAAGTCTACCTTTAGGACTATAGTCATACACACTCTAGGCAGACGACAGAAAGTACAGAATTTAACTGATTCTATCCCCCCCACCCACTGGCCCGTTACATGATTGTGCAAAAATAATTAAACACTTCATGTTATGTGAAGAAAAAAAAGTAAATAAATTATTCTTCCAGGGACCATTTTGTAAATATGGACATACAGAATAACATAAATACAAAATACAAAATATACAAAATTAATACAATAAAGAAATAATTTCAAAAACATTAAATATTACTGTAACATGGACCAATATATTCCATGTGTCACTCAAATTGCTTCCTGTAAGAGGAGATAGACTCTAAGAGGATGTCAACCTGTACTTTAAATACCAACACTGGAAAAATACTTCTTCATAAAAATAGTCATTAATCCAACATAGCATGGGAAACCTCACAAGCCAGACAACATGAAGGCATGTCTGACTTATGAGACTGTAGCATAGGTGCTAGTATGTTACCTTGTGACACAAGAGATGTTTGTGTTTGATAGTAATGCTAACCAGTTCAAATGATCAGAGCACAGCAACATCTACATCATGAAATGCAGTGGCTTCAGAAAGTGTTCAAACTGGGCCACTTTTTGGAGAGCCACAGCAAAGGCTCAGAGAAACAATGAGAGAGGTTTCTAAAAACATGTTTTCACTTCATCATGGTTACTGAGTGAAGCTTAATGGGCAATAAGTAATTTTAACAATTTAAAATTAAATCTATAACAAAACAAAGTGTTCTGAGTCTGAATACTTTCCAAATATACCACTACATTTCAAACAGGTTTTGTGCTTTTTTTCTGGAGGGGGTTACTGAAGATAAGACAGGGACCACTCTCATATCTGTATGGCAAACATGAACCTAGAGACAGTAACAGGTTAGCTTAGATAACATCACAGTCTTTTGTTAACATCTAACATGAAGCTTGGAAGCCGCTCTCCTGGCACCAACTTAGACTTGTTTATTTTGACAAGAAGATAAATATCAGTTTTTTGTTTAAGAGTTTAACATGTGGCTGGAGTCGAGACATGCCTAGCCATACTCAGCAAATATTAAAAAACCACCACCTCTAAAGGTCATTAATTAACACACTCTGTTTTGTTTAAATAGTAAGTATTTAAAAAGGTGCTGTAAGCTAGATTTTATTACCTTCAGACTGAGCCAATCTAATTTTTCCTGCCTTTATGTCAAACTAACCTTGATGCTTCTTCCTCCAGATTCATGTTGGATGAACAGATATGAGAGCAGGACTCATGATAATGCATCACTTCACATTTAACTCTCAGCAAAAAAAAAACAACAACAAAAAAACAATTTCCCAAAATAAAACAGACATATCCCGATCAAACAAAGGCATTCAGTTTGTATTACATGACAGCAGCTGTGCTGGGTTTTAGTTTACAGTTGATTACAGTGTCTAGCTGGTACACGACGTCTGCTTCTATATGAATCCTTTTATTTAATTAATGGAGTAAGTCGAGATTTAAAACAAAATGTAATGTAGATGCAACCCTGTGGAACCACTGACAGCAACATTACTGAATCTAAGATCAGGCTTTGTTAAAATTAACAACTTAAAGGGTCAGTTCACCAAAAATACAAAAACATATCTCACTTAACTGTATCGGAGGTATCTACTCATGCAGATAGTAGGCACTGGCCATTTCTTCAGCAGGAAGTAATTCTAACTAAAACAGTTAGGTCTATGTGGAGACCCACATGTGCAGATTTTTTTAAATGTCATTTTTCACATTCACCTCAACTGCATTAGAGCAAAGGAAGGAATCTAGCAAAACACCTAAAAACCTGGAAAAATAAAACCAAACTATAAGCACATCTAGATACTGTTAAAAGTTAAGTGTCTAATTGTGTTTTTTGTAATGTGGATGAACAGACCCTGTAAACATACCGTTTTTAGTCCACTAGCTTTTATCCAGTTGGTAAAAGCTTGATTCGAGAGTGATGTGTATGTGATGGTCTCCTCTTTCTGTAGCAGCTACAGCTAAATATGGACTGAGTTTCACCAACTATTTAAGTTAGCAAGGACTTTGTATATTCAGTAGCTGTCTGGTTACGTTGACTATTATTCTGCTTTGGGCTGGCAACATGAATAAAATTATACAAATTTGGATATTACATTTGCATGCTGCTGTATTATTAGGCAGCAGCGGCACATTTGCCTGAAAATGTGTGTGCGCATGTGGCGCATCTGTGCTATGTTTGAGCATACATACTCTAAAAACACATACTGGAAAGAAGTAGTACATGGTAAATAGAATACACTCGTTCCTGAATTACATCTGAATATCAGACAGGAAAAGCTTAGTCCACATCTCTCCCTCCCCTGGGTCTCCCTCCCCTATATTCCACACCAGCATCCCCCTACTCTCTGCTGAGAGAGTCAGCCACATTTATGGTCAAACAAGGGGAGCTGTAACATTCAAGATAAATAACCAAGAATTACCAAACACTTACTGTATGACAACTACAGAAAGAGAGGAGGCACATAAAAGGGAAAGTGGCAAAGGCAACAGGGAGATGCATTAAACATCTTCAAATAAACTGTCAAAACATAAATAAACCAAATAAGTTAACAAAAAGGGACAAATACATAATAGAAAATAAATAGATAAATAAAAATTCTAGTTTCCTTTAATACATTGAAGGTAAAAGAGGTAAACGTGCTGTACGTTACATTACAGTACAGCGTGGCAGTACTGTACGCTCTTTAGTTTTGGTGAGAGATGCAGCTCTTGCGCGGCACTGAACCCATCCTGTAACTGTGGGTGGTCCAGATGGAGTCATAGTCAGAGTCTTCCGAAAGGTCAGAGCTCAATTCTGGCCTAGACACGCTGCTACGGCGGCCCGGTGAGTCTACGCAGGACCGGTCCACATCTGCCAGCACGTGATTGTGCATCAAGTCAGTGCCTTGCCAGGCTGGTCAAGACAGGTCAAGGTGACAGTGATGTTGCAAATGTAGGAGGAACAAAAAGATGGGGGTGAAGGAAGAAGAGTGACGGTGCAAAGGGGGGAAGGCGGTAACGTATGCAACAAACACGCGACAAATGATAAATCATAAAACCAATGGGAGGTGCAGAATGAGATGATCAGAAATCAGAATACATGGAGAAAATTATAGTACAGTATGGAGAAAACAAAAGTTCATGGAAAAAACAAAAATGCCAGATAAACCAGAACAATGCCGAAGTGTGAGGAGTGGAGGAGAGACAGAAAGAAGAAAAGATACTGTTAGAAAGATCAGTTCAGAACACCAGTGTTAAAGAAAGGCACTCAGCAATAGAATACAGATATAGCCAACACAAAGACAGCAACCTGCAGTATGAACTTGTCTTGCACATGTACAAATATGAGTAAAATGTTGTGTTTTCTTACTGGAGTTCAGAGTCTGCCTGGTTTTGGCACTGGTGCAGTACGCCTCAATAACTTTCAGGATCTGTGCATCTTCTTCCAAAGCAGCCGTACCTGAGAATAAGAGTCAAAATGTGTCACTTCTTTTATGCTTCCTTCCCAATATGTGCAAAAGTTACAGCATGTGCAAACAAAAAATAGGTAAGTTGTGTATTTAAGTTCAACACAAACTTTGGACATAAGTAGGATTGTCTGTGAACATACTCTTTCTCAAGGCAAATTCCTCCTCAGACTGTTTCCTCTCTGGTTTGCGTTTGGGCAGGAGTTTCTTCACACTTTTAGGACTTTTACTAAGGTCCTGTACATGAGAAAATGTTAGAAAAATTATTATTATAAATCTACATTTAAATAAAAAACATATTAAGATGTCCAAATTATACACAAACACAGTCCCTCACCTCTTTATAGCACAGTGCAGCAGAGGGCCGCAGTGGGGGTGCAGGCCGCAGGCAGCTCAAGCTCCAGGGTTTGGGGGTGTTGGGTGGCTCCAGTGGGGCCCAGGCCATGGTACTGTGAGACAGTCCATGGGAGGAGGGGTGAGGCAGAGTGTGGTAGTTGGGGGCCACTGTCATGGCTCTCCCCTCAGCATGCCGGGATGGGGTGAAGGGGTGAGACGGGAGCTGTGGAAACAAAACAATAATTACACAATGAACAATTCTGCTAATAACAGAACAGTAACAGCTAATCTTCAATATCTGATAAATACACCGAAAATGGAAACACGCAATGAACATCTCAGCAAAAAAACATCCCCCCAAATACCTCATGATTAGAAATAGGTAGATCTTCCTTCACTTGACATCTCAGTTATTTCTATTAACTGCCTTAAACTAAAGTCCTGGAGGTCAATTTCTGGATTTTAAAATAATTGTTGCCAGACAGTTGCCTCTTGCCACGACCACCAATACACAAGTGAACTACTGTATACTAAATCATCATTATTGTTCAATGAACAATGTTTATGATTAGGTATGTATATTCATTTCATTAAATGAATTGTATATTACAGCTATTTTAGTAAGAGAAATAAGTCACTTAACTCAGAGAACTGTATTGTAATTTGAGATGATTTCTAGGTATTATGTGAGCCAACCTCTTATGGCACATTGATTTTATGGTCCACACTCTAAAATCAGCATGTACATATTCACAGTGTTTAATTTGGGTATCAAATGAATAGGAGGAAAATTATCTGCATGTGGGAAAGTAATCATTAGGCTCCTGACCGTGTGGCAGGGAACAGTGAGTGGTTTGTGGCTGGGCGCTGTGGCTGCAGTGTGTTTGATCTGTCTGGTTAGGTGTTCGACCCAGTCCTGTAGGTCCTGCTGGTTGGTGCACACCACCTGGAGACGGTCAAACAATGTGCCTGCAGGGACAGTGACAATGTTGTTGAAGGCATTACATCTAAATGCATTAAACTCATTTGCTCATCTCATCTAGCCTTACCACTGAGCTCAAAAGCATTTTTATGGGATTCACAGTCTTCTAATTTGGTCACCGTCATACTGGACAGGGGCAATTTTCCCTGGAGAGAGAAATCATCACATGAGACAAGGCATAAAAGAGAAATTACCTTTAATCCACAGATCTCTGAGGTTAAACACTGGAAAGGGGGGTGGATCTGAGAATGTGTTAATTACTGACCTGAAATATGAAGCCACTCATCCTGGGGCTGGCAGATAACACGAGGAGGACGTGTGGGAAGAGCATGAGGTAACGCTCACTCTTCTCCTGATAAACAGTAAGAAGAAAGAGAGGAAAATGTGGAGGGGATGGCAAGGGTGAATGCAAGAAATGACTAGTTTGTATATCACAACTACTGTATGGAGACTTAATACAAACCAAACCACTTTAGAGAGAGAAAAACTGCAGTTCTGTGAAAAGATGACTTGACAGAATATGTAGGAGAGTTTTGCTTAAAATGGCTGTAAATGCCTTATTTTTGTGAAACCTCTTAAAATAAAGGTGAAAGTCTACATTTTGATCACATCTTGTTATTTTTATTTCAAATCTATTGTGGTAGTGTATAAAGGCAAAATCATAAAAAACTATGTCATTGTCTAAATACTTCAGGATCTAACTGTACATTGTTATTATTCATCTTTGGAGAAATCATATTATTTCCTTATGCCCTTGTTGCAAATGTAAAATGGCCAGGTATCAGTCCACGTCCCACAAATTTAAAACCACTGACACGGGGAATGTTTCATGCTAAATAAAAGTCTATAACTAGAAAGAAGATAGTGGTAATAAAAGTGGAACAATGGAAGGAGGCATTCTTGAGGAAGAACATTATCTGTGTTTACAACTCTAATGCTAAATTAGTAAGTTGTAGATCGCATTTTGTAAGATTGTTGTTAATTGCAACCTGTCATGATTTGAATTATTGTCAATTTGACATGAATAAGCTAATTTTACCAATGTATGCAGAGACTGAGGAAACGGTAAGGTCAAGCAAATGTTGATCAATAACAAAAAATAGACAAAGGTTTTTGTCCCAAGTGACTTCACAAAATGCTTTCATACTTCTAATGCTCTTTATTAGAGTGAACGACTGTGTGCACTTAAACTGCCACAATCAAAACGTGTTTGACAAAAGTCACACAGAAGTCAAATTGGGAGCTACATGATATATTACGAATAAATTAATTCTGACTTCAATGAATGCTGAAAGATTGTGACGGACTTACTCATCATTACAAAAACAAAAACCTCAAATAAGTTTTTGCATTGTAATATTTATTTTACAGCTAAGAACAATTTTTAGCAATTTATGTTAAAGAGAGGAGCAGGTGAAGGAGGTAAATGGTGCTGGTACCTCTGAGCCAGGACTCTGGACTAAGACCTGGCTCATGTAAAGCACAGAGCCCAGGGTCTTGATGTCATCCCCCTCCCACAGCCGGATGCTCTCTGTGAGGATCTGCAGCTCCAGCTCCTTACGCTTCCGTACCTCCTGGCACTGAACCTAGAATGATGGGAACAGACAAGTGCTTAAAAGGACTCCTATCAATTAATTTCAGTTAGTATCTAGTCATGGTTACATGATACATCTGACTGAAGAGGAAGAGGAAGAAAGTTCCGCTTACAGACAGATTTTTGAAAGAAGCCATGCACTTCTGAATGTCTGGCCTATCAGGATGATTCTCCTACAAAAATGTTAAAACATGTTGGTTATTAAACACACATCACAAAACAAGACCTCTACACTGATATTTATGCACAGATGCGCACCTCCATGTGCCTCTCCAGTTCTTTGAGTAAGGTGGGGTATTTGTCGAGTCTCATAAAGGGCTTACTGAGGCCTGTGGTCAGTGTGAGGATCCCAGGGCTGACTGCACCTCTCCCCTCCATAAACTCCCCCAGTACTTCACTGCAAGACAAGGGAAAGAGAAAATGGAACTAAATTAATTATTTGTTCAGCTTATCATTCAAACATCAACTGTATTATTATTGTTGTTGTTGTTGTTGTTGTTATTATTATTATATAGGCATGTAGGGCTGCAACTAACACTTATTTTCATTATATACTGATCTGAACATTATTTTTTGATTAATTGTTGGTGTATAAAATTACATAAAATAGAAAAAATTACATGGAACTACTTTCTAAAGCCTAAGGTGCCACCTTCAAATGTGTTGTTCGGTCTCACCAACAGCCCAAAATCTACAGATGTAAAACACAAAAACACTTCACAGGTCCTCTCAATTTCAAGTAACCACAACTGCTGAGCAAAAATTACATTGAGCCTATCAGCTCCAGATCAGGTCTTGTTCACTGTTGCAACAGGTCTCAACAGAACAGTGGATGAATAAAATGCACTGATGAGAGATGGTGACTGTGAATGTTTAAATAACATGTACTGTTGCTCTGTTCGACTGCTGCTTCTTGCAGACTGGTGGAGAATTATGCTGCTGCCTGTGCTGTTCTCTCTCCCTCTCTCTCTCTAATTGGGTCAGGTCTGATTACTCTCGCCTGGTTCTGGCTGTCCTCTTGTCCCTTGTTTTAAGAAATAGTTTATGCATGTCAGGTTCAGGTATGTTTTTCATAAACCTGTTTTGGATTTGGTCTAAACCTTTGGATCTTTACTTATACTATGTTCACTGACATTTGCTTCTAACCTGCACACTTTTTATATAATTCTCTCACCTTCATTTGCATTTAAATCATTGGTTCTCTATAGATACAGCACTGCCTGAACTGCAGCTGTGGTAATAATGCAAAATAGACAGCAAACTCAGTATGTACTTTTTTTCCCAAAATGTCAACCCATGATATCTGTCACAACCAGCAAACAAGAGGTAGCTACAACTGTAAAATAAATAAATCAATCAACACAATACAACCAGTCTATTTTCCCATTTCCAACACTAGCTGTCATGGACAATTGATGTGACATGATAACATAGACTGTTCTTTTTCCATGTGATCAGCTGCAATTCATGAAGGCAAGAACATACTAAAGGTAACTGATGTATAAACATACCTGTGCTGGGTGAGCACATTAACTGCAGAGGGGTGATTGGAGCAGTAACCAACATTAAGAGCCTTCATCTGTGGCATGAGGTTGAGGAAGAAGCCACCTACCCTTTGCTGGCTTTCTGGAAGCCTTTAAGGAAGAAAAAAAATCACACACAGATACAAATATATTTGTGCAAACAAGAAAATAAACTGGGCAGAAGTTATACGGAATGTGTGCAATGAGCTAAAAGCATTTGAAAAAAACCATCAAATATATAATGCTGTATATTTCACAGTCTATAGTCTAATACAACATCCCTGTAGTACAGTCATCCTAACACTAGATGTCTCTCTGCTTATTACTAAACTGTGAAGATGCTGCTGTATTGGAGCCTGTGTGCAGGGAAAGACTAACTTGGTGCAATCCTCCAGTGATTGGACAAGCATCTGCTGGACGGTGCTGATTTCCTCGAGGTTTCCCAGAATTAAAGCCACATCTGAGCTGCTCAGTCTGGAGGAATAAGAGATCACGGGAGAAGCATTATAACAATAGCAATATGGTGACTACGTATTCAGTGGCATGTAAAAGAAAGTCACATGCACAAAGCAGATTTTTTTTGTGATCCAACTTTCTGTTATACAACACGCTAAAATAATGTCCTTGTTTTTTTCAAGCTTTCTGAGTCATACTTGTCAGTGCTCTGAAGAGGTCGCAGATAGTTTGTCAGTAGGCTCTGAAGATCCTTGGAGTATTCTGTCTCCGTTTCTAAAATGTTCTGCAACACCTGCAACCAAAAAGGAAAACCATTTAAGTTATACATGTATAAGATGTGTTTCAGAGTTAAACGTTAATATAAAGTGAAAAGTATAAGGTAATTATAAGGTAAAGAATGAGAAGTATTGTATGGTATTGTGTAATGGTATTGAAACAAAGCATCATATTTATCAAAGCAGAGGTTCTGCTCTAATACAAAAATGCATAGCTACATAGTGCATCCTACACTGTGTGTCTGAAAAAATATATATAATTTAATTGAGCTTATCATGCAACTGTGACCATAGCTTTGCAATCCACAGCTGCAACAACAACGGCGAGAAAGTGACAGGGCATTTTAGACAATAGAGGAAAGAAAGTATGTCAATGAGTTTTTTGGACAGAGCTGTGGTTGAGGAGGCCAAGTATTCCAAGTAAATTACTTTCAGGCAAGAGAACAAACACATTTTGAATGTAAAAAAAAAAACAAAGACACAGACATACAGATTAAAAAAAATAGGCACTAACAAAAGCCCTAAAACAACAGAGACATAATCCTATTCAACATGATGTTAGTGGAGGAAGGAGAGAGAAATCCAAAAAAGCAAACAACGAGAAAATAAGACTAATGTCAAACAACTGTCGAGTTGTGTCCTTACCAGGTTATAGTATGTTTTGCTGATTGCAGAAGTGTCAAAGCCTTTCGGTGGGCTCTTCAGAGTGCCAGACTTGGGGGAAACTTGTTTGTCTGTGACCAGAAAGAAGATGTTTCCAAATTCAGAAACCAAAAGTATAACTGGCTACAGTTAAGGAAGCACTACTGCTTTTAAGAAGTCACTGTAAGAAAAAGTAAAGTTCAAGTTTAAGTTGCTGTTGCTTTACAGCACAAAATCTTTTGACACTGTTCTAAATCCATAGTAAGTACACATGAGGTATATACAGTAAGTTTTGTTTATGTTTATTCTTTTGTTTTTTTTCATGATCTGAACCAATTATTCAGATAGAGCAACAATATTTAAATAATATTAGTTAACACAGTTACAGCTTTATGATGCCTTGATGTAACAAGATTCCTTCTATTGGCTCAATAATGACACAGCATGAAGGATTGTCACTGAAAATGTATCTAATCATGTGGGTAGTAAAATTCATTACATGTATCCTGATCATTGGTGCCACATGGCACCTCAGACTGTTTTACAAGCAATAAAAAAAACAACAAACCACAGCAGGCTGTGAGAGGCAACAGATGTGGAGCTGTTACTGTCATAAGTCCAGCTGGAATGGCAGCAACAATGCCAAACTGTGATGGTGTCTACAGTTTTTTAAACAATATTTAATCTGTCAAGATGCTCAAATGCAAAAATGTTTTAATTCAGAACATTCTCAGCACATTCAGTCTGTGATGTTTAGGACGAAGCATCGCAATCAGCCATGATATGTACTGTAAGGTGTCTACTGCCCAGAGGTATTTGAGGTACTTACCAGAGCCTTTGACCTCACGGGCATAGTTGCTAGGAAACCACCCAGTCTTGCCATTGAGCATCCCCTCCCACCAGCCACCCTCCTCTTGACGAGTTACGCTGATGATATCACCCTTTGTAAAGGTGAGCTCATCCTCGTTAGTCTGCTGAAAGTTGAAACGTGCCCTCACCAGCAGCTGCTGCCCACTGTTTTCTGACATGTCCTGGCAAATAAGAGAACATGAATGTCACCAAGGAGGAGCGAAGAAAGCAAAACTAAACATAAACAGTGGGCAGAAAGAGATGTGTGAAAATGTGTCACTGAGAAAATCCATTTTTATGGAAGCAAAACGTAAAGCTTCCACTGTGAAAGTAAATTCTGTTAATTGATCACAACCTACAGTATCTCATATTCTAATAAAATATCCCCTCTGGAACTACCAACGCCTTTCTTTGATCCGATTAAACTGTGACTAGGTTTACTAAGTTGTGACAGACAGCAGGTTTATGGATTTTATTTTACATGCAGAATTAAGATGCCTTCATCTGCATCATCACGAAATTAACCCTGTTCTTCATTAGTTGAATGTGGTGATTTTAAATTTCATTTCCATTTGTTATTATTTTTTGTCACCACATAAATAGACAGTGTGTGTGTGTGTGTGTGTGTATCTACAAATGTTGTATTCATGACTAGATGTGAATATATTTCATTTTATTACTTATAAGGAGGAGCAATGATGACGCTGCAGCTTTTTTACTACTATGATATCTGTATTTTGCAGCATAGCTTTGACTACTTTCAACCTAAGCAAGTTCTGATCATCAGTAATAACAGAGAACATCATGCTGAAAACAATCCTTTTGTTTTTATATAATTACAGTATATGCTGTAACATTAAAACATTCAGTGAGATACCACACTTAAACAATTTTGTATTATTGATTATTAATTTATTCTTGACTGCTGAAACAAAAACACAATAATAGTATAATGTGATAACATAAAAACTATGGAAATCTGAATCAACACTTCTCAAACAAAGGCTCATCCAAAACTGAATATTAAAAACCTCACAACTGCTGCATTGCACTGGATTATATTTGATGTTTTATTATATGTTATTGTTTCTAAATTGCGCTGTTGGTGAGTGGCAGTGAGCTTTGAGCTTACCAGACTGCGAAACTGGTTCTGCAGGAGTTTGGAGGATCGGCTCAGTAAAGCCTGAGAGGATAGTGACTCAAACGATTTGATACGGTGGGCTGAAGAGTGTCGGGCACACACAGAATCACTGCCCACGCCGATATCTGGATAGAAAGTACAAAATAAAAATACACTAGACCTGGTATTTGCAGACAGCGACCGAACGCCTACGACTACTGTCTTTCACACATTACACATATTTTGACTAACCTGCAGTCACTTTATTCAGAGCAACCAGACTGCTCAGCACCTTTGAGAAGTTCAGTCCCAGCAGCAGGTCACTGGCCTCAAATGGCTGTGGATGAGAGAGGACAGTCATCGGCCCGTTTCCCTTTTATTTGCCTTCCAGTGCAACAGGACTGTGTCATCACTTGGCCACACTGGCAGCACTCACCAGTCAATCGATAACTCTTGTTATCTCTGACAGAAGTAGCTGGTGAAGCACATGAACTCAAAAAGACACACATATCTCCAGCAGCTACAAGCAGATACTATTTACAGCATCCTACTATACTGTCTCAATTGTGAGCGTTACAAAAGGTGTCGATGGAAACTGAGCTCCTCTCTCCACTTCATGAAAAGCAAGAGCATCAAAAGATAAGACTGACAATATTCTTTGTTGTGTTACTGCCATCAGAGCTCATAACAAGAAAAAACTGACCTGCCCTACTAACAGTTAGAAACATTCTAGTCTGTATTGCCAAAGCCTTATGTTTAAGGCTAAACAAATGAATGCTATTGAATTTCTAATATGCTTACTAATATCATGTGTAAATGCAGAGGCCCATTATCAGATTTCATTTTACAATGAAGGGTGTCAGATTTACAACAATTATGAGAATTAACAGATTACAAAAATCTTTGCAGATCAATTTTCTAAATCATGACTTATCAATTAACTGACAAATTGTATCAGCACAACGAATATAACTTATTCTTTAGATCTCCAGATCTCCTAATTGTCCAAAAACCGCTAGAAACACACAAATGAGCCACACTGCTGCACTGTTAGACGTATGCATTAATCCAATTGTGCAAGATTAGGTAGTTCCTGACAATTGTAGACGGCTCTTGGGGCCTACGTTATAAAATTATATATTTGTGGTGTTTGGTTTCTTTTGTTTAATTGAAAAAAAGGGTCCATATAGATATGTTTATGCATCTGAAAATGTGCCATTCTGGTATCCATATGAACAAAGAAAATTATTTAGTACTTGTATAGACAAACAATATCCAGTTCATTGTTTGAGTAATGTCTCCTAGTATTACACTTGTGAGCCATTTTTTAAAGATGTAAGTCATGAGTAAGTGACTCTCACTAGCCTCTTGGTTAGTATGAATGGCAGTGATTGTATCTGTGTTGATGACTGTAGTTGTCCTCGCTCTTCCTGTGTAATAGCTTCAAATGATTAGCTTCTCCCACTTCAGTTATACTGAGGGTGAGTGACTACGAGATATTAGTCTCTTTCATCTTCCGCTCTGATTGCAGATATGTCCTCAGGGAATACGTGAATGACATTGTTTGCAAGAGTGTGTGTTTGCAAAAGAGAGTATGCGAGTGTTTGTGTGTGTACAAGCTAAAAGACTCACTGACATTGCTGAGCACTCATGTGAAAGCACACTCTTCCTTTTCCGTCTATACTTTCCCTGGGACTGGATCTACAACTGACATACAGTATTTGTACTCAACTTTTCTTCCCCATAACTGTGAAATGTAGACTCTTCCTCCATCTTAAAAGCCAATTTAGTTTCCCCATTAGGAAAAAGTTACACATCTCTTAAAAGTGAAACATTAAACACTCATACAGGAAGATAATGAACATGATTGACATGACAAGCTTAGACATGTCTGCTAGCCTCAACATCAGTCAGTTGAAGATCTGTCAGAGCAACCTGAGGCAACAGTGTAACACCCCTGGGTTGTGTTATTGTTGCCTATGACTCATCGAGCTACAACAGTGCAGCAAATTGCTCACACATTTATCATGACGGAGCAAACAAATGAGTATTACAACCATCTACTCCAACTAATTTTGGACTATATATTTGAAATCACATTAAATATAACTGGATCTGGTCACATGTCAGACTGTACGAGATTACTTAACTAAATTTAATTTTATTGAAATATAAATACTTCTATGAATCCCCACAGAGTGGATTTAGAAAGAGTTCTATCTGTAGGGCTCTGATTCAGTTTAGTACAACTATAAAATGTTTTGTATATTTGTTTTGTATGCACAGGATGGAAATCCAAAATGGTGGGATTAGAGTGTTGACTTTAGTTTTAAGGGTTTTAACATCGATATTGGTGGACAACTTTGAACTTATTGTCCTTTTGTTTTTTTACAAATAGTCTTCCAGCGTCAGGACAATTGTCCTAAAGATCTTTAACAGTGGGGAATTATTCACTGGCCATGTAAATCACTTGTCACTATCTAAATTATCATGCGCAAATGAAAAATGAAGATTAAAGCCTGTTTGAAATTGATTTGATGTATCGGCCTGGTCAATTTTGGGGGGATAATGAAAAAAAAATGTTTCCGGCGCCAGCTGGGGCTGAAACATAGAGTGCAACAATTTTGACAACTGATTACCTGATGAATTTGTTTTTATCAACTAAAAGTGGCAGATCTAAGAAATAACTACTAAGAAATGATGAGTTGCTCCTTCTCTGTGTTTTACATTACTTCAAATCAATTATCTTAGAGTTCTGGACTGTTGGTTGAACAAGACAAGACATTTGAAGTTTTTCCTAAAGGTCCGAACTGTGGTGGGAATTTTTCTCTATGACAGATTAATTGATCATTTAAAAAAATATTCTTAGCTGCACCCTAGAGCCAACACCACAAAAATAGTATATGTGTCCAAACTCCTTAAAATAAAATATACACTATAGACCTTTAATTTTGATGGCAATTGATTCAAACTCTCCTATCTCCAGATGGATGGATCTGTCAGGGTAGATGCAGTATAAGGTTACTGTTCCAGAGGGACCTGTGGGGTCATGGGAACTCTAATGATCGCTTCCTGTGGTCAAAGGCATTAAAGGCTAAGGGTCAGCAGCAGCAGCTGCCTAAATGTCAAGCATGGTCCAGAGTGTCTAAACTGGAAGAGGTATGCAAATTGGATTTAAAATATAATTTCTGTGGAAATATCTGAACAGCACATGCAAACACAGGAAGACCAGCCTTGATGTTCAGCCAAACAGGCAGCTTAACATCATTAAAAATGAGGTAGGTCAGGACTGGAAAAGCTCAGCGTCTATCTGTCTGTCTTTCACATGTAAGCGGCCACTGCTCTAATCTGCAGCCCCAGCTACCTAGGGTCAGAGCCAGCAGTGCTCTGGGTTCTGGAGAAGATCCATCGTTGCTCTGCAGATGGTCAGCAGGAGGACTTCCACATTCCAAACTAAAGTAATCCTGCTCGGTCCAGTTCCCACAAAAAACATCACATATGTTTGAAGATACTCTCACACGAAAAGAACAAAAATGACAAGCAACTGGGGGTAGTATTACACACAGTACCTCCTCCAGTGAAAACAAAAGTCAGCATGACATAAAGGATAAGATGTTATGAGGAATTTGACTATTTGTTGCTAAAGACCATCAATTATTTCTACACACTGATGCCAGAACCTGTCCCTTAAGTAAGAAATAACAGTCATCTTACAATAAAGTCACGATGCATGGCTTTGACTTCTCTTGACATTTCATCTGCCTGTAACTACTAAATGACATGGTTCACACTCTCAGTCTGACAGGGCTCTGTCTCTCCCCATCCCCACCTCTTGTTCAGTGGCTGGAGTCTCAGTAGGGAGAGGCAATGCTGAGGAACACTGAGTTGCATTGTCAGACTAGGGTGGTTCAATGACCCCTCTATGCGCTGGGCGACACACAGCCTTAAACAGCTCACTGTCCCCTATTTGCTGCACATTATGGAGGTATTCTTATTATCCACAACTACAACATACCCAAATATTTCTGTACAGGCCTGCATGGGTGAGGTGCTTAATCTGGGGACATGTTTAGACTTTACGCCTTATAATAATAAGACTGTAATTGTCATGTTGGAACAAGCTCTATAGTCCTGCATAGTTCACAGATGGAGTGGCAAATAGATTTGTAGGCAAAACTTTTTCATACAGTGGCTTGCTGTGACCTGGTCGCGACAATAAAGCCAGGCATGAGCCCGACGACAAAGCTTTGCATTAATTAGAAAGCGTAACCATCATCCAGGCGCTTATACATTTATGTGGGAATGTGAACAGGCTGCAGTGTAATAGTTGTATCGACTGGTCACTTGAGACTGACAAAATGCTGTAAATGTATCGCCACTGGATGGACAAGTAAATCTTTCTCGAGCATGCGATGGGTGATTGTTCTCGGCTGCTAGATCACTCCTCCTCCCTCTGTCAGGGGCTCCGTCCGTCCACTGCGTGGACCCATTGTTTATTGTACCAAAGTCTGCTCTTAAACGTGCCAGCTGCGCGTTTCAAACAGCACCTCTCTGTGGCGTGATATGCAAAGGAGATTCATAGAAACGCCACATATAAGCACAAATGTGGAAAGACACTTACCTCGACGCGGAACGATGTGCAGCCCTTGAGAAACTCCTTAATGTTACTCAAGCACTCGCCGTCATTTTTCGGTTCTTGGTAAATCTGTAAAGGCGAAAACGCTTGTTAGAGATTCACGTCCAGTCCGCGCTGCAGGCGTCTTGCTTTTCAGACTGCGATTATGTGCGAGTTTATCAGTCCTACAATTTTATCTTCTCTATCGACACGCATTCTATAGTCTGTGTTTGCTCTGGGCCTGACGCTCCGGGAGGCTGAACACAAATCCCGCAGCAGGGAAGTGGAAGAGGCTGTGGTATTGGGTCGAGGGAAATGACGTTGACTACCAAGGATCCCCACTGATATGTGTTACAGCCTATCTGTGTGTGTGTGTGTGTACTGGTTCCTATAATAATCTCCTTTAATAGACTGGTTAAGTGGAGAGATTGTTAAAAAAAAACATACATAGTTCCAAATATTTAGGAACATCTCTCAATATAATGCGATGCAAATCAAAGGCACCACATAACCTATTGTCCTTCAGCCTGCAGCCACCAAGGTCTAATGTGTGGCGGAGTATTTACATTCAATAGATTTACATTTACATTCAGTACATTGTAATGTGTACTAGAAAACATAGAATTCAATGCAACAGCTCTGCCATAAACTATACCCTAACATTTACAGTGTTCAGTTTTTGTTGACGTTGTCAGAAATGTGTAAATTCATTTCTGTGTTTATTATTATGGTGACTACATCACACTGAGAGCTGTTTCTAGTTTTTTTCTCCCCATTTGCATGAGGGCAAAGTATTACACCTCTCACCACCTCTCCATGACTAAATATAACCTCATAAAGCGACGTGATAAAAAGACATATAATAATTAACACATCTATGGCAGTGTCAATAAAAACTGCACAGTATATGCGTCATACAAGCTGATTTTTCATTTGATGATAGAGATGTGCGTAATAAAGTGGCCACTGACAGTATAAAAATACATACTGTCGGACTGTAAAGGATTTTTGAGTCCAGTACCAATATAGGTCCGAGTTTTAAAAAATCTGATCATCTTTAACAGCCTGAAATGTACTTTTTTCGCATTAACGCAACATAAGAAACATTCTGTTGAGGACGTCTTAAATTCTACATTAGAACCACTATGTGTACGAATCAGGTAATTTTATAGTTGAAAAATAAACTTATCAGTGCTCTCTAGTGGACAAACTGTGAATAGGAGCCACTGTTATCTTTAGAAATCGTAAATTACAAAAGTACATTTACTCAAGTACTGTACTTCAGTGCAATTCTGCTATGTTGTTACTTTTACTCCACCACACTTTACAGAAAATCACAGAAACATTTTGTCCTTTTTACTCCACTACATTTATTTGACAGTTTTAGTTACCAGAAACTTTGCAGATACCATGGGCCATGGGGCACATCTGGGGCACATAATGACTGGATGTGGCCAATAATGCATCAGATATTTCCCAGGGATTTAGAATCACCTGACTCATTATTATATAAACAAGGAAATGTGAGGAAAAAAGTAATATGTTAATGGTAGTTATAGTAGAAACAGTAGGAGTAGTAGTACTGTGTATGAAGCTGTGTATCGCCCAATGTTAGCTAACCGTTGATATGTCAGCATCAGTTAATATGTTGGCTGTAACATAACTGGAAATGTCTTTGTAGATATGAAAATTAATTGTTTAAAGTAATTAAGAAACAGTGTTAATTGCACAGTTTGTCCAACAGAGAGCACTGACAATTGAATCTATAAATTTGCTGCACAGTATAAGTGGGCCACCATTCTTCAATAACTGCAATTACATAATACTTTTCAGAAATACTCATGTTAAATTAAGAGAATGTAGGCTGCTGGGTTTTGGCTATATACCACATATTATCATGTGTTTATTTTTCGTAACAGCCATTATGTGGTGCACATGCTGTAATATATTTGCATGCATGTTGGTTATTATTTCATCATTGCAATGTTAGATTGATAATATGAAAATACTGTTGAAGGGCAGAGCAGAGGGCTTCAACTCTGCCAAGCTTCTAGATGCTCTTAGTAATTATTTGACATTAAAACATATTAAATCCACTTCTAAATGAGATGGCAGCAGATCTTAGCAGATTTAGATCAGCAGTGGGAGCTGATTATGCCACACTACTTTGGATTTCATCCAAACAAATTTCCCAGTTGTTTTCTGATTTAAAAACAAGCCTAGAGGAACATCGATGCAGATACGACCTACATCAAACGTTCATGTGCATAATAATTTGATGTCACAACAACACCCTTGTGAGGAGGAAAATTGAGGAACCTGTTTGCCATTTAACAGGCAAATGTTTCACGCTTACATGGAACTACTGTTAGCCCATAACATCCTCTTTTTAGGAAAACGCTGCCTTGTTTATGTCGCCGTGTAACAGACACAAACACTGCGCTGTGTCTTTAAATGGGGAGAGGGTCCATTGCTGTCTATGCGCCTTTGCAGTCAATGGCGGCCCACTCTTAATATCCTATTATCTATAGTCTGTGTACAGATCCAGTCGTCCCTGGCTCATCATCTGTGCACTGTGAGCATCAAAATACATTAACACACCATAGATTAAAGAGAAATTTAAAATAGGGGCTTCAAACGAGGAGGCGGATCTGGTGAGCATTTAGACCTGATCTGGAACATAATAAACGAGGCCTTGATTAATAAGACCATAAAGCACTAGTGGATCTTACAGCTCATGATAAATCTGATCAGTTAATTTTCATTTTACTGTGATGTGGCCTTGTTTTGAACATATCAATACGCTGTGTAAACAGTGGTTTTTCTTTTTTACGCGCTGACACACATATGTGCAGATATATAGAGCTGTTTTCGCAGACAATAACCCGGGCTGCCGTGACCTACAAAAGAAATCGCCTCATGGACCAGTGAGCAGAAAGAGAAGCCAGACAACAAACCGCGTCGGTTTCACGGATCTGGGCAGCACATAGACACGCTGACGGGGAGGGTGGTTGGTTATGCAGAGCAGAGCGGTGTGTGTGTGTGTGTGTGTGTGTGGTGAGGGGGGGTGTATTGCCCTTACTTTCTCCGTGGACCCCGGGCTTAGCCGCTCCAGCAGTCTACACAGGACCACCCCATCTTTCAGGGAGCTTTGCAGAAATGCTTCAGGATCCGAGATGGTCTTCTTCGGCGACTCCAGCACCCCGAGCGTAATCAACCATGTAACCGTCTGTTCCGCCGAATTCATGTCCAGTCACAACAAATCCTATTCAACAAAGCGGTTATGTTTGGGTATCTTAACAGCTTTACTGCCCCGGTTACGCTGTCATCTGAGCATTAAAACAGACACACGATTAATCAAAAAAATGGTGCATAAGGTGTCGATGAGAGAGACGCTGCGGGAAAACCTCTACCTCGGGTGGATGAGGATGACGGCAAGCTGGTGAAAATTCAGCAGGTCTGGTTTCCTCCCTTGAATGGTGTGTTTTTTCCCCTCTAACCTGGCAAGCTGTCAAGTGCGGTTCGCTGTGATGCGTTGAGACAGCGGACTGCATACATGCGCATCGCATCCGCCAGCCACTCATCCATTGGATGACATCACACAAGAGGGGCAAGCCAGTCCAGCCAGTTGTTAGGACACTTCAGCATGACATGAACAGGCTCACTCTGTTCTGCTTTGCATATCCTCTTCTTTTTATCCGTTTATTGTAACCAAGCCAGAGGCTATTATATGCAGTGTTTTGGGCAGGCCTCAATTCAAAAGGAGAAGCAGCTGAGCAGATGTAGAGCACCAGCTTCAGTAATAACGCAGTACTTAAATTAGGCTGAATACTAAAGAGTTAATTTAACAAATAGGAACACACAAAGAGGCAGATAATTTAGTGAAGACAGCTGGATTTGAGCACTGAGCCATAATGATCTGCTTAAATCAGAAAGACCTCAGTCTCATGCTCACATCATGCTCACTGTTCTTTCTCAGGGCTTTCATGGGCTTTCAAAAGTGTTTCCTAGTCTGATCTATCATAGGAGTCACAAGATCATAAAAAAGAAAGAAAGAAACGAAGAAAAATAATTTTTAAACAAAATCTTTTCCCGTTTCTTCCTGGGAAATACTTACTTTACTATACTACTATAGTTTCACCTATTTGGGCATCTAAATAATTTAAATTAACCAGACTAAAAAAGGAAAAATGTCCCCACATGTACACACACTGGGAACCACTCCCTAAGCGTATCATCCTGTATTATCAGTTCCTTCTCTGCATCACTGTTTGAGTCTGTATCTACTATTGGAGTCTTAGTGAAAGTCAGTTCAACACAGGGGTAAACATCACCTACAAAGGGATTAGAGTCAATTAAACCTGAGCTGTCCAGTTTCAGACTGTGCAATCAGAATATCTGGAGAAAATGAACAGGAGAAATTTTAAACTCCAACAGATGGTTTAAGTTTAAGTTATCACAGAAATGCTAAACACTCTCTAGTACAATCATCTTCAGTGTGATGATTCTGTTTCCATTTGTCTTACATGAAACTGGATTTCTTGTGACATATTGTATTAGAGCTGATCATATCACATCATAAATTCTCACAGCCTGTGTTCTGTTAAAGAAAAAATATAAATGTGTGTGTGTGTGTCTACTTGCATGCAACCCACTTCAATCCCCTTCCTGATGCAACAGTAAAAATAGAACATTTTAGTGAAGTTTTCATATATCAATCAATCAATCAAATTTATTTATTAAGCATCAAACAACTTTCATTGACCAAAGTCCTGTACAAGTGCAAGTCAGTAATTAATATAAAGTGAACACTAATGCAATAAAATACCACAAGACACAAAAACAATAAAATAAAATAATAATAAATAAAATAAAATAAGACAGCATAATAAAATCAAGAAGAATAAAATGCACGTAAAAAACAGATGGGTTTTTAACGGGGATGCAAAATGGTTACGGTTCTGAGCAGCTCTCAACTGCAAGGGGAGGCTATTCCACAGATTGGGGGCCACTACTGAAAATGTTCTGCCACCTCTGGTTCTGAGCTTTGTTCTGGGAATATTCAACAGTTGCTGATCTGAGGATCTCAGAGCTCTGGAAGGAGTATAAGGAACGACAGGTAAGGAGGTGCCAAGCCATTTAGACTTTTAAAAACAACATACACTAACTGGGGAGTTTGCAGTGCAGTAGAGTACTTCACTTCTATGTCTGGCCACAGGGTGGGGCTCTCTGCACACTGGAACTGCAGAAGTAATGATCTATACATCCAGCATTATATGGATGGTCTCAGTAGTTGGTCTATAGCTACACAAACCGAGCAATCTGCTAAGTCAGCAATAAGCCAGCAATTTGCTACTAATGAAAATCTGGCTTTGTTTTCAACTTTTGATTGAGCAGAATTATTATATTTTACTTATTATTCAACAGGATATTGAAGACAAACATCATGGTATCCCTACAAAAGTTTATAAATAATTGGATTACAGTGATATTTCAAACTAAGTGTTTCCTGTAATTAGCACCAAACAATGTGTAATTAGTCATCCACACTATTGAAATGGAGAAAAGTAGTCACTCTGTTGTTTGGTATCATTGTGTGCACCACACTGAAAACAAACCAGAGAAAGCAAAGCTGAGAGTTGTCCCCTATATAGACAAGCATTTAAAGGCCAAAACCAAGCCATCTCCAAGCAGCTTCATGTCCTTGTGACTACAGCTGCACATATTATTAAAAACTTTAAGGGGCCATGGGACTGTAGCCAGCCTCCATGAAGAGGACAACTTCCTCCATCAACACAATTTTCAAAGAGATACAAGCTGGAGTTCAAGATCAAGGTAAATCAAATTGCCTGATCACACCATAGGTCACTTTTTGAGCAACAGTGGACTCTAGGGAGGACTCGGGTGATGAAAGAGAAAGATAAAAAGACTGAAATTTGCTAAAATGCAGATTGACAGGCCACAATGCTTCTGGTAGAATTTCCTTTGGACAGATGAGACACAACTGGAACTTTCTGGCAAGTCACATCAGCTCTATGTTCACAGAAAAAAACAAAGCTTTCAAAGAAAAGAACCTGTACCTAAAATGAAACATGGCGAAGGCTCAGTTCTGGAGCTGCTTTGCTGTGTCTGGGACTGGGTGTTGTGCAGGACACAGTGAAATCTCAAGACCATCAAGCAACTCCTGAGTGAAACATAATGTCCACTGTCAGAAAGCGCTTTCTCAGTCACAGGTCACAGGTCCTCCAGCAGAATAATGATCCAAAAATACAGGACATTAAAGAAGTGGCCTTCTGTGAGCCCTGATCTGAATCCTATCAAACTTCTATGGAAAGAGCTGATGCATGCAGTCTGGAGAAGGCACCCTTCAAACCTGAGACATGCTGGATCACTTTGCTCAAGAGTTGGCCAAACTACCTGTCGACAGGTGCAGAAATCTCATTGAGCTCTACATAAATCACTCCTTTGTAGTGATTGCCTCTAAAGTTTGTGCAACAAAATATTAGGGTAAGGGTCCCTTCAATTCTGTCCGAGCCATTTCCAATTGTTGTATTATTGAAAATATTTGTATATTATTATTTAAAAAAAGATTCTGCTGAATCAAAAATCAAAAGCAGTCTAAAATAGTCTTAATAGTCTTAATTTTCAATCCAAGATCATTCGGTTTGGATTGCCATGCTGCAGTCCATATTTATCCTCCTCTAGCAGAACACATGCTTTCTCCTTTTAGGTCTTAAGTTCACCAGAAGGAGCTCTCAGATAGAAAACCACTTACAGTCTTGTAACATTTCCACTGGTGTAAAAAATATGAACTAATGACTTATTAACATTTCAAATGTAAGATAACTTACTTACTTTTGCTGTGGGATTATTAGAAGGTAAAAGAATATATAATCATTATTAGCAATGGTATTGACACTTATAACTGCAGATGTGTTGGCTTATAAAAAAGTGAGGAAAAAGTGAGTGTTTTTATTGGTTTACCAACTGTTTTGAACCAGCCAGAGGGATTTCTCACAGCCTGTTAACTGTGGTTTATGACTGACCTGTAAATCAGTAATAAATCATTTAGGAACAATTAAGTAATGTTATTACAGCTTATGAAGCCTTTATAAAGAGTGTCTTAAGAGATATTCTCTCCATCTCTACCTGCAGGAATCTGGAGTACCCACAGGATAACCATGGTCACCAAAGCAAGCTGCAGGGACAGACAACGTAGATCAGGCTCACTTGTTCTCTACCAACACTTTTCCATCTCTTTTCTCTCTCACCCTGTGTGGGTGAGAGAGAAAGAGAGGAGCGAGAGAGTGTGTGTTGTCAGGAAGGCCGACTCCTGAGGCCGACCGTGTTCTAAACAGGCAGTGTCGAGGGATGCCGTTGTGCCTTTGTGGTCCTGTCACCATGGGTCTGTAACCAAGGGTGCTACTGTGTGGTTTGGAGACTGGCTCCAGGCATTTCATGTCCCTTCATTCCCAGTTCATCCCTATGTTTCCCCTCTTTTTCCACAGGAAAATGTTGCTGTGTCTCTATTGTCTTTGCACCTTAGAAGTGTGAGCATGCATAAAAAAACAAAGATTCAGAACTGCACAATCTGTATTGCTATTAAGTACAACTATTAAGTCTATAATCTATACTGTCTATAACGTCCCATGTTTTTGACACTGTCACAGAGGTGTAAATTAAATTATATGTTTTAGCAGTGTATTTAGCAATGATGTTTTACTACATTACATTTAGAAGTATTTTAATATTAATATTTTGTCCCCAGTAGATATAGCAAAACTTCTCAATAGAAGGCGGTCCAGTTCAACACTACCTTTAACTATGATCTCAGTGATAAACATTAAAACACATGTGATTGTACAGACATGCCTACAGTGATAAAATTGCCACTTAGTGTATATTGAGTTTTAAAAATGTCACAAGCCAAAACAAAATTTAGATAAAACTAATTTACAGAAGAAGTCATTCTAGTCACATAAACACATCTACAAGTTATTGCACAAGAAACAACATAAATCTACAGAGTAAATTAAACGGGCCAGCAGAAAGCAGCAGAAGAATCAATTACTTTAAAGAAGTTTAGTTGAATTAACTGTAACTCTTGTTTCTGATATTTTCAACACCTCAGATTTAACTAGTTTCTACTTCTGCAATACCAGCTACAGGTAAACCCCACTGTCACACAGGGGCTGCCCCCGTGTTTACAGGGTGTTGACAGGTGCCGTAAGCAAATAACCAGCGCTGTAATCTTAGGGGTGTGTCACCCAAACTCAGTTTCATATTCAGTATATTTAAAATGCTTGCTTCTATCTTTGTGATGAATGTGCTACTGCTTTAAAAGCTACAAGGTGGATATAAGGAACATGGTGTCACCTAAATCAATGCAGTCAGTGCTGTGATATTTCAAGCTTTTTGTGTCTATCTCTCCCTGCTGCTGGGAGTCATCTAGGCCAGGGAAAAAAAATCATATTTAATTATGACAAAGCTAAATCCATGCAACCCAGAGCAACTGCATAGGCCAGAATGCATTAAACAGAATAATAGATGGACTAGACAAGCACACAGTGCCAAGATGGAGGAAGGAGAGATGATCAAGCGTACATTTTCTGTTACTAAAGAGAGATGTAGCCTACAGCAGGGCTCACTTACCCACTTGTTCTGAAACTTTCAACCCTATCAAGACATGGTGTCCTCATGAGGAGACTGTGTTGGCTCAGTTATCTTGAAACTATATGCAGATGTCCAAAATTTGCATGATTCGGGGCAGCTTTAGGACCTCTCATCCATGTTGACTTAAAAATTCATTCTTGACAGTTCTTTCTTCATTTGTTCATTCTTCCAGTTTTACTGAATGAAAATAAAAATGTAAACAACATTTAGTAAATATGCTCTATTAGGTTTGATTAGTGACATTGGTCTACAATATACAGTATATAATATACAATACATTTTACATTTAATTTATTAAAATAATTACATGAATTAAGCTGTTCAGGTTATAAATATTGACATTTACTGGGCAAATGAAGTGAAGCTTACAGTGGAATAGAAATAATTATTGGTTATTTGATACAGATAATATTACAAAAATTAAACTAATGATTTCCATGCTCTTTTTTCCCATTAAAGCAACGTACAGTTGTAGCCTTCACAGGGAGGAACTTGGGGTTCAGTGTCTTGCCCAATGACACCTCCACATGTGGACTGGATGTAGTGGACAACCTGCTCTACCTGAGAGCTGGCTGTGGACAATTTATCAGAAGAGACAAAAGGAAAGGAAAATAGCAGATTTACATTTACGATTGTCCAACACAATGACTCTTAATAAATCTTAGTATTGTTCACTGATTCCTTATTATGCAAACAGGCAGCTTTTTGTTGACAATTTTACTATAGGCTGTAGTGATACTACATAAGTTAAATGTGTTTACAACTTGTGACGCTGCCCCAAGTGGCCAATAAAATCAGTGCAGGTTGGGGCCCCCTTATTCCCAGCTACGCCCCTGTTTGGGATGTCAAATCTTAATATATCACCGACAGATAACGTCCCTGTTGTAGTTAACAACTTTGAACGACCGTGACATCCAAACTGCGCACAAGACAGAACCGGTGTTGAAGGTCCACATGGCTACTGTGAGTCGTGATCTCTCTGCGTGAGCTGTGTGTGTCATCTCTGACATTACCGTCCCGCCTACATCGCCCTCTGTCTCCCACAGTGACACAGAGACTCTCCAGAAGCTGCACGGCTAATGTATGAGTGAAGAGCCGGGCTGGCAGCTCCACGGAAGGGCACAGCATCCGCTGCTCGTAACAGTCCTCACTGGTATGGACACCGAAGGAGAGCTCTGACCATCCAGAAACCATGCCTACTGTCCTCGGTGGCAAAGGGAAACTTTCCATTGTCTGTTTTCTGCTCCGATGCGCATATTCTCAGGTGAGAGAATGAATGGAGTGTGGAATAGTGTGCGTGGAACAAGAATGAAAAGTTGTGATTATTTTTGTGAACAGTACAGCCTAGACTGTTCAATTTTAAACCGTTTGGCTTGTTAGTGAGTCTCCCTTTGTTATTCTCTCACCATAGATACTATAAAGTCACTAATTTGTACATAAAGTACCTTGAGGTTATTTGTAAATAATTTCAGTTGAATGCTGAAAAAATAAGGTGGTGAAAAGGTGATGATTGCTGCAGGGTCTTGCAGTTTGTGATTCCATGATGTTCAGAAAGATTCACAGTTTAGCAGATCAAAATTCTTCTGATTTTTTGTAAAAGCATTCAATGCAGATATAAGTGCTAATATAATCTGAAAATGAACATAACTTCAGTAATTGGAGATACTTTAAGAATGTAACAGGTGGTAAGTTGTTGGCTTACATGCTGCTTGTTGCAGGTGTTATGATGGGTTGTGGTTTGTTTGGCGCCCGGGGGATTTCATTCACATGGGTATTGCACTAGAGCTATAGCCTGTCAAGCTAGTGGATGCGTGAAAAACATTGCACATGATAATATTCATACTAATGGGCCTGAAAGTGTGAACTGAGGAAGTAGACCTGACTTTTGACTCTACTCCGCCAACGGGAGCTAAAATACTGTCCGTCTGTGTTTATGTTTCTCATTTGCTGCCTTGTGGCTGCATCAGACAGTTTTCACAATGTTTTCCATCCGCAAGCTTAAGTCCAGCACTGAGACACAGACCTTAGTGAGTCATGCATGCAAGAAGAGACAGTTTCACACACACACACACACATTTTCTACTGTGCATACTTATGCTGCACAGATGGCACCAGAGACAAGAGTGGGGCAAGATGTAATTGACCAAAATGAACATTTGCTATATTGTGTAAATGAAATATTAAAGACAGTAGTCTGGAACCAGGTAGAAACACAATGTAAGTGGTCACCAGATGAGGTACACATAGAAATCCTGAAATTTATAATGATGGAAAAGTGAAACAAAAACCAAACCTCACAAATGTAGAGAATACTATTATTATAAAAAATCTACGGACTGCAGCAAACAATATTTTTTGCTAGTAATTTGTGTGGCAAGATCATCTGTTTCCACACAGAATTCACAGTCAGAATGTGACTCCCACACACACAGTAACACAGATGTTCAAACAATCCAATTGTGCAAAGTGATTCAGATGAGGAAGTGCAAATAACGTAAGTTATTTGTGCTCCGTCTTAATGCTTGAGCAACATGGCTCTTGGGTTTCATGCCAATGAAGTGAATTTGAATTGTGAAAAGGAGAGAAATGTGGGGGAGGGAGAGAAAGAGAGAGAGAACAGGGGTTACCTAACATGGATGGAAACAGAAAGTTGCTTGCAACAGTTTCAGCATCCGTCTGATCATCTGCAGCTGTGATTTCAAAGATATGACTCATCAACGTCCTCTCAGCTCTCACATTTACTGCATGTACGTGACTGTGAGGTGTACAGTGCTACGCTCAGTTTTGAATGTTGCAGCAAAAAGGCGGGAAGAAGTGTGAAGAAGGTGATATTTTTATATGTATGTGTGTGTGTATCTCACTTTGTGATGGAGACTGACATATGAAAGTGCAGATCTTGAGCAAAGACTGGTGAAAGAAATGAATGAGTTTGTATTTGTGACCGTGCACAGGTATGGTATATTTGAAGATGAATACACGGACGTGGTTACAAAATATTTATTTTAAACAAGATAACTTACTGTACCCATATTGCTTGTGGTTTGTGTGCACAGTCTTTCTCCAAATGCATGTCTAGTTGATATCTAAACTTATGCTTGTTTCTCTTAAGTGATACAAAACTCTCTGAATAGCTGCCTGGCCTAACTTCCTGTCACTTTCACCTCATATGCCATCATCTCTATGCCTCTGTTTGCACAGGTAACAAGAAACCAACACAGCAGCTGTTCCAAAGATATTCTGGAGGTAAGACATTACTTTACATTTGTATATAACTTGATTTAAATTGTCTTTTTATTTTTCACTATAGTAGTAATCAACTAGTACTTAATACTTAGTAAACAATTTTATTATTAAATGTATCAAGCCATTGTGAAGTATTTATTTTTTTATATTTTTCATTATTGATTTATGTGTCATTGTTTTTCATGACTAAAAAGTGAAACATCTATTTTATTAATCTATGAAATGTCAGAAAATAGCAAAAGCTGTCTGACCAACTGTCCACAATAATATAGGATTTGAAATAATATAAATTACAGAAAAGCAGCAAATCTTAACATGCGAGACACTGGAATAAGAGAAATTATAACAATCGTAACATTGGGAAATTTGGAAACAGAATGTGTAGTAGTTTTGCATAAAAATTAAGAAACATTAGAATTATTATGAAAATAGATGCAGGTTAATCTTCTGTGGGAAAACTAGACTAATCATTTCAGCTCTAATCTCACAGATCTCTGAACTCAGTGACCCGGTGGTCTTATATTGTATGTTTTTGTGTTATGTTGGAGGTTTAATAGTGCAGTGAATGTCCCACTAGTGTGGAACAGAGAGGAGGAGCAGAGGGCAAGAATATATAGAGATAGAGATTATGGGGTGGGTTATGGTGGGAGGAAGATAGCAAGACATAACTCACCAACTATGAGCCTTGTTGTTGTTGGAGGAGGAAAGGGGTGAGGGCTGGTGCTGTGTCCTTGGTGACTGAGGGAGGGGAGATAATGAAGTGAAAGGATGAGCAGAGAGAGGAAACACTTGTCCTCAGGGACTTACTGCAGAAAGTGGCAGTAGAGAGGAGGAGAAGAGGGAAGGAAGATTTAGAGTCACATGCCAGTAATAAAAATGGCTACTTTTATTTTCTTTGATTTAGATGAGAAGATCGATATTACTGTTATGGCTAAATATGAAGGTTCAATCAGCAGCTGGTTAGACTAGATTAGCATAAAGACTGGACGCAGCCTCTGTCCAAAGGTAACAACATATTTACCAGTACATCTAATACTCACTCACTAACAAAAGATTAAATATGTAAAATTACAGGTTGTAGATTTACAGGTTCCATTAAGTCAATAACATAACCCCACAGTAAATTACAAATTGCCATGGTTTGGCAGATTTTGGATAGTTCACCAAGTTTCCAGCCTTTGTATTAAGCTAATCTAACTGGCTACTGGCTGCAAGCCCTATATCGAACAAGCAAGGCATATACCTTCCCATCTAACTCTGTGCAAGAAAGAAAAAATTAGTGTTTCCCAAACAGCTCCTCTTACCACACTGATCAGCACTCAGCCCATCGCCCAGTAAAACAGACACGCACACATACACACACACAATCCCTCAGACATCACAGTTGATAAAACATTATCCTTTCCAGAGCTTGTTCACTTTTTCAGCAATTAAGCAGCCTCGACCTCTCGTTCATTAAATCATTGTTATACATACATACCATACATTACACACAGAACTCCCGTGCTTACACACTACGACACAGCTGAGAAACCAGATCATGCGAAAAAATGCTACATGAATGTAATAAAATCAGGACATTTTGTCAGCAGCTATGAGCCCTGGTTTGTGTGAGTGTGACTGCAGGCAATTTAATCAGCAGAGATAATAATCAGAGCAGGAGCAAAGACAGTGTGCTCTGGATGGAGAGCTCTCTCCATGTGGCTGGTTTCCTGGAAGAAAAAATAAGAAATTAGGTAACTCTTTGGAATAGTCCAGGTGTGTAATCATGCATAATTATCACAGACTCTTCCATCTTCCCCCAAGGTGAGCAGTAATACATGTGCATGCACACATACAACAGACAAACACAGACACTGTAATTTAACCACATGTAGTTGAAATACCTCTGGATAATTTGCAATTTTTGATTGATCATGGATTAACAAATTCTGAACTGAATACATAAAACTGATATAGTACACACGCATCTGCCTACATTATCTTGTTTGTTTTTTTAAATGTATATCTACATTAGCAATTATGCATCAAAACCACATAGTAATAGGTGATGTAATAGGTGAGTAATAAGTGAATAGGTGTACTGACTGTGAGACAGGAGGCACCTCTACCAGTGTAGGTATTTTAACTTAAGGCCCATAGACTGAAAGTTGGTTGTTTAGATACTGTAAAGTGTCACTGTTTCCAGCAGCAGCTCATGGTTGATGGTTGGATGTTTCTTTTAGTTCCTTCCTCCCGTTTTCTTCCCAAAAATGTTCACACGATTCAATTCTGCAAAGTGTTTCATGATTTCCACCTCAACCCTACAACTTTATTATTATTTTAAATGTTGTACTGAAGACTGATCGTCACTTGTTGGGTCCCTGAGCCACCTGACGCATTTCATATTCATCTCCCAGGGCTGCCACACAAGCAACAAATGTTTTGATGAGGTGTCTTATGTTCTCGTTGACTGATGGGACACCTTTGAGATCGCTGCCTTTGAAAATTTGAGCTCTACAGTTTAATGATACTCAGATTTATCCTCCTGAAATGAAAAATCATGCACTGCTCACAGAGTGATCACGACCACGAATAATTTCACAAAAAAGCTGTGAAACATTAAAAAAGTTTATCAGATAGTAATGCCTGGAAAAAGTCCTGTGTACTGTAATTCACAACCTATATTTGCATCCAGTCACACTCCCTCTGGTGGGGGGAATCTGTGCTGATACCAGAAGTCAGCTGTCAAAGGAGGCTCTCTGTGTAAATGGGAGTAATAAGTTATTCCTAAATGAAAGACAATTAGGAGGCTTCGGGGTTTGCTATGTGAAGATCATCACTCACAGTGGCATCTCACAATTCACCTTTGACCCCTCACTTCTGTTACACAGGACATGACTCAGTCCTGGCCGTCTCAGCAAGCCTTAGAGGGTGACCAGGCCCAACGAATCCTCTACAACCCTAAGGTGTGTGTTTGTTTATTTTTTCTTAATGAAAAGGGGGACTCACAGATTTTACACATCAGCTTAAAGGGGAGTTGTTGGAGTGTTCCACTGTATATATTAAAAAATATTATTATTAACCTTTTCTACCTCGTAAAGTAGCTGCAGCAGCCCCCCTCTGGAATCTGATAAATTGGCATTATGTCACTTGAGTCTTTGTTAGTTGGGTTACTCATGGAAAAATATGGGATTGTGTATGTGAGGTAGTGAGTTTACCAGACCTCTGTAGCCCACTCCTAACATTTGCTTGAGGCTATATTAGCTGCTACTAGAGTAACACAACTGAATCTCCAGTCAGACTGTGAATGGTCAAGTTGCTGTTGTATCAGTTCATCATATGACAGTTGTAGTAGGAAAATGGTTTTAACACATTATTTTTGGTCTCCTTCTGTCCTAAGGATACAAAACAACTGACAACACAACAAAGGCAAAGTAAGTGTTCACTGATTTATAAGTTCCCATACCTGACACATGCAATAATTTAAATAGGCGATTCTCTGGTAAATGTTTAATATATGAATTGTTGTCTGACTTTATATATGTTTTCTGTCTGTCAGGTCGAGGGGACGTTCAGCTGCGAATGACCCGTCATCCTCATGTGGCACCTCACAAATCGTAAGTGGTGCACGAGGAAACACGATCCAGCAAAGGACATCAACCGAACTGTGGAACACACAGACGATAAAATACATCACACACATCACTGACATGTTCTAAGCAAATTTTATACATTTTGTTACAAATTATGAACATGCTCAACTGTATAACAACAGATTAAATGCAACGGAAAAGCATTAATAATAGAAAACAAGAGAGAAGGAAAGTAGATACACAGATTAGAGTCAGTCAACACATATGAACTGTGTTAATACTACAACAGGCTGCACAGCAAAGGTCGGGTCAAAGATCACTTAACAGTCATGAAAGCTGTCAGTGGAGACTGATGTGCTCCTGTTTGTCCTGTTTGTTAACTCTACATCCTGTTTTTAATGTGAAACACGTGTTCAGTGTTGTAAGCAAACTACACGTCTCACATGATGACACAGTCTGTTTCATGTAAGCATGACAATTTCCATAATATTTAAAAGTTTGAGCCCTTTTTGCATTTGAAATGTGTTAACACACAAGCTAAGCAGACAGTCCCTTTTATATTATTGCTTAGCTGTCTGCTTTGTATATGTTTCTATTTTTTAAAATGTTTGTCTTAACACTTAGCACTGCTTTGTGTCTTTTCTTGCTTGTCATAATTCTTATATGTGGTGGGGTTTTTTTGTTTTGATCTGTTTTATGCCTGCTACACATCTGGCCAAGGGACACGAGTTGACAATTAGCCTTTTAGCTAACACTGGCATATTTACAGTAATGTTGATTAATGTATAGTATCCCCGAAATAGATCAGCAAGACAATAACAGTAAATCAGTACAGTAAACTACTATTCTTTTTTCATGCAAGATACAGACATTTGAGTAATCAATCTTTTTTATTCAAGAATGATTAGCATTATGGACTCTGTGGCACCTTTTTAAATTATTCATCATTATAAATACTTTACATGCAAAACTAGTTATTGTTTTGGAAATTATACAGCTTTGGTAATCTAAGGTTTTTAAATATAACTGGTTTGCAAGTTAACCCTTGAATATAGATGTTCTACCGGACGTTCTATCAGTATTTTATTTATATATATATATATATATATATATACTCTGTTTGTTTACAGAATGCTTGCTGATGACCTGAAACTAAGCAGTGATGAAGATGACACTCAACGGGTAACACTCCTGAAACCAAGAAGAAAAAATGCTTTAAAATAAAATTTATTTAGTCATTTTTACCTTAGGTGGTCGCTTGAGGTCATGCAAGTGAGCAGGACAGAGAAGGGACAGAGAAAACATGTAAGGGAAATGTCAAGAGTATGACAACGTTTTTGGCAGCTCCTACTGGAAGCTTGTTGGAAGATGTATTACAACTGGCATTCTGTTAAGAATTTTGTGTTATAAGCTAATTACATAAAGACATAAAACAGCAGGTTATCACATCATATGTTGTAATCTGTTCACTACACTGCTGCTGTGGATGATAAGGTTCTGTTTTTTGTTCCTGAAGGCACCGCATGAGTCAGCTTCCTGGGATAGACAGAGGTACTTGATTGCAAATATTGTGTGTCTGTATATTTGTGTTTGCACGAGTGTTTGTCTGTAAACACAAGTTCAGCCATGTGTGACTGAATAACAACAGTATCTGGGGTTCTGTGTATGTAAGCACCACTGGGCTATGTACCCACACTGACCCCTAACCGATGTTTGTGTGTGTGTTGACTGACAGCCTGTCAGCACAGCGAGCGCACACACATGGCAGGCGGGTGAGACATTCCAGCTCGGACTCTTCAGGCTCAGGCTCCACTGCTGAGTCGGGAAGCAGTAGCCCTCGTTCCCGGAGCCCAAGCCAGAGCCCAGACGTTCACCCAGATCCCGCATCACCTGCCAATACACAGCCACACAGCAACAGCAAGGAGGTACGAGTGCTGAGCTGTACACTCTTCTGCTCTCTGTCGTCTCTGTCCAGGTCTCTCTTGTCTGTGTTTTCCTCTCTCTGGCTTTGGCCTGCAGGGAGTGGTGGCCTTAAGGCAGTTACTGGCAGGTGTGGGGAGGGACACGGGAATGAGAAATGCCTGTGAGCTGGAGTGGAGGAGGAGGTGGGGGAGCAATAGGCAGAGGAAGCCTTGGGAATTTGTGCCGTGGGTGTCATGTCAACAAGCTAAGTCTCAAAGAGGAAAGCCCTCTGGAGGTGGAAGTAATCAAGACTAGAGTTCATGTTGACAAATTGAACTGGAGTTACCCTCTTTTTCAACACAACGGTGCAGAATGTGGACAACTTCCATTTCATTATTTCAGATTAATATTTAATGAGTGAAGCATGGTAGGTATGATGGTTTTTTGGAGGAGACCGACATCATGGGGTTTGGTTTGAGACGTGTGCTATGTGGGGAATGAAGGGGAAACCTACTACTCATTTATGAATGGAAGCCCCTGTACGACATAACGGACTGTATTACTAGCTATGCACTACATTGGGCCCCTATAGAGAGGGAGGGAGAGGAGTGTGTGTTTGGAGGGGGGTGTACACCATGTGTTTTTCATTTACGTGGAGTGTTTGACTGTCTCCCAGGGAAGAGATGGGGGTTGGAGTTGTGGAGGCAGCAAATGCAGAGTTCCAGGTAGTGAGAGAAAAAGGGAGGGACAGAGAAGAAGGAGGGAGGGTGGCCGAGACGGTACAAGAGATGCAGTGTCTTCTCTGTAAAGAGGGTGAGGGACGTTGGAGGGGGGCTGGGGTGTCACTGTTTGACTTGAGGAGTAGAGTTTTAATTTAGCTCTAGATCTGCTAGGACAGAAAAAGAGAACACACCAAAGAGAAAGAAGTTTGATCTTCAGCTGTGAGTATCCTCTGTGTTTCTTTATTTGAGGAAAAGCTTTCTCTTGTGTTCTTCTCTTTCTTACAGTTACCAAGCCAGTTGTTAAGTAAACATTAAGTGAGTCATTTGACATAATTGGATGGGCTTCGAGCTGCTGTAAGCACAGATTGGGAATGTGAGGCCATATAGTAACTAAGCTACTGAAAGAAGGCTATAATGTCAGTTGATTTCTTTTACTGATCAGTTTTTAGACGTGAGTCATAATCCAGATTTGTTCTTTAGAGTTTTCATATATTTAATAGCAGCTGAGTCAGTGAGGTATAGTTATGTGTCCCAAATGTATGTATGTCTCTATATGTGCACATGTTGTAGTATGTGCACACTTCACATGTGTTTAAATATCATGCAAAGTTACATTCTCTGTTTGCATTTAGATATTTTCTTAACATGAAATGATATGTACAGTGGAATGTAACAATGTACAATTATTCACTCATTTTACTTATTTTAAGTGCAGGTTTGACTTGACAATACTTAACATTAATATATATGAAATGCATGTTTGTACTTGAAGTCCTACATATATGTATATGATGTAGTTATACTTTTGCTGCTTTTCAACCAGTTGCAACAGTAAAATGCTACTTAAACCTTATTTCAGCAGTAATAATACTGCAATCATAGAGTATATATACATTCCTGAATAACTATGAAATGGAACATTGTTCTGTACTTTTGAAAATATTCTGATTTTAATGTGGAATTTGTTTGTCTCTCTCTCTTTCTATGCTTTCTCAAGCCTGATCACCCCTCTGCTGCCCAGTGGCAGTTGGATAAATGGCTGAAGAAGTCTCGGAAAAAATCTTCCAGCAGTGAACAGGATACTTCCCAGAGCATTCCAGGACGCCTGCCCTCTCCTCACACCCAGCGAGCCCCATCTCCAGCCAGGGCATGGGACAGCAATCAGGAATACAGCCCTAGCCAAAGCCCTATTCCCAGTCCACAGTTCAATTACAGCCACAACAGCCCCCTACCTAGCCCTGGCTATAGCTACTGCCCTAGCCCGAGCCCATTCACCAGCACATGTCCAAGTCATACCCCTAGCCCAAGGCATAGCCCCAGCCCCAGTCCAGTTTTAAATGATTGCCTCAGTCCGTGTGGGAGCCCAAGAGCCAGTCGTAGCCCGAGCCCTATATCCAGAGACCCTCCAAGAAGCCCAAGTCCCAGCCTACCTCCTCCATCTAGAGTACGTCACTACCCTGACGTTCATGGACAGAACCATACACAATCTAGTTTAAAAACCAATCCCCACAGGACAAAAGTTAGTCCATGGATTACCCCATTGCCTAACACTGTCACCAAGAACAAGCATATAAATAGTACTCATCCTGAGCCAACTCATCAGCATAGGTCCAAGGCTCAGCCCACACAGAACCAAGACCAAAGAAAATCCAAAGCTTCTACAGTTTTAAGCTCTACCCAAAGTCACAGCCACAAATGTAGACCTAAGTCTAACTTTCCCCCAAATTCTAAACAGCCCTCTGAGGCTCCCAAAGCTAAACACTCATCACACTTTGAGCAACCCCAGGGAAGCAGGTCCAACCACAGCTCCAACTACAAGCCAAGGTCTCTATTTCAACCAAGCTCACAACACAGTCCCACAAGAGCAAAACACTTAGTTCCTACTAGTCGCGAAATCGACACTGGTCACGGTTCTGATTCCCAGTCTACCTCTAAAGCTCCTAGTAATTCTAGTGCTGGCTTGAACTCTAGGTCCAGTCCTAGTCGAAAACCTAGGACCAAGACGTGGGAGGCTAAAGCACCAACTACTTTGAATGTTAATCAGACACAAACACTGCAGAAGAAATCCCAAACAAAGGAACAGGAGGTGGACTACAGAGGTGATCGTCTGACCCAAGCAGAGGGGAGAAAACACGAGAGAAAAGAGGAAAGACATAGGGAAAAACCACCAGGGAAACAGGAGAGAAAAGAAGACAGAAGGCTGGCGGAGGAGCAGCTACTGAGACGTCCCTGCATCCAGAGTTCAGCAGAAGAAGAGGAGGAGGAAGAAGAGGAGGAGGGACTGATAGAGAGGCAGAGGAGGAGAGAGGAGACAGCAAGAGGGGAAAACAGGAGGAGCAGGGAGCAGCAACATAGACACGAATGGCAAGCAGTCCAGGCCAAACAGAGGCTGCCTACCAACACAGAGCGACATCGCCTTCAAGAAGACTCACACCACCAGGGGAGGACAAAAAAAGGTGGGAGAAGTGAGGAGGAGAGAGAGTTACAGCAAGACTCTTCGACTCCTCTGTCACGATCTCCAACCCCTCATAGGTCATCCTCCTCATTCTCTGCCTCTTCTTCTTCAAATTCTGATTCGGATTCTGAATATCAGACTTTGATCACGAAGGTTCCAGCAGACTCTACCTCCCACAAGTTACTCACCAAGAGAGGACACTCAGGCCCAGGCAGACCTAATGCCAACAAGCCAAAGGTGGTGCACTCCAGAGAACGCACCTCAGGTAATCCAAGTGAAGGGCAGCAGAGTGAAGTGAAGCAAAAACTCTACACCCTAGTCCCATTTGGGCGAGGTGAACAGGCTTCAGTGTCTTCCCAGCGAGGGCTTAGAAATCTTGTGGTGCAGATAGACCTCTGTCTTCTCAAAAGGGTCCCAGACAGCACTACTAGTTCCACTGTTAAAAAGCCAGCTTCTTCCTCCTGCTCCTCAGCGACCAAGGACAAGCAAAGAGAGGCTATGAAACACCTTTATGTACCTGAGGCGGAAACAAAAGACGGCAAAAGGAAGCGCAAGGTAGACAGCATTTACTGTATATTTACTTTTCTTCTTTGTTGAATGTCATGTGTACTGTATCTGTACACATCTTCATCCATGAAAATTAGGGAGAAAGCATCAATATAATCTTGTTTATCAAACCATGCATATGTGTGTTTGTGTGTGACAGTTGGAGAATGGTGTGTCACACAGAGAAAATAAAAGGAGTCTTCCTAATGCAAGTGACCTCTCAGGCCAAACAGAGTCTTCATCTCACACAGCCGAGCGCAACTTCGTGACTGAAACCACACACAATGGGTGCGAAAACACCACACACCATTTTGTTTTATCTACTGTAAATGTATGTGGAATCATGCTGGTTGGGTGTATTTGTGTCAACGAATGTGTGGATGTGTGTACTTTCAGATATTTAGCAGAGTACTTAGACAGCAAGAGGCCATTGTCTCCTCTGTCTCCCCTGTCCGACAACCCGGAGTCCACCCAGCCTCCCTCCAAACCAAAACCTTCAGAGCAGCACCACATCCACACCCACAAGAACAGAGAAAAGAACAGAGATTCAGATGTAAAGGTAATACAAAACAACTACTTATTTAGCTTATCTCAACTCCATTACTTGCTTTGTTGCAACATTTTGGTCTAATTCACCTGTTTTTAACCTGTACACTCAGCCCAAGATGGAGGTTGAATGTGTAAAAGTGTCAAGACAGCCTCAACTTTCCGAGCCCTGGGGCCCTGCAGGACACAGGGGGACCATGCCTAACCATGAAATGTGAGCAGTCATACATACAGTAGTCATCAATGTGTGCATCACCATACAGCCCACAGTTTTTTGTATTTATGTGTATTTTGGCTTCCTGATGACATAAAACAATCTGACTGTATTTCTCTTTATTTTTCTGTGTTCTTGCTCATCTTCATAGTCCACATCATGCTGAATACTACTTACATGAAGCCAAAAGGATGAAGCACCGTGCAGATGCAATGGTGAGACCTTGATCTTTGCTTGAATTTCCATTCACTTAATACAAATAAAAAAGACAACAGTGATTCTTTTTCTCAGAAATCTTATTTATTCTTGACTTCTTCACAAAATTGCCACTGACCTCAATCAATTTTTCAAAACACTTTGGACAGATCATTTTTTTCAGCATTACAAGCACTTCATTCAGTTTTCTTCATCCTCGTAGTGTTTTTTTCCAACCATTTCAGAGCCAGAAATTACAAGGGGCCAGGTCAAGCAAGTAGGGTGTCCAAATGGTTGATCCCAGAAGCACCAGTGATGAGGATAGTCTTGGTGGCTCAATGTGCAGAAACATTATTGTGATGAATTAACTAATTGCTCAACTTGCACTTTGGGCGACCTCTCGAAATTCTGAAAAACCATCACACAGTGTTGGCATCCTAGGACATCCCTCTGTGGAATCATCTTCACTGCTTAAATTATGTTTCTGAGTTGTCTGAGTTGGAGCATGGTCATCAAGTTAAGCTTCCAGCTTCTTGAAGCTTTTTGCTGCTGTAAAGAGCAATGAAAGTGGATGAGCATAAGCACTTGTTTATTCTTATCAGAGAAATTCACTTGCTGGTACACCGTATGTTCAACACACTTCAACCTTCATTTCTTTTCTCCTACAAACCTGAAAATTTAAAGATAAGACTTTCTGAGAAAAAAAAATCTTACCTCTTTGTTTTATTAATGGACATTTGGAGCTCCCCTTGTAAATAGTGAAGAAAAATTGGGATGTTGTACAATCATGATGATTAACTACTCATACAACATTTTGGAAAACACGACTTTTTGATTCTGAAACATAAGATCACACTCAGTGATAGCACCTTCAATTCTTGGTCTCTGTGGTAGAGACAGAGAGGGTAAATATAGACACATTTCCTGTAAGACGTGCTTATTGAGAAAGTGGCCCAGGGTGTTCATCAGCAATGTGATTATGAATGGTTTTATTTGTGTGTGTCAACCCTGTGATAGACAGTCAACCCATGACCCCATAGTATTGCTAATTGATATAATATAATATAAATATAAAACTCAAAAAAATAATTCTTTAGCTTTTATCCAACAATGGGTTGCATCTTTAAATATATTTTGCAACAGATCTGTATTAGCACTAGAAATATTGTCCCAGGAAGAAACCAAAGTTTAAACCTAATACTTAAACTGTGTTTTACTCTCACCACTTTGGTAATGGCTAAAGCAACAGACTTAACATACATTAATGGAAAATAAGGGGAAGAAAGAGCCACAACGTTTCTAGAAAGCAAAGACTTAATACATCCTGGATAAATCAGCTAATTCATGCACTTAAATCCAAAAAGTATTTGATATTTACTGCCATCTTTACCTATGTTGGGTAATTTTTTTCCAGGTGGACAAGCTGGGAAAGGCTGTAAATTACGTTGATGCTGCTCTCTCCTTCATGGAGTGTGGGAAAGCAATGGAAGAGGGGCCACTTGAGTCTAAATCTCCTTATACCATGTACTCGGAGACAGTGGAGCTTATTAGGTGAATCACACATTCATGCAAAAGCGAATACAAGTAGATTTGAACATAGAGATAAATTGACATTTACAGACATACATTACATACATATACATGAACTGCAGCTCCATAGTTAACAGTTCTGTGTCTTAAGGTACGCAATGAGGCTGAAAAGCCACTCTGGTCCTGGGGCGAGACAGGAAGACAAACAGCTGGCGGTGCTGTGGTGCGTATACCCATGTCCTCTGTTTATGCCACATCTATCATCACGCTGAAGGACCTGCATTTTGAGTATGATTTGTGGTCTGTGTGAATCTCTTTGACTTGCGCTTGTGTGTCCACAGTTTCCGATGCCTCGCCCTACTTTACTGGCAGATGTTTCGTCTAAAGAAGGACCATGCACTGAAATACTCTAAAGTGCTGCTGGACTATTTTAAGGTAGCTAGTCTATACAGAGACATTTACTCAAATTTCTCGACTTCTTTGGTACAATATAAACATCTGAGTTTGGATAACCAGTTACCCTTGTTTATGGTTTCATTACAGAGTTCTCCCAAAGTGCCTGCTGCACCACAATGTTGGAATGACTCTGGGAAGTAGGTCAATGTTAACTTTGTATTATAGGCTCTCCATTTAATCCATTTCCTTACATTCCAGCTATTAAAACACTGTGTGTCTGTTGTATATGTCTTTTCACTGCCAGGGGTACAGGAGGACCACCTTCTTCACCCTCACCCAATGCCAAATACCTTGGACGGGCTTCAGACAGAGTTAGCACTGCCCCCACTCTCATAAGCATTCCTCAACGCATCCACCAGATGGCAGCAAATCACCTGAACATTACCAACAGTGTCCTGTACAGCTATGAGTACTGGGAGGTGGCAGACAACCTTGCAAAGGAGAACAAAGGTATGTGTGGGGTACATATGTACATGTAATGTACATGCAACCAAAAAGTAATGGGAAATGTATATCAGTTTTTTATACTTTTTAAGAGCAGTGTTTGTTCTTTTTTTCTTCTTAGAGTTCTTCAACTATTTGAATACTTTATCTGGACCATTGACTCTTCACAGTACCATTGCTCACACAGTACAATACACCAGACAGGCTCTTCAGTGGATACGCATTAGTGCCAAACTTAACTAAGAAGGGGAGGATTTATGTCACCCTGCTCACTGGATCTCCAGACCACATTTACTCTGGAAGAGACAAAACTCTGGATCTCTATGCAGCTCACAAGACAACGTGAAATGGAATTGGATAAAATCCCAAGGAGCCTGCCATTTGTCATCCTCATAGGATGCTGGGGTGCTCACAATCTGGGCCTTACTGTGCGCAAAGCCTTCTGAATATCTCACTGATGATCTCCTTGCACCTTTCTCATCATTGGATTAATTTGAAGAGTTGTATGCACAGTGGATGATTGCAGCTTAACAATTTGCCAAAATGTCCCTTGGACCTCACATAACTCATATACAGTCCATTTTCATACTTTAGAATTAATCATTACTGAGTGGCCTGTGTCTTTGGAGCCAGAACAGGAGAGGATGCTGAAAAAGACCAATCAATCACATCACACCACTTTCTCCAAAGTAGAAAGAATATCTGCATCTTTTGCTAGTGAAGGTTTTAATGCCTCTTAAAATATCTAATATTTTATGTTTTATGTTTTTTACTGTGCAATATTTGATGGATTCTCTGTTTTTAGAAAAAAAGAAATTAAAATATTGCCAACATTGCAGAATGTATTTTCTTATTTTCTTATTTTCATTGTGGGATCATGTAAAATGAGAAATTTATCTAGACTTGGGAAGTTCACTTTCCTGTGTCTAGTCAGGTTCAGTAATGTGCATTTTATCTCCAGTTTCTATGAGTGCATTTCATCCCAAGCAGCACAGGTGTCAAGCTGCTTGTTTTTTTATATGTTCATTTTTATGTGAATCTGTTAACAGATAAAACTGGCATTTTGCAAAGATGTATATTTGTGCACTCAGTGGAGAAACAAAGGATAAAGAATGATACCAGTCTTACAACCAGGCTACAAGTCACGCTTTGAGTCTTAGAAGGGCAGCTGTTATTACTTTGGTTACAGAAAATTTCTCCCTCAGCTTTTAAAACTGTATTAGTTTTTGTTAAATGTCCTGTACGTAATAAATTGGCAACTGACTTTAGGTGTGCCCATGCAATAAGTGCTCTTTAATGCAATTATTTTTATGAGACACTTTCTGAGGATGTCTATGAATATCTTCTTTTTTAATTACAATATATTAATCATAACTTTGATGGCAGGATACTTTTTAATCAATCTGTTGTGTGTTATTGTAGTGTGGGATTTGCCCTGGAAAGCAGGAGGATTGTGTAGTTTGTTTCCCTGCTGTGACTCTCTTGCTAACACTGACGTACACAAACACACACTCACAGTAGGTGTAAGTGGTGTGTGAGTCAGACTCATTAGTCAGTCCAGTTGTGCAGAGATCTCCGTCTCACACAAATAAACCCACACATACACACACACACAATCACTCTCTCTGACTCTCCATCACTGCAACTAGCGTATACTGTACTTCCTGCAGCATCAACACAGAAGTCGTACATGAAACTTCAGCATCTGATGTCTGGTGCCATAGCAACAGAGAACAACCAATAAGGGGGCTTCGTGGGACACAACAAGCTATGGGTCGATAGCATCCTGCTTTCTTTGATTCTGTGAAATGAGGTTTGTTGCTAACTAATCCAGCGTCAGATTGGATATTTTTGTACACTACCAGTCAAAAGTTTGGACACACATAGAAATGACCATGTTAGTGAAAGAAAAGCAGATTTCATGACATCAACTTGATCAGAATGAATGTAAATGACTATTGTAGCTGAAAACAACAGTTTTTTAAATGGAATATTTACATAAACATACAGAGGCCTAAATTCTGCAAACATTAGTACTGTCTTCCAATAGCATGTTATGTTTGCTAATGTAAATTTATTAATTTAAAAGGATAACTGATCATTAGAAAACCATGTGCAATGATAGTAACACAACTGAAGACATGTATCTTTTCATGAAAAACATGGTAATTCCTGTGTGTGTCCAAACTTTGAACTGTGTAGTGTATCTCCCTGAACTATGGTCTACCTTATTCTGCAGATGCTGAACAGCAGCTGTCAGGCTGTCTGAGCCAGCGAATATGTTTGTATATTTTCAATTTTGTTTCCTTGATTTTTCTCAAAAAAGCAGATACTGTAAGTCAAGCGTCATATTAATCTAAATCAGACACAAGAGAAAAAAAATATAGAGAGACTACAATGGGAGAGAGTACCATTTTTATTCTTGTGTCAATTTCTACCTGTGCATTTTACTGCATGATTATTCAATGCATTCACTGAGCTGCTGACTAAGGTGGAAATGCACAGCAGCAGTGGCATTAGATTCAAATATGCTCTTTACAAAAGGCTTCTGTGACCGTACACGTTTGTTATTGTCACAGTGTGAGGCAGTCGGAGCAGACCACCATGTCCACAGGCTGCACTGCTGGCTCGTTCAGCCGGCACGTGTCTCTGCGTCACAGGCGTTAGATGCCTGCGTGCCGGGCCGTCTGAGGACGACTGCTCGGAGCCAGACAGTGCACACACCAGACAGAAAAAAAAACTACACTGCTCTCGATCGACTGCATAAACAGACAGCGAGGGCGGATTAGCACTATGCGCACAAATCTCCCCTAATTTAAGCCACAGAGACATTGTCAAAGATGAACAATCTGTCAGAGTGCGATAATCAGCCGTTACAGCTTCACATCAACTGCTCACTTTGTCGGGTCTAATCTGACGAGTAAACCCATAAATTAGTATCATGTTGGTGACTTAAAACTGTCCACAGCTTCCAAAGGCTACTAGACAGTCATTTCAGGTGACATGCGATGGACTGTCCGCAGAGTGGCAGCATTATAACACAACTTGAAGCTAAAAACAACCGGGGATGAGCTCTGTCAAGACACCTAAGACAAGCTACATGAAACCCAAATAATAAACCTTTAGAGGCTCCTGGGTGTCAGTTATACAGATGGTTATCCAGCCATGCTTGCAGAATGAGTTCTGTATATGTGCAACAACCATGTAAATTAATTTCCCCCATAATCTAACATTTTCCACGGCTTTTGTGATAACCAACATAATCGCACATCTCAAAAAAATGTTCACTGGTCGTCGTACATTTTATTTTGAAAATATTATGCGGAACCACTGTTTGTCAGTGACTGAGCGAAGGGAAAGCAAAGCGTTCAGGCGGTAGACATGGAGAGCGAAAGGACTGGGAGGGTGAGCGAAAATGTTGAAGAGGCATGGCGTGGCAGCGTGACAAAATAAGGGGATTTCAGTTGGACCAAAGGAGTCCTGTGGTGTAGGTCACGGCCGAGGAGTCGAGCTAACTGTCTGGAGGATTTTCATTTGGTCTCACCTCGTTTAATCAGCGCGCACACACGGTTTATGCTGGTCAGTGTCTGCAGAGAGAAGTCTGTGGCTAAACAACCCCGTCTGACAGGATAAAAGGTAAAAAAGCAAGTGACTTCTGTTAGCGAACAGTCAGTCAGGACCGCTGTTTGTTTACAACCGCAAATAACAGTGTACTGAAGTTACTCGGTCGTGTAGCTACACTATCCATTGTTTGGTGGCGTTGTTGGCGAGTGCAGGAAACACACTTGTACTCATATTTTTGTTTACTTGAACTGACAACATGTTTCAGTCGTGTCGTGGCGCTGCGACGTGCGTGATTAACTGGCTAATGTTAAGCGTCGTTAAGTGTAGCTAGGCTAATGTTAGCATGAAAGATGTGACTGATGCCACATGGGGGGCTCTGGTGTAACCTGGCTACCTGTCATTGGTAGAGGAGCTGCCCGGGCATGTCCTTGGCCAAGAACAACACCCCCAAGGCTTATAAGTACTTTCCTAACATTTATGTTGAATTAACACCTATTGCAGCCATGAAGAACACCTGTCATCAGTGCCTCTGTTTGTCTGTGTCCTTTGACTCGGACTGTTAACTTCTCCAAATGTTACCCTGTAATGTCAAATACTTTGTCAATAAGCTGGTAATTACAATAATAGTCACACCTTTATCTAATGAATGCTGTCGTGCTGCATAAATTTAGGATGTATTGAAAGCTGTATGTGTACTGTTTATGATGACAAATGTGCATCATAAACACATTTGTCCATTTTCTTCTTACTAAAATGTACAACCAACAAGCTAATTAACTAAGCAGTAACTGTGCGCAGTCTGTTGACTGAACCTAGCTTGATTCAGTGTGGCTGAATACCTCCTCTTGTGTTTTCAGGTAGCTCAGTATGAGTCGAAATGGGTGGTCAAAGAAGAGAGACAATGCTAATGATGACAACGGTTGGGCCGAAAGGGTGAGTGTCTCTTAGTTCTTCATAACCAACAGTGTGTGGCAGAAATTACACATTATGGAGACATTGTACCTCCCAGAGTAAGAATGCTGTATATGACTGATGAGGATGTGTAACATAAAATAAATAAATAGGCAACTGAATGAGCTGTTTTCATTAAAACCAATCATAAGACAATGTATTGTAATCTTGGTACTAGTTTCTAAGTGTCAGTTATTTGAATGTCATGCAAACCACAAAATATCTGAATATGCTAAAATTCTGTGTGACAGTTTCAACTCTCAACAAATCTAAATGTCATTCGCCTTCTCTCAATGCTGTCCTTCATATGTGCAGGGTGGCTACATGGCTGCCAAAATCTCCAAGTTGGATGAGCAGTTTAAACTTGATGCCCCCAGGGAAAAACAGAAAGAGGGGACATGCTCCAACATCTTCAGTGGAGTAGCCATTTATGTTAACGGATACACAGGTAAGACATTCATGTCTTTTTTTTACATATCTCTATTTTGTCTGCCTTCTCCCTCTATAGACTTTTAAATCAGTCCTCCTCGTTATGATGGAACAACAATGTTCTCGTCACATGAAACAAGCATTCTGCATCTCTGTCACTGCAGCTGCATTGCTCTTTCCTCATCAAAATTCTGGTTGTACAGATTCTATAATACTCTGAACAGGTTTATCACTTTTAATGGTCTCAATAATGTTCATTGCCGTAGACACAGAAATAACTTGTGATTTTTTATGCAGCTCCATAAATAGGTGTTCAAGTCATCAGATGACTTGATGCACTTTTACCATCATGATCAGAACACAGGGTACTTTGTATTTTGCCAGTATCCTGACAAGTTAATGTGCTTCCACCCATTACGATATGAGGGCTTAAATAGCAAATAATGGGTGTCTGTGTGAGCTGACATTATCATTTTTCAATTTAATCATTTTTATTGTTGTCTTATGTCTTACCTGTCTTGTCAACAGATCCAAGTGCTGATGAGCTACGGAGACTGATGATGTTGCATGGTGGCCAGTTCCACATGTACTACTCTCGCTCCAAGACCACCCACATCATCGCCAACAACTTGCCCAACAGCAAAATCCAGGAGCTCAAAGGAGAAAAGGTCATCAGGCCAGAGTGGATCACAGACAGGTGTGTTCAGTGGGAGTGAATTATGTCGTTGTTGGTACATTTGCTATTGTTAATTGTCATTTGTCTATAACAGTGTCAAAGCTGGGCGGCTTCTGCCTTACCTACAGTACCAGCTGTATGTAAAACAGAAAGGCCCCCTCTTCCCTGGCGTAATTCTGCGCCAGACCTCAGAAACTGCAGGACCAAGCCATGGGATGCTGCAGCCGAATGTCCATCAAAATCTACATCTACCACAGCACAATGTCCAGAGAGCTGTCATGAGCCATGAGCAGTCCTCATTCAGCTACCTGAATAATGCCAACCCTAACCCGAGCAACAGCCAACCTCAGTCCGTCCAGCACAGCTGTGCATCTCGCTTCAGTAACGAACCAAGTCACTTGGCATCCAGCCACATCAATCAAGCTCCCAAACACAGAAGCCCTTTACAGACCCACGCTGTGTGTGACCCAAGCCCCATGAAGCCCCCACAGTCTACTATTCAAGCACCTCATCCTAATCTCCTGCACCAGAAAGTAGGCCAACAACAACCTCAGACCAACTCTTCTTGCAACACATGTTACAGTTTCGGCAAAGAAGTGGAATTAAAATTGTGAGTATGTGAAGTTAAGAAGAGGGAGGAGTTGTTTGTTGTTTCTGTTTCTTTTGAATTTGCAGTAATTTGGAAGTCTTACATTAATGCACTGAACAGTGATCTCTTTTCTTTCTAGAAATGGATTGTTGCAAACCTCATTGGACATGAGCCATTCAAAAATCAATGAAATGCAAGAGTGTGGCAAAGAAGATCCTTTCCCACAGGTGGTGACGGATTCACCCCTGACCAACGGACATGCCCACCTTGTTAATGGTGCCTTAAAGCCAGAGGACCTGTCTCCTGTTACAGATGAACCCTTTGACAAGGAACTGCCTGAATGCACAGTTAATAGTGTAGCGGATAAGCCTCCAGCACAGTTTCAAACCAAACCTGACCCATATGAGTTTCCCCACAGTCCTCCAAAGCAATGCCACCAAGCAGCCAGTGAGCAAAGACCTAAACCTCCTCCATCCACCTACGAAGAGACTTTAAAAGGAGCGGAAGCCCAGACTCTCCCAAAACGGCTCCATTCACATGCTGAAAAGACTCCTATTTCCCCTGCATCAACCTCTTTTTCACATTGTCCAATTCGACTGAATGGAAGTCACCACAATGCCTTTTCATCTGAACCTGCCTCACTCAACACAACTGACATAGCCAACAAACCTGATCCTCCCACTGATAAATCATCATTATCTTCAGAGTCTTCAGCAAATCTGCTGGTGCAAACAGGTCATTTGATCTCAGAGTTCTACTCTCGCTCACGTTTACACCAGATCTCCACGTGGAGGATAGGGTTTTCTGAATATGTCAACGAACTGAACAGCAAACGAAAAGCAGCAGGGGGTGCTTCCTTTCCTGGGAAGGAACGATTGAGGAAATATGTAGCCCCACGCTTTACAGACAGTCAAGGTAGGAATAGAAGGGTCCCTATGTTACTTCCTTTCTTGTAAAGGTGGCTTTTTTGTTATCAGCTTTTGTTTAGGAACAGTGTATTAGGGTGTCGTAGGGCTCAGTGGTCAAAGTTGTCACCACATATTCCCAGATCAAATTCAGCTGTAGACCTTGATTGCATATCAGTCAACTTCTTCTAAATGTGTTCAGTTGCAGCTGCAACTATGAGTTGTCCAGTAAAGGCACAATATTAAAACCATTTTCATGGCCGATACACATAAGTGTTCAGTCATCTCAAACATTTACAATGTGTTCTTGCTAAATTTTTTAGATACTCAGTGTAGTCATGGTGCATTGTATCAAACTGGTTATCTTGAGAAAATGCATGTTGTTAGAGGCTGTGTCCATTGTTTTTTGTCATTTGGAAAACTCTACTGATGGTCTGATTTCTCTTCACATGTCAGGTACATCAGCACCTGAAAGTGTTAAATCTTGTATTCTTCATGTGGACATGGACTGTTTCTTTGTGTCAGTGGGGATCCGACATTGGCCAGACCTCAAAGGTAAGACACCTTTGGACAGACTGATATGTTTTTAAGTAACAAATATACTTGCTGCACACAGTAGTCTCATACAGTCATTGCTCCTGGTTACATTTGTGGTTTTCTTACAGGAAAGCCTGTAGCTGTGACCAGTAATCGTGGACAGGGCAGAGTCCCCCTGAGACCTGGGGCCAACCCTCAGCTGGAGCAGCAGTACTACCAGAGGAAGCAAACTCATCCTCAACATGGTGAGACTGTCACACTCAGACTGTTTGTCCTGGAGAGGAATGACCTCGGTTGTTACACACCTGGATCAGTGTACTTATGTACTTTACTATATACATTTCACTTTAATGTAATCTGCTTAACTAAATGTGCCCTTGTTTAAACTCTCAGAGAGAAATGATGATGATCTACACAGAACTCCTTCACAAGAGAGTCCTGAGACCCATGAAAAAGGAGTGGACCACGATGCTGCTGCCCTCTCAATGGCAGAGATTGCATCCTGCAGTTATGAAGCTAGGTAAGATCTAAACACACATGTATATTTCATAGATTTTACACAGCCCAAATAACACTATTTTATACTAGCTTAATTTGTTGTCTCTCATAGGCAAGCAGGCGTGAGGAATGGGATGTTTTTTGGCAAAGCAAAACAGTTGTGTCCCTCACTGCAATCTGTCCCATATGATTTTGAGAGTTATAAAGAGGTAGCTCTCACTATGTATGAGATTCTGGCTGGGTAAGAACAACTTGCAGATCTATTTTTCACCCAGTTCCATGTCACTGACCTGCAGAATGACCTAAAGCGTTCCTTTTCACTTAATTTGTTTTTTGCAGTTATACCCATGACATAGAGGCTCTGAGCTGTGATGAGGTGTTGATAGATGGTTCTGCTTTGGTAGCTGAGTTGGGCATCAGCCCAGAAGATCTTGCCAAAACAATCAGAGTAGAAATCAAGGAGAAAACAGGGTGTTGTGCTTCAGTGGGCATGGGTGAGTTTATGTGTCTTATACTGGAAAATAGGACCAGATAATGTTTGCATTTTACTAATTACTCATCTGCTCAGGGTCCAACATCCTGTTGGCTCGGCTGGCGACTCGAAAGGCCAAACCAGACGGCCAGTACTTCTTGAAGTCTGAAGAAGTGGATGATTTTATTAGGGACCTGCCGGTGACCAGCTTACCAGGTACATATACAGCACCGCCTGCTGGTCATGTCTGCCAGTCTACACTCTTTGAGCTTTTGTGTTAAAAAATTTGACTAAGTGATTACTTTCATATTTCTAGGTGTTGGGCCTGTTATGGGCAGGAAGTTGGCTGCTATGGGTGCGAGTTCATGTGGGGACCTCCGACAGGTCTCTCTTTCTCAGTTGCAGAAGAAATTTGGACCCCGGACTGGACAAACCCTGTTCCGTTTCTGCAGAGGGCTAGATGACCGGCCTGTGCGATATGAGAAGGAAAGAAAGTCTGTTTCAGCTGAGATGAACTACAACATTCGCTTTAAAAGGGTTAGACCTATTCTCTTCGTCCTGTGCCATCTTTCCCGTTTAAAAAAAAAAAATCTTTCTTACATTTCCAACCTGTCTCTCTCTAACCTTCTTGTCCCCATCTGTGTGATCAGATTGATGAAGCAGAGTGTTTCCTGACTAACTTGTCCTTGGAAGTGCAAAGACGCTTACAGGAAGCAGGGCTGCGAGGTCGCAGAGTCACCCTGAAGGTCATGATTCGCAAAGTTGGAGCTCCGCTGGAACCAGCTAAATATGGTGGTCACGGTATATGTGATCATCTAGCCAGGTAAAAAAGAAACACATCCCTGTTTGTTGTTAGGAGTGAATGATGATGTCCTCTTTCCATTGCTTGTCTATGTCGTTGTTGTTGTTGACTCATTTTTATCTGTCTCGTGCTGTCAGGACTGTGATACTCGCTCAATCCACTGACAGCGGTCAGCTGATTGCCGCTGCAGTCATCAAGCTGTTCCATGCCATGAAGTTGCAGGTTCAGGACCTGAGAGGAGTCGGCATCCAGGTTCAGCTTCTTGAGGGACATCACTCTGTCCCCCAGGACTCCACAGGTCACCGGTCACGCTCCATCAAAGAGATGTTACTAGGCCAGGGACTGAGTGTCAAGTCCTCCAACAGAGGTTTGTATAAGGTTTTTGTGTTTCAGTTTATTTATTTGATGTTGTTTATAAAGTCACTTGAATTCAAGGTCAATGTAACAGATGCTGCAGACAACAACACACATCAGGCAAAGACTTCCTCAACCACAGCCCCGTCATCTGGCTCCTCTTCACATCCTGTGTCGTCTCCTGAGCCAGTCCCAGGAACGAGCAAAGACCTACTAGCATGTAGACAAACTCCGAAACATTCACGAACACGTCTCAACTTAAGCATTGAGGTCCCCTCCCCTTCACAGGTGACGGCTTCAAAGATATGTCTAATTGATAAAACAGGAACTGAAAAATGAACCTTTTACAAACAAGCTGTTTAATTATGATATTCAAGGTGGATCATTCTGTGTTGGAGGCCCTGCCTGCAGAGTTGAGAGAGCAAGTGGAGCAGTCATGGAGTTATCGAGATGGGAGACCAAATAACCGTCGTTCACCGAGTCCACAGCCCTCTGCTCTTCTTCCACAGCCTTCTTCTCTAAGGTCTTGCCCTACCTCCCCTTTTCGTCCTCCTGCTCCTGTAGGAACATTGGTTCTACAGATTCCAAACCAGCCAGACAGTCCAGCAATTGTACTAGAACTACCTAACTTCTCACAGGTAAGGATGCAATGGGTTGAGATTTAATTTTTAATATAGTGTTAATAAGTGTTGCATGCATTTTACAGCACAAAAGACAGGGCAATCAAACAGCCTGTCATCACTCTCAGAAACATGTACTCGTGTTAAAGACCTTGGTAGATAAATAATGTTTTGAAAATATGTTATTCAAAGACAGAGTGATCTGATTTTTACACTGAACTCCTTCTATAGAGGCATTTTGCACAAATGTAAGCAAACAAGAAATAAGTTACACTTGCACAACAATTCAAAAAAGAGCATGAGAGAATCTTGTTTTGAGAAAATTGTTCATTTATTCATGCACCTCTTATATATGTTTGAAACACATATTTCCCTAACTACAGTAGGTCCTGTTGTTGTTCAGAACAATTCAGTTGTAATAGTTATAATACTAGACTAAACTCTGTATTTCTGGAGGCTCACACAAGAAGACAGACAAACTGTAGTCACAGTTACATTCTTGCCAATTATAATCTTGTCAGATAATATTAATAATGCTTTTTTTGTGATTGCTGAAAATAAATATCAAAATATAGATACATTTCATCTTGGCCTCAGCAATTAACTGAAAATTTACCACAATCAACTTTTTAAATTTCCATGTGAGGAACAGTCGTGTGAGATTTCTCCAAATATACATTATATTAATCAACGAACTATACAAAGTTGATTCCAGAGTTTCCGACTGGACTTTCAGCTTCACTTAGTCTCTTGGGTCTCTGACTGCAGGTTGATCCAGAGGTATTTGCTGCCCTTCCCAAAGAGCTCCAGGAAGAACTGAAGTCTGCTTATAACCGTGTAACAACAGTCCAGCCTCAGGCAAAAATGTGTAAGTCCCCAGAAATGCCTTTTGCTTTCTCTACTATTATTATGTTCTCTTCCCTTAATATTTGCCCTCTTTGTTGTATTTCTACAGTGGAGCAGAAGAATCCACTGCTGCAACTAAAACAGCCAGGACTTGGCGTTGGTCGGGTCAAGCGGCGCTACAAGAGAAAAAATACAGTGAGCCCTGTTAAAAAAGGACTGTCACCTGTTAAGAGGTGCCACACAATAAGCAGCCCAGCCAAAACCCTTCCACTTTTAAAGTCACAGGAACCAGTAAACACTGTAAAGGTGAGGCTTTTGAACCATGCATGAAGATCAAGTTATTTTCTCTATGGTGGCAGTATGCGGAGATGAAAGTTTATAGTTCGTAAGTGTTTGGAACGTGAGTTATCTCTACATATCTGTTCTCTTTTCCCAGTCTGAAAATGGGCCCTCCACATCCTTCTCAAAACAGGACATCCCAGAGTCTTTATCTAAATTCAGTTCTCGCCCTGCTCCAGCTTTGGCTGGAGCCAGTGACCTGACGGACATTAAAACACTCCTACGGGAATGGGTCACCACCATAACAGGTACACAGCGAAGCACATCTCAGGATGTTGATTGTGGGATAGCAGAAATGCATTTTTAATCACCTCTTACTTTTTGTTAGAACCCATGGAGGAGGACATCTTGCAGGTGGTGAAGTACTGCACTGAGCTGATTGAGGATAAAGATCTGGAGAAGTTAGATTTGATTATAAAATACATGAAAAGGCAAGTACTGCACAGCTTAGCCTGTTCCTCCTCTTCCTTTTCATTTTCAGTAATTGCTTATGTTGTGTGTTGGATGTTTTCTCTGCAGACTCATGCAGCAGTCAGTGGAGTCTGTTTGGAGTATGGCTTTCGATTTCATCGTAGACAACGTGCAAGTGGTTGTGCAGCAGGCTTATGGTAGCATCCTGAAGATAACCTGAAAAGAAGGAGGGTTACTGTTTTCACTGTGTCTCAGCACTACCATCACCACTTTAGGTTTTGCTTTGCTTTACTTTTACAAGGCCATCTGCAATACACATGACATCTGAGTGATCATTTTCCTGTCTTCTCAACCATTCTCAAAGGCCTCACCCACATACTCATCATGCAAACATGTTTCAAGAGCCATGGCACTTGATGAGAGTATGTACAGTGCTTTTTTCTGTACTTACTCTTTGAAGAACAAGCAACACAAACAGAAGGGCAAAAAATGTACTGAATCTACTAATCAGAACCCAGGATGGTGATAATTGTAGCAGCTTTTTTTAAATTAATGTTTTTTTCATATGGAGTTCTTTTTGAATTAATGCCGAGATTAGTGTCCATACCTATGTTTAGTTTTATATTCAGATTTTTACAGGCAGTACTCAAATTCCCTTTCCCTTGTAAGACTCAAAGTTTCTCTTTTTCTGGTAATTTCAATCTGATAGAGCAGTTGAATTCCCCTATTTGCCCAAGATTGTTTGGTGTAACACAGGAACATTTAAGGTTTATTATTTATTCATTTATGCTCTTAAATCAATTTACATCTTAAAGAAGTGGTAGGCATACTCATCATGTTTAACAAATAATCATTGGTAATATTTTAAATTGCCTCATAGCTTTCCTCAGACATCAGTCCTACTGTATGATAATTTCAGATGTGATAGGGAAAAAAAAAATAATTTATGTTTTTTTGGTGCTCCATACCACTTGTACTGACCTGTGAAATATCTACTACTGCTGTGTCACAAAAAGCAGACAAAATAGAGCCTGGTGTCTACAGTAGTATCTTTTCTTTCTTGTTTCTTGCAAAAAAGTGCCAAACCCTGTATTTATAGTATGTAAATAATGTTTTTAAAGTTCCTTGTTAAAAGTTTTAAAACAAAAGATGTATGTAGAGGGCTTACCTCTTGTATTGTTTACATGTAGTGAAATCTTAGTAACTGTCTCTAAATTGTAAATCATCTCACTCTTTGTAAGTGGTCCAACATGGAAATCAGAAGCTGGCCAAAGCAGTTCATATGAGGTTAACTGTTGATTCTCAGTAGCACTCTGACTTGGTAGGATGTTGACAGGGGTTATGGCAATCAATAAGTAGCCTATGCATTTCTTTTTTTGACTAATAAGTGAGATGTCCCTTCTGGAAAATGTAACATTTCATACAGCCTTTGTATATGGAAGAAATCTTGGTATTCAAGTGTTTTCACTGGTTTCATAAATCTGAGTATAGAAATACTAGATTTTCATTGGAACAGATGAACAGATTTTTAACTGGAACTCATGTTGTGTACTTCACGCCAACATTGCAACATTTATATGCATTGTGGCTACATCATTGTATTTCTGTGAAGTTAACCTTTATGATGGTGATTTGAAGTCCTCGGCAGATGCAGCTGGCTGGCTGGCTTGTGAACTCACCATGTAAGACATTATGCGTGTGGATGAGATGTTTCTTCAAAACAGTATCCTTATATGCAAACCAAATCAGTCTGTCATTTTGAACATATGGAAATGAATGTAATTCATGAAATCTCCAATAACTTTCAAAATGTTCCTTCTCTTCGCCTGTCATTTCGTTTCTGAATGGAATGGCCAGGAGTTAAAAAATTGGCCAGTCTTGTCTTCTCTAAACTGGCTTGTGCCTGAAGACCTGAAGCTGTGAATTTGTTTGTAAGTTTTATAAATCTTGGTAATAAACTCTGTATTAATTTATTTGTCTCTGATCATTTTTTTCCAAATGGACTAGTAGAAGGGTGTTCATTGATAATGATCTTCAATTACTCAAACCAGCAACTAACCTGAGTGTATTCCTGTCTTTCATTATAATGATTATTCTTAAAATGATCTTTGAACAGGTAGACGGCTATTTTTTCTACAGGAATGTTACTAACTGGAAATATGTAATTATGAAAGATTAAGGTTGGTCACAACCATTCACAAATGATAGCTGTTTACAGTCACCAATAAACGTAACTGCGACATAACAGGCAAACTCTAGGTCCGTCAGTGCTAATCACCACACCACCAAAGGGGAAAAACGTGGCTATGTCCGAAACAGTATTTTTAGTACTATTTATTTTTGTTTATTTTTTTTTTTCGTCTTATTTTATTAATTACACGGATGTATTTTGCCTGACGTCACCCGGCCTGCTGTGGCGTCATATCCGCGGCGACGGTTTGCATTTCGCGCACTGAAGCCTTGACGAACATCTGTAATTCACCAGGTAACAGTGTGTGTGTGTGAACATCTATATTTCTGTTTCTAGTATATACACGTTTGTTATTATGTAACACATCGATCACTTATTTTTTTACTGCCCGTTGGAGTGTTCATATCTATGTAGCCCGTAAGGCTAATGTTAGCTACCTAGCTTAGCAGGGTAACATAAACTAGCGTTAGCTAGTATTTCCTAGGGTTTTCCTTGTTTTTCAGCCAAAGTTATTAATTTTATAACATTATGTTTCTCGGGTAATGTGTAGCATTGAAGTTAAAAAAAAGGAAATGCCGAGTAAAATGACCATAACCGGATAGGTTAACGAAGCAAGGCTAATGCTAGCTAAAACCTAAAACAAGGTGTGCCCAGTCGTTACCATGGCTTTGTCTCCAATTTACAGACGCTGCTCAGTCTGTCAGCTTTCGGGTTTTTCCTCAATTAATTAGCAGTAACGTTATAATTGACTATACAAACTCGGTTATTCACTCAGCTGGTGATCAAAGTAAGATGCTGCGTCACTGATGTTAAGACGACTGGAAAGTATGCATCTGTTAAAGAAGTAACATGAGTGGTTAGTGTATCAGGTGCAGATAGCTAAATCTTCAGTACAACAACCCTGCAATAAAATCTACCTTCATAAAGGTTACATTGTTCAATTTCTGATTAGATCGTTTCAGAGTTTTTTTTTTCTAATGCTTCAACAACTGAATGTGGAATTATTCTAACCACCTATAATACAACACTGCAGATCTACTAATATTAAGCATTATGTCTTCGGTTAGTATTAGCCAACTGGAAACTCATGCACAGTTTACATCAGTGCATAACTGTGTTTGTTTTCTAAAACAATAAGCTGTTAGATGCTGACCTGTTGCATTGCCCTGCACACTCTACAATGCATTCAGTGAAGAAAAAGAGCAGAGCAGTGTCGCTAGTGCTGCAACTAATGACTATTTTCTAGTGATGTGCAAATGAAGCAATGAACCAGTATCGAACCACTTCATCAATTGTATCGAGTATTGGTTCATTCATTCAAAGCTTCGTTTCAGTGACATCTAGTGGCGAAATGGGAGACAGCAAAACAATGTCTTAATATTTATGTGAAGAGTGTGATTAGGGTTTATGTGAATGATGTAAATACATTTTCCACATTTGAAAGCAGTTTCTCTTCCTTCCACGATGGTGATCAAACAAAAGCAGTGATAATAGCAAAAACGATGTACACACCTACTATGATAACAAACCCACAAACTGCATTATTTTGGGTGGCTATATATTGCTTTTACGCTCGAAAGAACCGCCTGAAGCGTGCGCAGCAGTCTCACGTTACGAAGCAGTACCGACTGTTATGAACCAGTCACGTGATTCACTCAAGTGAATGAACCAGTTACTGCTTCGGACGTCATCAGTCACGTGTCTTTTCCGCACCAAAGCAAGCTTCGAAGCAGTGGTTCATGGAAAATGTGACTCAGAGTTAATTTTTCTCTCCACCAGTGTCAAACGCAATAATATTTAATAAACAACCATATGTAACAGAATTGCTGCTGAGCCTCATACTTGGGAATCTGAAGCAAGCAAATGTTTGACATTTTTGCTTGAAAAGTGGGCCGTTAATTTTCTTTTGTTTTATTTGATTAACAAATTGTAGCAAAGTGTGGCAGTCTTAGTGGTTTGTCACTGAATAACAGCTTAATATACAAATGGTAAGAGATGTGTTTTAGCTGACGCTCCGTGTTCTTTATCCCTTCAGGTTCAGAGAGAGTTTCACACTGAGATGGCAAACATGGCCAACTCAATGGAAATTGTAGCAAAGGTTCTGGAGCAGTCAGCTAAGCTGGTGGAGGAGCAGGTAGATGCGCAGATGACCAAACTGAATGAAATGGATGAAGATGATTTGGAAAGACTGAAGGAGAGGCGATTGGAGGCACTTAAAAAAGCCCAGAAACAGAAGCAGGTACATGGGTTTTGCAGAAGTCTCATAAACCAAGTTGTATCATTCATGAAATATTATTCATAGCATCAAGGTCAATTCTCTTCTCTTTAGGGGTTACTCTAAAACGTTGCTTTCAGCAGCTTTGTGAAACTCTTAGCTAGCAACTTTTACATCCATTTTGAAGGATTACTAGTGGTAGGATGAGAGCCTTGTTATTACAGCCCTTGGACTACATCAGAACTCCAAATGGATTTTTCCTAAGGAAAAACTATTTACCGTTGTTCACATCCCAAATCTATCATCAAACAAGACTGCAGTTCTTCATTGTGCTTGAATGATAAAGTATTTTTTCTGCTGTTTAAAGTATGTTGTTCTGTTATACATCTTCATTTTCTCTTTTGAAGGAGTGGTTGTCTAAAGGCCATGGAGAGTACAGAGAAATCCCAAGTGAGAAAGACTTTTTCAGTGAGGTTAAGGATAGCAAGAATGTTGTCTGCCACTTCTACAGAAATTCCACCTTCAGGTGAGTCCACAGCAAGTGTTATTATAGATATATTTAATTTTATTATATCTGTAAAAACAGGTGACAGTGACAGAATGCCGGGTGTAAGACTAATGCTAAAAAGATCATTTGATAAATTAATAAGCTTGTTGGCAGAACATTAACCTGAAATATTTGGAAGAATCTTCACTGACATTATCCTGAAATTGTACCAGATAGATAACTCATTAATTCATAACCATGAATCTTCACAGACAGAACTGATTAATGTTTCAGTCATTTAGCAGGACAAACTTTTCCATAGCATCTCAAATTTCAGATGTGCCTCTTTCTTATTTTCATTGCAATTTGCAGTCATCACTTTGGGCTCTGGCGTTTTCACTATTGTTGGGAAATTTTGTATGAAAATGGTTGCACCCATAATTCAGTCACTTTGCATGTGTCTTTGAGGAGTCTTTTTAATATCCTTTCGTCTACAAGCTTATGTCTTTGGTTTTGCATGTCAGAAACTAGTTTATGTTGTCATCAGGATGCTGAACTTATCACTGTCCTCTATCCCCTACATACAGATGTAAGATCCTTGACAAACACTTGGCCATTTTGGCAAAGAAGCACATTGAGACCAAATTCATCAAACTGAATGTTGAAAAGGCCCCATTTCTGACAGAGAGGCTGCGCATCAAGGTCATTCCCACGCTGGCTTTGCTGACAGACGGAAAAACAAAGGACTATGTGACTGGATTCACTGACTTGGGAAACACAGATGAGTTTCCCACAGAAATGCTTGAATGGAGACTTGGTTGTGCAGATGTTATTAACTACAGGTAGGACAGACACTGATTCATTTATTTTTATTAGAATCAGAAAATCTGATTCTGATTACGTATAGCATTTTAGGTAATAACACTGTTCTTCTGGCCTAATGTTGACACCAACTTTTTTATCCTGTTCAAGCGGTAACCTGATGGAGCCTCCCACAGTGACGCAGAGATCAGGCACAAAGTTCACAAAGGTGGAGAAGAAAACCATCAGAGGAGGAGGTTACGAATCTGATTCTGATTCTGGAGATGACTGAAAAGCATTGACAGTCGCCTGGTTTTCTCTCTCAGGGCTACCTCATTAATATAATCTAGAATATAGCCCCTCTTATTTTTTCTTCTCAACTCCTCTCAGTGAACCTGTTCATTACAAATTTACCTATTTTTATTTACTAGACTTTTAATGAATTTTTTTGTTTCAGCCTAATTTAATTAATTGTCATGTTTTACATTTGAATGACATACATGCACTTCAAGAGAGACTAAACATTAGATAATAGTACTTTTCATTGAGCCACTGCAGTCACGAGGTAACCAGGTTTTAGCTTTTTAATATTGCTGTTGATTTGGGTCTCTTTATTGGACACAACCTCTTGAATTACAGGTGTGCTAATGTAGGTAGTTCTGTTTGTTTCATGTTTTTCCTTTGAACTATGTGAGTCTGTTTGAACAGAAACTGTGATGCATGTGAGTGCCAAGATCACCTTTTGCATTCAGAATACATTTTTACACATTTTCATGGTAGCAAGTTTGACTTAACCAGTGTAACTAATAAAAAAATATAAAAGGAATTGAAGTATTTGTACTCATATGATTTTGTACACTTTGTTGGGTTGTTGAGTGGGGTTATGTGAGGTGACAAAACTCAATAGACCAATTAGAATAATAAACATTTACCTGCTTTTTCAGGTGCAGTAGTGAGAAGAAAATCAGCCTGTACACTCAACTGTAATGTGTTAAACTTCCCTTTGCCTCTTTTATATAAAAAATATCAACTTTTAGCAAATGACATCTAGATAATGTAATTGTTCATTTTTCTGTTCAGATGGACAAAGACAATAGCCTCTGTACTATAAGCAATCACATATCATCTGATCTGACATGCTTTCACTACATATTCAGGGCAAAATGTTAATGTAGGTAAGTTAAATACATATACTCACCAAACTAGAACCATAAGAAGCAATTCATTTCAACCTTCAAACTCTTGAAAGGGTAAGTAGATATAGCTAAATGATGGATTTAGGATACTGGTAGGTAATATGCAACTGTGACACAGCCACAATCCACTGAATGAGAGCATGCGAGGACACGTGTGAGAGGACCCTGCCTATAAATTGTCTTCTGAAATAATTGCCACTGCCTGACTCGACATGCATGCATTTAATAAAAGTTTTATTTTATGTTGAGTTGCATTTAAGAAGAATCTGATCCATCAGTGGTTTCATGGAAGTTGTCATGGAAAACATAACAGCTCTACACAACAAAGTCTGCAGTCACTTAACTTGTTTTGCATGAAAACATGTTTTCAGCTGTGCCAAAACATGATTTCAAAAGGGTTTTCTAATAATCAATTTACCAAATATGCATTATCAAACACAATGTCCCACTGGAACACAGTACTAATGTTTGCTGATATGTATAAGTGAAAGGTTGGTATTTACATTAGCCTTGATTGATAGGTAGACAAGAAAGACTTGCACAAGCACTGCACAACTTTACTAAGCAAAACTATTGAAACATTGAGTTTTTACCCAACAAAATTATTCAGACAACCTGGGAAACCTGCATCATAAGACAAGTCCACATTTCCTGAAGGACTTGATAAATTATTTCCCTTTAGGACTAATAACGTTTTTTGAATCTTGAAAGAGTTGATAGCAACATTTCTCCTTAATCTCAAGTCCAACTATTTAAAACACACTTCATACAGTTACCCTAAAGTCTGACTGATGCCAAAGCATTTTGTCGACATACCAGAATCACATAGTGTAGCCTTGCTTTCTGAATTATTAATTTATTGACATTGGAGCTAAGATTCGATAGCCTTGAGGTCTACTGGTTGGAGGAGGCGACGGACAATCAGTTCTCCTTTGCTGTTAATGTATGTGTCGGCCATGTCCTGTTCAGCGGGGAGCCCATAGGGAGTCTGCAGTGGCTGGATTCTGAATGATTAAGGAAAGAGATGACAGAAAGGCAGGTAAATACAGTTCATTCAATTAACAGACAGATCATTTTAATGGGTACTTATTGTATGTTTCAAAACAGATAAATCTTCATGTCTAACTAGTCATAAATCTTTGTTGGTTGTATCAGATATTCTTTTACAACATGCTTTGATCATTTACAGTCATCTTACCTCACAAGGTGTTTGACAAATTTCAGTTGGCTGTTGACGGCAGGTGTATTTTTATGAATTACAGGGACATGTGCCTAAATGCAGAACAGAAAGAGAACAAGGTCAGTGGAAAAAAACAACACTGTGAGCAATAATGGTGCTTCTGAAGAGGACAGAAGTGCCAAGTTGTTTGTTGTGATATAATCACAATAAACAAGTTTAGAGGTCACCCTTCTATACTGTTCTTCTAGTTTGATTAAAGTGGTTTCTCCAGTCTACAAGGAAAGGCTGAGCTGCTGTTTATAAAGCTTATCAGGCTGCTAAATGCAACTCTGCCAGAAGCACAGAATGAAATTGATGGAATATTCAGGACCTAAATGTGATGGGAGGCTACTGTTATACTGAACATGATCTATTTACATACAGTTAATGCTCAAATAAAATAAAATAAATAATATAAATAAATAAAATTAATTTCTGGCAACTTTTTTGCATCTTCAATCCTCAAAGCATTTTAAGGTAACTTTGATGAAGTACAGAAAAGATAAACTAATTTGTCGTGGGCTTTGAACAGAACAGAAATACAAACTTTACCTTTTGAAGCCCCAGGTGTTTCACCATGTCTTTCTCCCAGTACGGTCTTCGCATCACACTTTTGACACGTGTCACTATATGGAGTTTGTGAGGCTGGTCTGGATCACCACCATATTTTTCATGTTCTTTTGATCTCTCAGCAAAAAGCTACAAAGAAGAGACACACTCTGAATACTGACAACAGACCAAATAAGTAATGTTTTAATCATTTAGACCTGCATAACAAAGAGCCACAATTACTACAGTTTTTCAATCTGTTAGAGGGTCCAGAATTGATAATGAACCCCATCCAAATTACTAACTATGAACCATGCAGGCAAAATATAAACTGAAATCAATACATAGATATACAAAGTACTCTATAAAGGTACTGTACATCTGCCTTAGTTGACCTAAGTTGGGTTATTGTCTTTAAGTGCAACCATGACATCCAGCCACACCAGGGATTGTGCCTGCTTACCTCTTTTGGGATTCTTGCTTTGGTAAATTTACTGCGTGCTGACACAAACCACGGGCATGGTGACAAAACTGAAGCTTCCCTCAAGATCTGTAACATCACAAAATGAATTTAAAAGGTGACTCTCTCTTTAATATCTCTCTTGCTTATTTTTTCCAACAGTTTCACTACTTAATATATCACAAATACATGTTGATAACACAATAAAAATGGAGACAGTTATTCTTTTTGTCATGTTTTAGCTTGCTGTCAATGATTAATTATTTTACAGATTGCCAGATAGGTTTGAATTTTCAGAGTGGCTCAAGTTTTAGCAGACAGAGTTGGGAAATGTTCTGAGCATACAATTACTGTGATGTGTCTTACTGAAAACACAGATATATAATGCTATATTTCAGGTCAAACAGAGGCAGAAAATGTTCACTCTGATTTAAAAATACACAAAGTTTTATTTGACTGAGTCTGAAACACTAAAAATACTGTGATGTTCTCACCTTGGTTGGTAGAGAGGTCAAACCACGACAGATACCTGACATGTTTTATTTCCAGATGAAGATGAACGGCCAAAAGAAACGACAGGCATGCACGCCAAGGTTACAGCCACGCTAACCTCAAAAATAAGCGTATAACTAAACGCTATGCAAAAAAACACAATTTTAACAATATTAGTATTATATTCACCAAACGTACATGTATAATATGAAGTTAAGAGTTGAAAAATAGCGTCGAAACGGGGTATTTACGCTGACATCTGGTCAGTCTCTCCATGAAGTCCCTACCGGAAGTGTCAACGCGTTACATTAAAACTGCACCGATATGACAAATGTTACTTGATCAATTTTCCTAGAAACTTTATTTAAGACGTAAAAAAAAAATAGTAGAGTATATATTTTTAGATTTTATATTATGTAAGTAAATATAGCCATTTACGCTCTGTGACTTTTATTGAAACTAATACCATCTAACCCTCATACACTATTTTGTATCGTGACGTTTCCCCGGGAATTATTTTCGTGACGCACGCGAATAGCTGTCTCGTTGGAAAAGTATTACCACTTTATGTATTGACTTTCCTGACACTCGTTTAGCATGAAAACCCTGCTGCTTTTCTAGAAGATATTATAAATCGAAGGACTGAAAGAACATGACGCAAAATCATGTGTCAGGGATGGAGACGTCCGCCATCTCTGTCCTAAAGCGGGCAGTGGAGCTGGACCACAGCAGCCGCTTCCAGGAGTCTCTGGTCTGCTACCAGGAGGGCATCCAGCTGCTTATGGACGTGTTGAAAGGTCCGTGTCTCCCTGACTGTTACACAGATACAACTGTAGCAAAAATAAAGAGACTAAGCGTCACTTTCTTTGTTTCCTTCCTTCTGTGAGCAGCGGTGAAAGATGAGTCAAAGAGAGGGCACTACAGGGAGAAGATAAAGGGCTACATGGACAGAGCAGAGCAAATCAAAGCTCATGTGAACCAGATGAAGGAAGGTAATTGTCGCAAACACTCAGGACTAAATTACTACAGTGAGTTAGTACAAAAATGAGCTGTGGGCCCCTATAGTTTCTGTAACACACACTAACTTTGGAATATGTCACTTTTCATACTGTGCTCCTTTTCAGTCTAAAAGAGATAACATGAGATAATATTTGCATCACAAAAGTACAACTACAAACAAAAAAAGTTGTCCAGTCATTTTGTGTAGTGGGGCCAGAAACATTAGTTCACATGCCTGTAATATATCAGTACATATACATGTTACATGGTGCAAAACATTAAATAAATTTGTGTTTAATGAAGTTAAAACTATCATAAAGAACATCTCAGAATTTTGGTATTCTGGGTAAAACTTTCTCTATCTGTCTCATGTCAGATGGGAAATACCATGAGCAGGTTAGAATATCAGAGGATGCTACTGGTTACAGTTATGAGTCTCTGTTCAAGCCATACATCACCAGTGCTTTCACCGAGGTCTGGGTGGAAGACCCGTACATAAGACACACCCACCAGGTAAAAGCTTCCTTTTTATTGTTGTTTAATTTTGAGGGTTTTATTCCTCTCTTTACACTGGAGAAAGAAATATTATATCTTAACACAGAACAGCCTTGTTGGCTAATCCCAAGGTCCTAAATGTATCAGATTTTACTGTGTAGAGAAGTTAGAGGTCAAAATCTAAATGTGGAGTGAACTATCAATCTCAGAATAAAACTGTACAACAACATGTAACATACTCTAACATGCGAACCATACCGAGGGCTGCAACTAATTATTATTTTCATTATCAATTTACTTATCAGTCATTTTTTTTCAGTTAATATTTTAATTTATGAAATGTTCATCACAACCTCCCAGTGCCTAAAATTACATCTTTAATGTCATGTCACACTTGACCAGCAGATATTTGATGATTTATGATAAAGATAAGCGGCACAATTGCAATACCTGCACTATTTATGCTTGAAATTATTGCCTTAGATAACTTTATATATTAATCCAGTTTTACAATAGTCCCTGGTCATTCTTAATTCTTAAGACTAATAATTTTTATCTCTGAAGACATCTCATCACTTTTCTCTGCTGTAGTTGTACAACTTCCTACGGTTCTGTGAGATGCTGCTAAAAGCATCCTGCAAGGTGAAAAGGATCCATCTTCTCACTTCACAGGATGAAGTAGGTTATTTAAATATTGGGGTCACTGTGTAGTTAATGTATAGTAGACTCTGTAGTCTCTCCTATTCAGTTTATGCTGTTGTTTCACTGCCTTCATCCTGTGCTGCAGGCAGATAGCAGCCAACAGATGAGTGCTCTGGCCGAGCTGAAGGAAAGCCTCAGTACTCAGGAAGTAACTCTGGATCTGCAGTACTCCTCCACTATCCATGACAGGGAAATCAGGTATGGCTGCAAGTTTTTTTTATTTACAGCAGCTTTATAGTCTTCAGTGTAATATGTAGTATTTACTTCCACTTTAACACTAACCTTTCCATTTTTGTGGATATATTTCATGGCAGTAATCCAGATTTAATTTTGTTTTTAGGTTTGACAATGGTTGGATCATAAAGATTGGAAGAGGCCTGGATTACTTCAAGAGACCAAAGGTGAGTTTTCATACTTCAAAACAGTAATCAGTATTCATCTACCAATTTCATTGTCAGGATAACTGTTGATTTACTATGTCTGTAAATCAACTTGTTCTGTTCTGGTTGTAAAACGTGTTCATCATGTCTAACAGGGCCGATTCTCTGTTGGATATTGTGACTATGACCTCAGGCAGTGCCAGGAGACCACTGTAGACATTTTTCACACCAAACACACAAAAACTCTATGAGATGCATGAAGTGCATTTGTTCTAATTCAAGGGATTTCATTTGCTCACCTGCCCTCATAATATACAGCTTTTATGAGATGTATTTTTTTCATATTGTTATATCATTTTGTTTTTCATCTTATATGTTATTTTCACTTACCTTTTTTAACATTTCTGAAAAAAAATATTCTAGAATTATGATGGTCTTAATGCAAGGTGCTTTTTAGGGTGTCATTTCGCCATCTGGTGGAAATATACATTTTAAAATGTAAAATTACAATAAAAGTGCTTTTATATCATAAAATGTCTGTGCTTTATGTTGTGTTTCACAAACTGAGCCTATCCAGTTGCTTTATACTTGCTGTTTCAATTTAAAATATATAATTCAAAATAAAGGTAACAACAGCTCACAGGCTATAGCCTATAGTTGTATAGTCCTAGGTTTTAGCGCATGGATCTTGTGTTAAAATTCTGTCCGTTTGGTTTGATTTTTTTTTTTAGACTGCTCTTTCCAGTTCACAAAACAAACTCAAGAACTATTTACTCACCTGATCCAGAGATTTTGACCATATCACATGGTCTTCATCAGTACTTGTTATTGAATACATGGATAGCACTAATGGACGTCACATTCATGTTGGTTATTAAAAGCTTAACTATTTCCAATGTTAAAAATGATCTTATATGTTCAGTTTATTCCAGTGTTATGATCATAGATTTAGTATTTACGGTAATGTGATATCATTAAATATCAGTCTGCTCTGACCAGACTTCTGTCTCTCTGGTCCATCACACTCAGCCCAGAAATTACAATAAATAAGTGTCTACAAAACTTACCAGTCAAGCAGAAATAATTGAACTTTGACTGGTTAGAAGGATGAACCTCACTCAAAAACGTTTAGAAGGAAATATTTCTGCATTGCTGGCAGGCTCTTTATTGAGACTTTGACAGCCCCTCCACATTAAGATATTTTTTTAACTGTTTATTTACCAAAAATATACTAACTAGTTTCATAGTGTAATTTTAATAATTATTATGTGTGTCCATAGTCTTCACTGAATTTTAGTCTAAATCTACAAAACATTAGTGCTGCTGAAGCTTTGTTATTTAGACTTAATACAAGAACATTATTTTTATTCAGTCTCTTGTCCACACATTTCTACTGGTGCTGGCTCACTGCTCTGGAAGAGGTAAAACAGCCTTGAAATAGTTGGCAGTCTAATGGTTTGAAAAATGTTGTTTATATATTAACATGGGTGTTGGATTTCTGGCCCACATTATGGTGTCTAGTTAATAGGTAAAAAGCTTTAATGTGTATTATGTAATGAGATCCTGTACCTCTGTATATGGTATTTGACTGTATGGGAAAGTCAGCTGGCAGTGGTAGAAGGACAATGTGTCATCAGGGGTTGAAATGTTGGTCAATATGTCACCTGTGATCTGGCCAAAATGAATCCAATTAAAATTTAATAAAAAAAACCTTTTCTCAGTATCAACATTTGTGGGAGAACACGTGCGCTTATTAAAGGTTTATGGGAAATTGTTTGTGTGAATGAATGATAAACTCTTGTGAGTTCAAACAGTGCTGTGATCGGATTATCTATCGGCCTTAATCTCGATATGCACAGTCCTCATCTGGGCTCTGAGAGGAATAAATTATAATCCATCAGGAAACCATGTGAAACAGAGACAATCATAATAGTAGCAAATGTCAATACTGCTGTTTTCGTTGATCTGAAAGAACAAAGACTGCACTGCAAATAGCAGTCAATGCTGTGTCTATGTATAGACAGCTTTACAGGACAACATTTCAGTTTTATAAGACAACATATCAGCTTTAATCACATTATAAGATAACACAAGCTTCCATGCATATTGTCATTTAAGTATAGATTACCGGTTATCACTCCATCAATGGAAGGAATTAAATAAAACCACATCCCAGACTCTTATGTCACTGCCGTCTGTTAGCGTGCTGCATGAAATCCAGATGTCACCAGCGGAGTTTATTTTCTGCCGGAGGAGATAAAGATTTGTGTGATGAGAAGCCTCATCAGAGAAGCTTTTTTGGCCACATATGCAGACATCAAAATGTGGATGCAAAGGTTTGCTTTCCATTTCCTGCTGCCCTCCCTCTCACTGATTGTAGCCTAGTGGCCTAGATAGTGTTCCCTTCTGTGAAGACTAAAGTGTGTGAACATACAGAAACTTGGATTTACTGCTGCAACACTTGGATAATTTTATCAATAATAAAAGATGTGTGGGAGACATTTTTGTCTTTCTTAAAACTACTGGTAAAGTTTTTTTATTTTTTAAGATTATTTTAATGTTTATTTTATTTTTGCAGTGAGGATACAGACAATAAACTTGCAAGGGTCCCAAACTGAAATCAGAACAGGAGAGTCATACTTTTATAATGAACTCCTCAACCACTAAGTCACCAATATGCCGAAATGAAGTCTTTGGTGTAAATAATCAATCATGTGTCTATTTCTTATCATACACTAGTTCTTAACAGGGAGGACATTCATGGCTCTTTTTACTTTTTAACTTTTCTAACACACACAGTTGCACACACGCACTCATACATGCATAGACTCCTCCTGTGATCGCTGGGGGTGTAAGCAACCTGGTGTAATGTGTAAACAGCTCTGTGAGGCATAATTCCTATACGCCTGTCCTCTTTCCAACTGGAGCTTTATTTTTTTCCCTCTACTCTCATTTCTGGGCCTAAAATCAGGTTAGCGTTTTATAAGGAGCTTAACGCAGAGGGCCACAGTGTGCCACTAATGTAATAGAGTATCTCTCTCTCTCTCTCTCTCTCTCTCTCTCTCTCTCTCTCTCCCTCTCTCTCTCTCCCTCTCTCGTTCTTTTCTGTCCTCCTTTCACTTGATGCATTTGCTTACCCTGCCATGAAGTGACCTTCTCTCTCTCTCTCTCGTTCTCTATCTCCCTGCCTGCTTTTCTCTCTCCTTACACTTCCCTTGTTCCCTTGCCTCTGCATCTCCCTCCAGCTGTAGATGTGGACAACACAAGCCTGAGGTTTAGACACTGGGACAGTGACACAGTGGAGGCAAGGCAACTCAGCGCAGAGAGCAGGACAAACAGGGAAGAGAAGAAGAGCAGCTGCTATTAGACTTTGGTAAGTTTGTTCATTTTTGCTCATTTTTGTGCTGGACTGTGTGTGTGTGTGTGTTTAAGCAGGTTTTCACACTGGGAAGTATTCTCCCTCTGAATGTCAGGTGAATTTTGTGCTGCAGTACGCAACATGACAAGTTTTTGATTAAGCTGCTGTTGTGGATTATAGTGCTGTGAAATCTTACAAGGATCTCTCCGCATTGTCAGTAATCCACAGGATTATCTTCTGTTTTTTTTAGGGCCTGTGTAGCTTGGCTCAGTGGATGGACAGGCTGATTTGTGAACACTTTAGCTTCGCTGATTTTGGTGACAGACTTGAAATGTATTTGTTGGACAAGAGGTTTAAATATTGTGTCAAATTTCCAGACGTCAAATGCAACTTTTTGACATGCAGCATTATGTGCTTATATATTTTTCAATAGGGTGTGCTTGTAGTCAGCCAAGAGAGCTGACTGGGGTGATATGAGAGGTGCAGTGTGGACTTTGCATGTTTATCCATAACCTGACACATCTTGTCTTATCAGACACCCATGCTGTACAGGATCAAGCTTTGTTTACACCAGTTCTCAGGCTACACAAAGAGAACTGTATGAAACACAGAAGACGGTGTATGCATATTGCAAATATAACATGTTCCCCAGGGCAGTGTACAAGTCTGTAAAACAAAGGAAACAAGCTGCCTGCACTAAATCTTGCATTCAGTAGCAGATCAACCCAGTCACAATGTTTGTCAGGCAAGTGCTGCATAAGCAAAGATGCCTGAGAATAAAAGTTTAGCTCTTACTTTGTTCACAAATTATAACATGCAGGCTGATCTACTCTGGGACAGTGTGACATTTATATACACTCCTATATTAGAAATCCCAGTACCTCCTCTGTAACCTTCATAGTTTACCTTTTCTTGATGAGACTGCACTACATTTATTTTCTTCAGAATACGCCTCTTGTAAAAGTTCCTTTGATTATATTGTTTTGATGTCAAGGAGTTTTCACACCACACCCTGCCCAGCAACAGTAAAAGTTTGTACAGAGCCTGATTATATCAATAAACCTTTGAACCTCAAGTCCAGTGTCACATCTTCAGCTATCACATGAGAGCATTAAGTTTATATCCCACCAGACAACAGAGAACATGCCACGGAGTATTCACACCACATTAGGTGCCCTCTGCTGTGTTTAAAAACTGTTTGCCTGCAGTTTAAATTGTCACAATTGCTTACCATTAAGCATGTTTTTCTTAACACCATTTCCCGTTGTTTGTTCTGTACATTTTTCAGAGATCAAGCCGATGGAGTCTTTTTCTGGGGATATGGAAGAAAGCACTGAGGACATTGCAGGTAGGGTTTTCTGTCATGAAGTTTTACATGGACAGTATGGTAAAGAGAAAGCAAGTAGCTATTAAAATAAGACTTTCTCAGCATGACATTTAAATACATGACTAACAAACACCATTTATTAATTGAGGACCATTTATATTCAGTGATAGATCATAATCTACAGCCTGTGTTGATATACTGTATGAATGCTGTAACAATAAGAGAAGATTCTATAGCATGTAAAGATTGACGTATGTGAGCTGCTGTGACCTGGATCTGTCTCCATGTCAATCACTGTTAGGACGCAAAAAGTCCAAACTCAAGTCTCTGAAAACTCGTCTATTCGGGAGGAGTAAGAAAACAGTTGGAGAGAGAAACGCCAAACTCAGCCAGTCAGCCAGTGACATTACTGCAGGAAAGGGACTTGGATCTGATGAAGATTTGGCGTGAGTGTCTACATCATAGTAACTAGTAAATGTTGACTTAACAGCCCCATTTGTACTCTGTCTTCATTGTTTTTTCATGTCTGTTACTGTTTTTCTTCTCCTGCTACCATAGATGCTCCCAGGGAATGATGGGATCACGAGCACTGTCCCATGACAGCATCTTTCTGGCTGAACAGGTCTTGACAGATGCCAAACCTGCCAAGGTCTTATCCCAGGAGAATGTGCACAGTAAGATCAAAACTCTGCAGGTACAATCTTTCTTCTAGACGTTTTGCATTTTAATTTTAATTGTAAATGTACTGTAAATTCAGTAAAAAAAATGTACTCTGGTATGATAGATGAAGCTTCAGCAGCAGAAGCTGCATCTTGGGCCACCACCTTTGGTTCTGCCAGTCAGACGTCCAGAGGAACTATTTAACCATTCAGAGGATGACGGTTCTCCTCACAGCCCTGCTGAGACCTCAGGAGGTGATGTTGCATCTCAGGGAGCCCTAAGCAAGGTAATTAATTATCTCACAAATGATACCTGATCAGTTTTGCTCTATTAAAATTCATTTAGGACTTGGGGGGGAGTGTTTATATGATCTTGAATGTAGCTTCTGAGTAGCTTCATATATTTCCCAGATGCATACCCTCAATACAGTATATTAGCCTTAGCTTTCACCACACATTATGGCTAACCCTGCCATTACTTTCAGAACAGGAAGTAAAGAGATGGAATAGGTATTAACATCTTCCCTATGTCTGCTAGGCAGTGCAGTCTTAAATTATGAAGGCCCAGCACCCTGCAAAGAGGGAAATCATCTACACTGTGAACATTTGCTGATCCTTTTGAGGGTTTAGGCTTTAAATTTTAACTAAGGGAGATGATAATTTGCTTATATATATTTTTTTTATTGCTGACAAATCCCATAAAAAGAGGGTGGCACTTCAGCACCAAGCCCAGTCTTTTCTACTGAAGTTGTGAGATGGGTCACAAATATTTAGTTTAATTTAAAAAACATTAATGCAAATCCCTAAAACATCTGGATACTGTGTTTTTTTGGCAAAATTAACCCAAACAGGAATAAATATTGCAACATATGCAAGTATTTACAGCATCAGAATGGTGAATGTAGGATTGATTTAAAATAATGCCCATATTTTTTTTATCAGTTTAAGCAACAATAGAGGTCACAAATTATTTAGTTTTGTTTGCAGAACCTTTATAGTTCTTTATAGTTATTTTTATGAAGACTTTTTATTGTCCTAAACGTTTATATGCAATGTCACTGTATATCATGTTTTTGTTGTTTTGTTCTTTTCAGACCATATCCCCAGCATCCTCTAGTCCTCTTTCACCCATCCCTAAACCTGCCCTGACCAGATCTGTGCCCCTGACTCCAGCCCTTCCTTCGCCTATTTCTAACTCCTTGAATTCCTCTTCTTCTGTTATTGAGCCACCACTGGACTTCAGTTCCCCAGCTCAGTTCACCCCCTGTCTGGATAATTCTGCTGCACGTCATCGGATGTCTGTCAAGCCCAGAAACCAGAGGGCCAGCACCAAGAAGAGACTCGCTGCAGTGAGTGACCATACCTACCATTCCCTGAAGACCTACAGCACACAGCATACTGCCTTCAATTTCCTAACTTCTCTTTTTGTTTTTTTGTTTGTTTTTCTCAGACCGATTCCAGGTCTTATTCACATACCCTGAACAATGTCAACCACCCTGAGCCTGTGAAAGAAGAAGAGCAGCAGATTGGTGCACAAGACTCAGTGACACTGGAAACAGAACAAGGACAGGCGGACATTCATACCCTATTTCAGCTTCCTTCAAAATGCCCAGAGGTGGCACCAGTTACATCAGAAACAGCACCCAAATCATCCAGTCTAACTTCCCAACAAGACAATGTTCCACCAGGGACAGTGCCCTCTGTATCTTCTGAAGTACTTCGAGTTAAGCCTCGCAGACCAGTGGATGTAAAGGAACGGCCACATTCATCTTTTATAGAGTCAGAACTGAAAAATAAAAGAGAGGAGAAGTTTAAGACACAATTAATATCTCATGATAAGAGGAATGCTTTAATAAAAACTGAAGACTCCTCGGGCCAACCCTCAACTACCTTTGGCTCCTTGGTGGCATTCAGGTCTTCGTCTTTTCACCAGCAGGTTGTAGGTGAGATAGAAAGCACAAGAGGAATAAAGAGACCTGCCCAAGGATCTGGGTCCTTCCATTTCTCCATTACCTCTACCAAAACCCAAGATGGAGAGAGACCCCGATCAGGCAGTTTTGTTGGAGCTCTGGAACAAGCTGAAGCCAAGGCAATGGGGAGAACAGATAAACCTTTTTCAAGCATGAAGGAAAAGGAAGAACTGAGAGACTTGCAGCCTAGAGGGGGGGGCTTGGCTTTGGGACAACATAGGCAAGAGGGAGCCCCACCTAAAAGCTCAGTACCTCCATGGGAGAGGAGGGACTACTCCAAAAAGACAGAGCCAGTGACAATATCTAATAATATAACCACAGACACAGGCTCTGTAGCAGTAGAGGAGGTGGGCAGCAACCAGGAGGTGGTGGAAGAGGCAGTGGAAGTGCAGGAGGTTCAGGAGGAAGAAGGAAAAACACACAAGTTTGGTATTAAACTACGCCCGACATCTCAGTCGATGAGATTTCGATCTGATGCTTCTTCTAGTCGTCATTCAAAGCCGTGTGAGGAGCAAGGTGACAAACAAAAAAGACAGGACATAAGTGATAATGTAACTAGCCCACTGTCCACCACTGGAAACATCCAACTGACAGGTGAGTTTTTCTCAACATTTTTAATGTCAGGTTCACTTCTTAATTTAAAAAAATAATTGCTTATTCCATACTTTGTTTCTGGTAAAGATTTAAAATTGCAACCCACAGCTGTCTTTTTCAGTTCCACATAAGGTTAAACAATGCACTCATGCACACTGTAATGCTACCACTGGAACGAGATAAGTTTCACATAGTAAATAATCTCTATAGAGTGATAAGATTTTTACTGATTACAAGGAACCTTTGTACTCATTGAAATGCCACCCAAGCTAATGTTAACAGTGCTGTCAAGTGTGTCTAACAGATTTGTGTCACTCCTTAGATGCACATCCATCTGGCTTCTCCTTTCCAGTAAAGAATAACCTGCCATCCTGCAATCCTCACATCATGCCTACAGAAGTCCAAACAACCTCCTCAAACCCCAGACAAGTAGAAACTTCCATTGAAGCGCCTCAAGAGCCCCAACCTGCCCCCCAAACAGCCTCATCTGAAGTGTCGTGGATGACTTTGGCAATGGAAAAGACCAGAAGCCTGCAGCAGCTATTTACTAGTAGATTTCCAAGAGATTTTACAGCCGTGCAGACCACAGTTCGACAAGCACAAGTGCAGACAATGAATCAAACAGATACACACAATAGAGCACAAATGCTGACACAGACTCTAAAAATACAGCCAAGTACAACACCAGTACAGACTGCAAATCAGCCATCAACTGATGCAGTGAAAGCAGAAACAGTGCAAAGTACAAGTCAAACACAGTCTGTCAAACCATCACAAATGGCACTGGAGCAGAAGACATCAACGACGTCTACTGGTCTGTCTTCTAGAGAACCACAAATGTCAAAACAAGTCAATGAATCCCAGTCCGAGCCACAGTCTGTATGTCATCCACCTGTACACACCAACCCATTGACAACTAAGTCTCCCTTGCGCTCTTTTATACAAACAGAGACCTCATCTCACTTTGCCCAAGGTAGTGCTACTCAGCCTCTTGCACAGTCTTGCCTGTCTTCAGGACAGCACGACACACTACAACAACCCCCCTGGAGCAATCGCAGTTTCCACCGCACCAACCAGCTCAAATCCACCACTTCAGTTTCTACCACCTCATCAGCCACAGTTCCTTCCCCAGTGCCTACCTTGGAAAAGGGGGAAAGACAAGCCAACATGCAGGAAAAAGAGGGTTCATCACTACCAGGAAGACGGCCAGTTTGGGGTGGGTCAGTAAGCGAAAGAGCTGCTTTTATGGAGAAACAGGCAGAGTCGGCCAATCCACAAGGAACCAAGGGGGTTTGTGGTACCTCTTTGTAACTGTCTTTCATATCATGTGTGACTGAAAACTAATGGATAGGTTGAATGATAAAAGAAAATCATCTCAGTAACTGACTGCTGCCTCAGAATCAATTACTTGCTGCTTTTCCCTGTGATGGTGTTTGTAGATGATTAATGAAATTCAGAATTTCACCAGATTTATCCTTTAAATACAGTTTAAATTCGACTAGATTAACTAATATTGAATCTTTTTCTCAGGTGGAATTGAGGAAAGCTCAAACAGAACTGCAGGTAACAAGTGATACCCCTGCCTTGACCAAAGATGTGGCTCTAAGCAAGGACACAAAGCGGGACGGAAGAGATGGAGTAAAACCTGCAGGTGGGTTTATGCACATGAAAACTGTAGAAATACTAAATGTCAGAAACTAATCTCAGTATATTCATGCGCAACATTATGATTCTTTCAGAGTCAAGCCCCGTCAAAGTTCCAGACAGGCCTCGTGAGGACAAATGGCCAAGGAAAACTGTGGCATCTTCATCACCTTCATCATCACCCATACAGCCATCAGTGTTGCAGTCCATGTCTGAAAGCAGTCAGCCATCATGGATGGAACTTGCCAAGAGAAAATCAATGGCCTGGAGTGACAAGACTATGGATTAACAAGGCAAAGAGACAAATATGTAGGGTATGGAAATAAGAATATGAACAGCCCTGCAGACAAATATTAGCTTTACCATAGTTAATTAGTTGAATGTTTGAGTGACAGAAAGATGTTGCTTCAACTTTATGGTAATTTATATATTAAGACTGTTGTGTTTGAGTATTTAATTGTATTCAGTTGTAAAGTGTAACGTCAAAAAGAGAGTATATGTTGCAGAGTTCATTATAACCTCTTTCCACCACATCCACGTTAAGATAAAGGGTATTTCCTAATAATGTTTTCTGTAATTCAGCATTCATTGTTGCTAATAGTTTGTTAACTAATAAAAATTTCTAAAATTAAGTGTTTGTGACATTAAGTGAATTAATGTAAACTGGCTCAGGAGATTATGTTAACTGACTAAATAAAATGTACAGTAATTGACTTCATATTGCCCAAATAACATAAAAAACAATGACTGATAAGAAATAGAATTTATTTATCATTATTTTTTCACTAAAATCGTTAATAATAAATAGGCTTTGATCCTGTACCGAATGACACATGATCACTCTAACAATGCATCAGATGAGAATGTTAAAATCTGACAATATTTTGACATGTCACAGAAGGAAGAGCCCAGGTTGGTATATTGTATTTAGCTGCTTCAGTTTCAGCGTCATGTTATTGTTCATGCAGATTCTCAGACATCTAGGTCGTGGTATTTCCAAAGGTGCCATTTGGTGTCAACTGGTTCTGCTATTGGTTGGCTCACACTGTTAACGATACCTGTGATTACAACATCAGTTCCTGTGGTTCGTCAGGAGGGGTCGCTGTAGACCTGCTCTATGTCGCAAAATCTCGTGTTACTGAAGGACATCCACGTGAGTTTGTAAACAAGAGAGAGTGTGGATGAGGACGGACATTCTCCCAGCTCAATGATATGAAGGCCCGCTATCTTCCCCTGGCAGTATTTGCCAGTGTCCTGTGTCTGTGTCAGAACTACACCCTGAGGAGCTCGGTGTCCTGGGTCGTATCTTCCAACGGTGTGGTGGAGGACGGAGATCTGTCGGAGGAGGTCGCCCCGGCGTTACTCGTGGACAGTGCGGGGCTGTGGAAGCAGTCTTATCCATCCTCCAACGTCCTCGGAGACAGCGCGGAGAGCCCCGGAGAGCTCGTCAAGTCTGAAGACGACAATGTGGCGCAGCTTTCCTCTCGTCTGTTTTCATATCGGCTGGAAAAGGTGAAGAAGTTGAACAGTTCTCCTCCTCCGCTCCAGGAGACCGCCAGGACTGCCAGATACATAGCTCATTACAGCGACTGGGGACATCTGGCCACCATTTCAACTCAAGACAAGGTAAACGCGCGCGCACACACACACACACACACAGAGTGGGGAAGAATCCCAACGAATGTGCGAACACATACAACACAATACATTTCAGTATTTAAAACAGGGTTAGTCAAGCATCTCATAATGAACTTCACTGACAGAAGACGTCAGGGGAGCCTGAGCTGGGAGGCAAAGTACATTTACTCAAATACTGTACATCAGTACAATTTCTAAAGTACTTTATTTGAGTGTTTCCAATTTATGTAACTTTACGCATATACTCCACTACATTTAAATATGGTTCCCTGGTCCTCAAAGCATCACTATCCCTGTCCTACCCACTGCTGATTACCTGGGTCAGTCAATCAGAAGCTGGAAGATACCAATTCACTTTGTCTCTTTCCACAACGCCCACATCTGTGATGGTATCTCCCAGTTTCGGATTGACTGAACACACCTACGCTGTGGTGACCCCCGTGGGATAAGCCGTAGCAAGGGAACGATTAGGAAAGAAATTTCAGATTTATAACACAGTTCCGGGCAAATCTTTATTCTCATGTTTCTGGCATGGAGGTGGAATTCACACTGTAGATATAGACTGAAGTGACATCAAATATACGTTGGTTCCTCTTCCCCATTATGACTTTCAGCTTTCATGTTGTGCACAACCCTGCTGGCCTTCAAGTTACGGCGAAATCTAAAAACATATTGCTTATCTGTAAATGTAATGGTGACCTCAATCCAATTATACTTGTGTGATTTCTTGCTTTCAGTATACTACAAACTGAGAAACTTGTATAACAGCTGAGTATGCTCCCTAAATAGATGCTTTAATCTTGCTTTTTGCACAGATCAAAGGTCTCCCGTTTGGGAATATCTTTCCAGTCAGTGATGGACCACTAGACAACAGCACTGGAGTTATCTACTTCTATGTGACTCCAATGGACAACACTGTGTCAGACCTGAAAAGTAACCCCTATGCATCTCTTACCCTCTCGGAGACTGAGGGGGAATTCTGCAGGTAATCCTCAGCTTTTAATGCACTCTGCTGAAGTCATGATCAGATTAATTTGCTAAGGGGTCCTGAGGAAACATGTACAGTTTATTTTTGTGCTGACATACTACCTCGCTCTGGCCTGTGTGGTAATTGATTAAGCACAAAAGCAAAGCACAAAGGTCTTAATAAAAGGACTATCTTAGCACATAATCTTAACATTGGCTAAAGAAGCAGGACCTGTGTGTGTTACAATGGTAATTTGGTTTTCTGTGCCTCAAGGCAAATGGTGTACGATCCAGAGGTTCGGAGATGTGCTCAGCTCACGCTAACAGGGAAGATGGTGGAGGTGGCCCCAGAGGAGCTTTCTTTTGCAAAGCAGGCAATGTTTTCAAGGTGACTGTGCTAATAGATGTTTTATCAGTGTATAAATACATGTCGACTTCTTCCTAAAAGTGAGAAAAAATAAAAGATGATCAGATCATGCATTGCTTTTCTTTTTGTAGACATCCTGCAATGTCAAAGTGGCCAGTGGCAAACAAGTGGTTCTTCATGAAGCTGGAGTTGATACAGGTCTGGCTGCAGGACTGGGTCGGAGGCACGTCAGTCATTCCACTGGAGGACTACTTTAAAGCAACACCCTTCTGAGAATACCAATCCCTCTGCATCACATCAGCCTACAAAAACAGATCAGTTCAGTTGTCTGCACCACACGCCACACTAACAAGGGACGAGAATTCCCAAAGCAGCAGTGTTCAAAGAATGTTTTCTGCATTTTTTTGTTGGTGTTGCTTTTGTTTAACTTGTGAAAGTGAATTATCTTCACATCTACTTTTTGTTCTGCTCATCATCTCAGCATTTCACATGAGATAATCAGTTTCCTGTGTTTGATATTGAATGTATTTAACAGTTAAATTGAATAGAGTTAAATTTACAGATATCACAGCATATAAAATTCTGCCATTTAATATATTTATAAATACTCATTACTATTTAATGGGTTTGCATTGAACTATGTTTGTTGTTTAAAAAATAAATGAATGTTAGCACAATTATTGTGCATACCTTTTTAAAGAAAATAATTTCAGCAACTCTGAGCTCTGTTTTTTTCACAAAATGTAAATGAACATTAAGTTGACTTACGTTATGTGGCCCAGGTAAAGACTGAATTGTGGTGCTAAGTTATTTGCTCTTATGTGGTGCATGTGCACACAGCAGCTCAAATTAAGGATAATAACTTATCTATGTAGTCTATATAGAGAGTGTTTTATTCGTCCATGGTGAAAGTGAGATACTGCAGTTTGGTACTGCATTTGCTGTTTGTTATTCATATTTCAATAGACAGTCTTATTAAATGTGAAAATGTTTCTTAGTCTTTAAATTCATCTGTAATGGTTGGGTCGAGTTCCAGCTATTTTTAAGGTAGTGGTTGATGCATGGACACAGCTGACTGACAGCAGATCATGGATACAGATGACATCTACGTGACGTGAGTCCCGCTGAAGACAAAGATGTGGGCAGTAGATGGCGCACACTGCACTTGTAGAAGAAGAGTCGCTGTTGCTCAGTGGGATACAGAGTTGGTCACAAGATTTTCTGCATTGCTCACTGGGCGGCTAGAACTTTACAGCATTTTATATGTCAGTGTGAGACAGTTTCCTGATATGATTAAAGTAACTTGCGCTTTAGGAAATAGTGATAGAACATTCTCACAATTTTCTTACATTTTCTATAGACATTCTATTTAAATTAAGTAACTGTCAGGTCTATTGATAATACAAATAATAATTGCTTGCAACTTAACGTTTTTTGATTGAATGCTACTAAGTTGCGTGATTTCTCTGTTGATTACGTGACATAGGAAAAACTACTGAACTAATTACGCCAGCGCTAGCGTAACTTTATTTTGAAAATTCTTACCGGAAAACCTATCTGTACATGACAGATTAACGCTGCTAATTTGCGATGGTGTTTGAAAGCAGTTTGTAGCCATTAGTTTGTTTTAGGGCCTATGTTAACTGAAGTGTACGACCTCTACGTGTGAAACTATTCTTTGACTAATAGCGACAAGAGTCACAGCTTCGTTTTGGCCACGCTAACAACTGCAGGTTGACACAAAACAGCGGCGGAGCTAGCCAGCACAGTTTCAACTTAGTGTTAGCTGACCGACGTTAGCTTACAATACATTGTGTCGCAGTCACTCAGGAAGTCGACCGCATAGCATAACAGGTAAAAGTTTGAGGCAACAGGAAGCTTGGCTAGCGAGCAACGTGTTTTTAGCCTCCGTTGCCAGTTGAAGCGGAATCAACGTAATTTGAGGCGTAGCCGTTCTGACACCGTCAGAGACCGAGCAGCCTATCCCAGAGGATCAACCGTCACACACTCGAAATGCCTTCTGCCTCTAACTTGTAGCTAACGACTGTCTATACAATTATAATGGATTGTATCGGCGGCTAGCCTCTCCTGTCTAAATCGACCATGTCAGACGTCTTGCTACGAAAGGCAGGTAACTCGTGACTGATCGGTGTAGGACGGTGCAGGAGGATCCTTCGAACAACGAGAAGGAGAGACGCGCCGAGACTCGGCACATCCGAGCACCCCCTCTCAAAACAGAATCCGTGTTTATAGTCCTACTGACTCGGGCGTTTTACCGTTAGACGCCCCTATATGCCTTCGCCTACGCCCGTGTCAACATCCTGAAGGCACAGAGAGACAGAGGGAGGGAGGCAAGGGCAGCTCCCGGGTCCCCGACAGTCCAGCCGAGGAGAGGCATCGCTGAAATGAGATGAGGCTCAGAAATGGAACTGTGGCCACTGCGATTATTTTCTTCACGTCTTTCCTCAGCCTGTCCTGGTACACAGCGTGGCAGAATGGCAAAGGTAGGTCGAACATGTCTGTCATCATTACAGCACACACATGAGACGTGATATTTAGATGGAGCGACACTTGCGAGGCCTGGCCAACAAGCTGGTAGACACCGAGCTGACGTGGGTCCAGCAACATGTCGAAGCTCTTCTACGACAGGTGTTGCAGTTCAACTCGAACCCATCCGCTTTCTGTTGGGTATTAGCAGGCAACGTGTCATCTCCACATAATCATACTCCAGTGTACGAGGGTTACCTACTGTAATAAGTGACGTTTATTTATTTAGGGCGTTTATTTTATTAGTTTACTGTTCTCACTGATGTATGACAGCGTGCTAACATTAAGAACTTACCCACATTTTTACATGTTCTTTCAAACATCTTGAATGTGTCTCGCCCAATCATTGTGAGGAGGGTCATGAGCCTTAGTGTGTTATCAGCGGAGGGTAAATAATTTAGATACATTCCAAGCAAAGGCTTCACGTTGTGATTAATGTTGAGCTTATCAGCTTGATGAAGTAAGTCCTTGAAATGGAGGCCACCACTCACGACCAGAGACTGGCCCATGGTTTGATGAAAGTGCGTGTGTGTGATAAGCAAAAGTCAAGTGATGATGCTTTCTGTTTTGTCTGCTGCCCCTGTTATTAAAATCCAGTAGGTCTGAGGTCAGAAAAGAGATGACGAGGGCAGATGTCTCTGTCCAACTTTAGTCAAAATGATAGAAAGATAGATTAGAGATAGTAAGATATATACTTTTTTGACTAACAGTTGTCAAGTGTACAGTTTCTGAACTATCAAATGTACAGTGGTAGAGAAAGCTCAACACACTGCAACTTAATGAAACTGGAGCAAATAGACATACAATAAGTAATCAATTTTCCAATTTGACCGAATACAGTAGAACTGTAAGTCATACATTACAACAGAGCACACACCACTGGTGTCAAAGATATTTTCTTCAGTTGTTTTCCTTATTGCTTCTTAAACAACTTCTTTGGATAACATATAATTGAGCATACATATTAGTTTAATCAAAGATTTATTTAAATGTGCACTACAAAATGTGACAAATGTTTGTGTTCTGGGAGTAAACAGATGAGCAGTAATGAAGAGCTCTCTTTGGCCTTGTAGTGAAAGCTACAGTATTGATTTATACCACTAACTGAGGCCAGCATTAACTTATGTGAAGGCCACAGAAACAAATGGCTCTCATTCTTCTCTCACTGCTGTGCTGTTTTCTTTCTTTTTGTGACGGACGTCAACATTTAACTATCCTAACTAAATCATGAGATGTTTTAATCATTAAATTATTATGTTTTAATGCAATTTATTTCCTTTTTTTTAAAACATGAATCTCTTTTATGTCCCCTATCATTTCTGTCAGCAGTTATAGATGGTTTCTCCTCTTGATGCTGCCTCACGTGGGTGTGTAGAGTTTAATTGACCCCCACTGTTGAGTCATACTGAAAAAGAAAAAGTATAAAACCTGTTGCAGTAGTGGCACACAGGAAATATTGACATTTAGGCTCATGACTGTTGTATGATTCAATTACGGCATTATTTGTGGGTACTGGGTGGAGAGGAAGTTAAAAAAATTTTTTGCTTAAATCTTTGCTTCCGATAGCCTGTCTTGTTCCTGGTCACTTGACTGCTGTGAATAAGAGCTGTGCCAGTCAGCTGTCCAAACACTCCATGTTGAATGACTCTCCAGACTGTGTACTTCTCTGTCAAAGTCAGCCCGATCCCCTAGTAAGAGACTGACCCCTGGTTTCTCCATGGTTATTTCTCTACTAGTAGTTATTTCTTTAATGCTCCTAATTAGTTAATTTCAATGTTTATAACAATGCTGGGACTTTAGGTTTCAGTGGCATGTAGCGATATAGCAAGAGACTTCCATTTGCAATGTGTTATCAATATAATGTCAACTATTGGTGTTTTAAATTAATTTAATCAAAATGAGACTGTTACCATTTAGGTTTTTAGGCAGATTTCTCATGTGTGTTTTTACTATTTTAATGAAAGTAGAGTGACCTGAGGGAAAGTATGCATGTGGTGCACAATTAAAACTGATACATGGATAACGGGAAAAGCATGTTAGAGAGGTACCACTTCATTAGCACATTTTAGATTAGCAGGACAGATATGTTTGATAAAGACTGTACAATCTACAATAGCTTCCCCCAGTGATGGAGGATGCTGACGACAAAACAAACATGCATTAGCTGCTTTGTTTGTTGTCAAACTTATGTGAGGAAAATAGTGCTATACAACTAATACACATTATTCCACCTCTTGTTGCTTAGTTTTTTTTCTCTAGTTATTTTTCTCTGATTAACTATATCCTAAAATTACATATTGTTATAAGCATTTTGTGCAGGTAAGACTTTCTCTGATTTCTAGGCTGTGATTAAGACTGCTCTGAGGTTCTTATGTTTTCAGCAGATTTGCTGAGAGTGAAGTTACCAAGCTCAAAATACTTTTTCTTTTTGCAATTGTGACATCCTCCTTGCTTTCTTTAAACTCATACATTCCCCATCTGCATTTAAAGCCTGTTTTTTTCCATCATAACATCATTCCCAACACAATGGACTAAAAATAGATCAAGTGATTGCAGTGAAGGGAGTAAATGAGCAAGCAGAAATGAGGGAGGTAGGCCAGATAATTTATCAGTTGCAGTGGGACAGATTTTGTCTTGCAAATTGTGTTTTCTCATTTTTCCTGCCTGTCTGTGTATGTGTATATACATTTAGTGTGTGCGCACTGTGAGGCATGGCAGTATGCCAGACAAATCCTAAGTGGCTTGGAAGGAAGAAGAGAGTAGAAAGGCCAAATCTTAAAAGAGGGAAGATGAGAAGAGCCGGAGGTCAGCTCTATGATGGAGAAAAAGGACGAGAGTGTTGGCAAGGTAGTGAGACAGTGGGATAAGTTCTTTTTTCTTCATTTTGTCTCCTGCTTAGTCACACACATACACCCACCTCCCTTTATCACAGACAGTCCTTACTCTGGACAGAGTAACTTACTGTTAGTAAGTTAACAATAGTTGTTGTTCTCCTCCTCATGCTTCTGCTCACTTCCTCAATGCAACGACTGTTTAGTCATTCATTCACATACGTTGCCTCTCTGCTTCTGGAGAGAATTCTACAATGATAAATAATTTCTCCACTGTGTTAGGAAAGAGAGATAGTGATTGCTGGACTCTGATTGCTGATTAATGTGGCATGAGCTTGTTTTATTTATATATATATATCTATATATATACACTAAAGCATGTCTGTATATGTACTGGAACAAGTCTGTGCATGTCATTTGAGCTGTTTTTTCATGCATTTTGCAAATTTGTGCATACTTAAAGCTATGTAACGTTTTTGCATATATACTCTAAAATGTATCTTGTTGTGGATTGGTCCTGTTGACACTTCCCGTTAAGTCAGACTCAGAACAGCTGGGTATTTTTTCTTATAAATGTTTTTGAGTGAGTCTCACTCTTCTAACTAGTCTTACTTAGTAAGTTCTGCAGCTTCTTATTTATTGTAATTTTAAAATCACTAATACCTGAAGGGCTGTGCAGAGTGTAGCAGATGGTAGACGAGCATAGCGTCTACCATGCTAGCACTAACTTATATATTAGTATATTGTAGCTTTACCATGTTACTGCTTGCCGTTGTGTGGGGGACAATTAAATCCCAAGTTTATCCTGTTGGATACCTTGATAATGTTATTCAGTTCACTGTCATATATAGAAGGCAAGCATCAAAACTGAAATCAAACTGAAATCAATGAATGTTTAGTATTTTTGATTGAAAATAATTAAACATTCACAAGTGATTATGAGAATAGCTGCAATTTCTCTCAGTCAACTAATTCTTTCACCTCTAACAATAACCTCTGTGATGGACTCTTTGGAACTCACTGGATATCATTAAATAATTGATTGGTGACATCCCTGAATGTGGAGTTTTGCAAAAAAGAGTAACAGTCCTGGCTGATCACTGCCTTTCAGCAGCCAAGTGGAGCCTGAGGAGTGGAAGTCAGCAGAGAGGTGCCATGCTTTCAGCTCGTTTTAGTCAGACAGCATGCTCTGCCACAAAGAGACACAGCAGGCAGCAGGAGCTTAACATGACTTACAGCACAGTAGACGAAGGAGAGTGGGTGGAGGTCAGGTGAAAAAGTAAGCCAGTGACGCAAAATTAAGAATCTGGGTTGAAGCTGCCAAGGGGGCATCTTTTTGACCCTACATTGTGTTTTCTTTTACTTTGAAGTTAAAGGGCTGTGATGTATTGCAAAGAAAAGGTGTGCATTTTCTCTTTCTGCAACCGTTCAGGGAATATCATTTGCCTACTCATGGATCAACTTGCACTTCTCTTCTGGAAAACACCACCAAAATCAATACTACTACTCTGTGTGTGCGATATTATTTGTGTGTGTGTTTGAATGCTTGTGTTTTTGTGTTAAGTGTTGAGTGAGTTACACCTGAGGGTGTATAACTAAAACTGTTTAATTTGTATAAACGTCTGTTCAGTGGATATGAGTTTCACATTATAGTATGATTGTTTAAACAGAGAAGTGATTTCTCAGTTGTGTGTTTAGTCCATAAGCCATGTTGGATTAATCCTTGACATCTGTGAACTTTCATATCTGCTCCCTAAACACCCTAAACATGTTGTAACCATTAGTGTTTTCATCCTATTAATCTCAACTTCATGTTTCTCACCATCTACCTTACTTACTAGAGGAGAGCCTGGTTGCTTTGTTTCACTTGGTTGCAGATAGCAGTGTAGAACCCGTGGCTAGCAGGTGCAAGCACCGCTTGAGGGCCTCATACATGCGAAAATGTTTAGCACGCATGAGCTGCAAGCTCCACAAGAAAACCCTCAGACAAAACACTAAAACACGACGTGTTTTCATCAACCCAAACTAGTTTAGGCACTGCAGTTGTTAGAGGTTCTGACGTTACAGTATTATTTAAATAAAACCCAAATTACTTTTGAGGTTAATTTCTTTCTGTCAGTACATGGAGACAGTCCTCCAAGATAAAAAAAAAAAATAGAGGATAGATGAAGAGTTAACATAAACTCAAGCTGATAAGTTTGGCTCTGTAAATTTTGGATTCCTCAAACAACCACTTTTAAACAAATGTATTCAATATGTTAGTGACAGACATGCAAAACCTGTGGTTAACAGTTTGGACTGGAAGGTGACATGACATGCCCCTTCTGCAAATCTTTGGTGTAACTTTCATGCTATTGTTGCTTATCAGTCAGAATCCATAGTATTAAAGGTTTTTGGAAATATGTTTATTTGCTCCAGTAGTAACCCTAGAGGAGCTTACAGCTGTTCACGTTATTATTGTTTTTTTGATTAATGCTGTTTTGCTTTCTAACTGTGAGACGGATGAAAAGATTGATACAGCTCTTATGTCTGCATGGTAAATAAGAAAGTATGGCCAGCAGCACAAACACTTAATAATGCTCCATAAGTGGAGATTCTAGGATATACAGAATTTTATTTATGCTTGAAATATCTGACTTGTAAAACGTCTGTGTGTTTCTAGAAACAATTCATTAAAATTGCAATGAGACTGTTTTCAAGGTAATTGCTGTTGATGTACAAAATATTTTCACTGAAAACTGTTGACAAATTGTTTCAGTGGATTAACCTGAAGGAACAAGAGATTTTTGTAAAGATACAGAAACATCAGATTTTCTCAACAGACAAAACTACATCCATGTCTAAAATGGGTGTCCTTTGAGTTTACTGACCATTTAAACACAATTTCCTCTGGACAGATGGTGTAATATACTTACTAAAATTTAGCTGAGCCTGTATTCCTAGAAGAATGATTCACCACTTATTCTCAAAAGAGGTAGTTAACGTTTTTTCTGTTTTTGTTGTAACACCCTGAAAATACAAATGTGCTTAAGTTATCTACAATATTTTATAGTTATTAAGGACAAACACCTAATCATATTGGCGTGGTTTGAGTTCTGCTCCCATCTAGAGACTAAATGTTTTGAATAGTCTAGACCAGGGGTCACTAATTAAGTTGAACAGTTTCAGTCAAATAAAAGAATATACTGTATGAATAGATTTTCCGTTTATTCCTTTAGACAGTATTTGTGGACTGTTATTGTTGACAGTTATGTATTCCAAAGTGTAAATGTGCTGGAAAATTGATTTTAACAAGTAACAATTTACTTCAACAAGTACGTCTGCATATTATGTACTGCAGATATTATTCATTCAAACAACTGCAACTTAACTGCACAAGTCCCTCATCAGCACTCAAGAATCTGCAGTCAGCAGCATACATTAGCAGTCAAGAGTGAGGTCAAGGACAAGATCACTGCAAGGGTTTTTGATGAGCTGATGGATTCACTGATAAACTCTTAACACTTGGGGTTGGATTTCTGTAAAGTATTTCCCAGCACTAGGATTATCCGTGTCCTCTCCTAAACTGTGGAGTTAAGAAGAGTATTCTTTAGCTTGCTCTACCTCTCAACTCTTTCTCTGACATCCAGTCTTCACATACGTAAATACTTCGGCTGAAGTCTCAGTGAGTAAGCATGCTGAAACAAGTTTAACAACAATAATATTGTGACGATGAATCTTTAAACCCCATTTAAACACTGTTTACCGCAGAGACCATGTTTAAACATACTGCCTCTCATTTGCAGTTACATGTTAATGTGCCTTTGTCACCAACATTTCCATGTTTTTTTAGCAAAACTTTGACAAATACACCATCTTTAAATATAATATTGCCATGTAATAGTTATCACATGATAGCTGAGTGGTGTTTATTCACTTTATTCTCCTCCTTCATATTGTGACAGTTGTTTTTCAGAATGACTTATTGAAAGGCCTGCTAATCAAACTATTCAATCAGATGTCTTCAGATCACAAAACTGAACTTTTGGTAGATCAGCTCTATCTAGAAGTACTGTATATGTCTGTGAGTGTGTTTGATTTAGCGCCCAGATGTTAAATGTCTGTTATTTATCTGACTGCTCATTCCTCCCATATAGATCTAAATAAACTGAGTAAAGGGGTTGTAAATGACAAGTTACAGAACAATATCACAGGATAGGATGGGTTTATGGAAACACGGAGAAAGGAGAGTAGTATGCCAGGATGGAAGTGCAGATAGCGTAGAAAGACAATGTTAAGAAAAGAGGCCAGATGCAAACAAAAGGCAAGAGAGAAGAGATTTTAAAGCTCAGGAGCAGAGCAAAGCCACTTAGCCCTTCCCCCACTACTCATGTTTCTGGAGAGCAGAGAAGAATAATGAGATTGTATGGATGTACTCCAGACCTCTGGTAGTTCTAATTGTTTAATGCTTTTTATGTATCCATCCAGTCATGCAGTGATTATATACAGTGTAGTAGATCCACAGTTCAATCTATTAATTGAATTTGACAGTGATACTACATGATTTGTTAAAGATGTTGTTTTCCTGTAAATCAAGCTTTTTCAAATCAAGGCCAATTTGTCTGTGAAGATTCTCAGTCATTGAGGTAAAGTTATCTGGAAGTTGAGTCATGGCAACTGGACCTCTTTCTTGTTAGGCTGAAATGTTTCAGTAGTGAAACATCATAAGAAGACAAAGCTATTTGGATGAGTAGTTAAGCACTTCAACTTAACAAGAAAGAAGTCCAGTTGCCATTCCTCAACTTCCAGATAAGGCCAAATTATGTTTTCCGGAAATGTAAGTATGTCAGGAGTGACATTTACCACAACTGTCAGACCGAACATGTGATATTACTCATTACATATGAAACACCAGCATTTGCACACATCCTCATACATCTGTTCATGTGAATCTTGGCTACATGCAAAGAGCATCTATTTCTTGTTTCTCTTTCTGTGGTGCTCCATTGTTTCTTTGCACAGTGGGATTACAGGTGCAGCTTGGTATCAACAGGCTTGGAGTCCTACAATCAAAGGGTTGATGTGAAGATGAAAGTCTATTTTAGTTTGAAGCTGCTCTTTTCATGATGTTTGGGCCAAATGGCAACATCTGTCTGTGTGTCTTGAAGATCAACATTCATGTTGGAACAGCACAGTTCTGTGTAAAAGGGGAGCCAGAGCAGACTGCATGGACAATAGCTCAGTCAGAGAGAGTGATGGACAGATGAAGATAAAGCGAGCCTGGGTTTTGTTGTCTGTAATGGCTCTTCGAAAGGGCACAATAAATTTACCGGCAGAGAAAGATCAGAGACTGGCCAAACCCACAGCCCCACCAAATACACAGAGATACACACACCTGAAATTTTCTTTGTAACATGAATTTTGGAACAAAATCGAATCTGTACTAATACTCACACAGAAACTTGCTTTTTAGGTAACTCAGTAAATGCTACATACAGTTACTTGTTTTATAAATTAATACCATCTTCATTTTGTTTAATAAATTTTTTTTATGATGTACATGTCAGAGTGTGCTTTACAAAACACAAAGCAAGAACACAGTTAGTTAGTTAGTTAGGTAGCTGCTATTTAAGCTAAACTAGCTAAAAATACACAAAGCAATTTTAACATAAAAAGTGACGTAAGTAACAAGACAGACTCTTGTCATATGTCAAGTGTAAGACATCTATGATGTCAGTCCTCCACAGCTACTCCCTTTTCTAAGAATTTCTCTGTCTCTACTTTCATACTTGCACATCAACTGCTAAACTTCTTGTTTCCTGATAAGCGCTCACCAAAGACTGCTTAACATCAGAAGTAATATAAAGTCCAGTTAAATGAACAGTTGGTATTGGCAATAAATTGCTGCTTCTGAGTGTTGAGTCATTGTTGGCAGTGTCATCATGTGGTACTGCAGAAGTTGAGAGATTTGAAAATTAGGTTTGTGACAAGTGCAAAAAATCCTTGTATAATCAGAGAAATCCTGGTTGAAAAATTGGAAAAAGTAGCTTGCTTCCTTCCCTCTTGTCTTGAAGTGCTCTACAGATCAAATGCACTTCCCTCCAAACTGCCCTAGAAAATGTGTTCAAAAACAAACTGTCCAGATTAAAACGAATGTAATCATATGAATACAGACAAAGAGTGCTCAACATTATACCACACTGACCGCACGACCACTCTAAATGTATGCATTCTCAGGTCATAATCAGTTGAAGTGTAGAATAAAGCAAATATTCTTATTAGGAGAATGTAGGCTGTGGTCCAGGAACAAAGTGATTAGTTTTATGTGTATGTTTGAATACATTTTTTTAATACATTTTTTTTTAAGAATGTTGGAACACTCCTTTTCTTAATTGCTAGAGTTATGAACCGCTGTACACAATACACATGAATGAATAACATTTTGTCCTACTTAAATAAGTAGTTTTGTGTCCGTAACACAAGTGATCGCTGAAGGATTTTGAGTTTTGTTGCCATATTACTTGCTGCTACAAGTTTTCACCACCAATCAATCAATGTAAGTTGATACAGTCTTGCTTATCATATGAAAGTAGCAAAAGAGTAAAATATAGGCTGCAAGTGATTGTTAAAATGTTTCATACATTATGTCAAAATGTCAAATCTCCAAAACATTTTTTTATATATATACACTACTCACAAAAAGTTAGGGATATTTGGCTTTCGGGTTAAATTTATGGAAAATGTGAAAAGTTCACACTACAGTGATATTATATCATGAAAGTAGGGCATTTAAGTAGAAGCATGCAATGGTGATTTCCTCAT
>JAUMHL010000014.1:8867670-8880305 GCA_032362345.1 Sandelia bainsii
ATATTTGGTGGAATAACCCTGATTTGCAATCACAGCTTTCATGCAGTGGTCTCTTCATTTTTTCCAGAGCTGTATATGTATATGCAAATGCAAACTTGCCCTACCAGGGTTGCCCCATATATTTTTGCACTATTTTGTGTTGATGCATTATCAACTCAAGTTATTCTTTTTTTATTTGCACAATGCTTTGTGATTCACTGCCTACCAATTTTTTATTGTATTTCACATTTTCATTTAAATTGAAGTTATTTGTCAAGTGACTTATGGAATTATACCATCTATTTTTAATGTTATTAAAAAAGTGAAATCATTTCGAGTATGTGTCCGAGTTTGTATAAATATGTTATTTACCACAGCGGTAGTGTGCTGGAAAAGCTTGAAAATTGACCTTGAAAATGCTTGAAAAGTGCTTCAATTTTACCCTGGAAAAGCTGTATGAATCCTGAGTTACAGTATCATTCCTCGTTTACAAGTTGTGTATCATACGTCTTTGTTTCAGTGAACAAGGATTTATCTCTTGCTTTAATTTCTTTACCCTAATTTGCTTTTCCGAAATGTTCAAATATTTCTCCTCATATTTTTACTATTTTTTTCTTTCCTCTTGTAATAAAACAGTGTAGCACTGTTCTCAAAAGTGCTTTTCTAAGTATGTTTACACTGGGAACATAAATTGTTGGATTAGTTCAATACTGTTTTACTCTTTCTATGTTATTTTCATCAGCCCAATTTTTATTGTTAAATTTTTTATAGTACCTTTTCACACCTCAAGCAGCACCATCAGAATTCTCTCTAAGAAGATTACTTATCAGGCATTGGGAGTGTGATATGTGGGTTGCAAGGGAGTTCAGGGGCACTGAACAGCTCAAATGGTGTTTCCACATTCCTAACGACAATGACTGAGGAAAGGAACAGAGGCCCCAGACAAAACAGAGGACAGGAAGGCGGGGCAAGATGAGAACAAATGTGAGTTTCTTGTTGCTGCCCTGTGACGTGTTTGATCAATGAGTATTCCCACAGGAAACAAGAAAAATAGAAGGCCTATCATTGCAATCTTTCCCATTCTTTCCCAGTTTGTCTGGTCTCCTGACAGATGAAGACAAGATTATAGGTCTCTTTTTGGCTTTTCTCTTAGAAATGTTAGGGAGAATGCTTCAGTTAATGCTGAATTTGTTGCTGCCTATTGTCTTATTGTCTCAGCTCCCCAGCCCAAGCCACTGTCAAATGTGTTCACTGGAATGCACAAGCAGGCTGGAGGTGCTGCTGCTACTGGGCAGTGATTGTTGATCTGTGCAATGGTGGGTCAGAGCCCAGCAACTGGTGCCCAGACCTTTTGCAGAATGATTCTGCTAAAGTTTGCTGAGCTTGTTCTTTTTTTGTGCTGGTATCTTGGTTGGTTTAGTCCTGTGGTGGACCTGAAGCTTTTCATATTCTGTGCGGTCGTTAGTTTGAATTTTTTCGTCTTTTCAAAGACAAACCAGCTCCATGCAAGTAAGGATGATCTATGTCTACCAATTAATGAAACAAGGTAGTAGATTGTGAAGCTGGCAGTGTCGGAATTTTGTCTCCTGGCTGTGTTTGTTCTTTCATTTTTAACTTCAGTAATGCATTTTTAGGCAGCTGCACTAGCATAACTTGTGGTGTAATAAACATGTATGCCTAAACTATACTAACACACTACATGCACTGTAAGTGTGTATATGCAGTAGACAATGTATATTGCCCTCCCCTAAACATAAGGCAAAACTGGTTTTTGCTGTTGTGTCAAAGAGGCATGACAACAAAATGTCAATTGACAGTAGTATGAACCTTCTACTGAATGTGCATAATTCGTTGCTTCAATCATTCACTGGTTACAACATTAGATTTTCCGCTTCTGATGTCATTGCTTGTACACTTTCAGCAAATGCTCCAACATAGCAAAGAAATCTTATTAGTCAATCTGAATGGCAGAAGTTGTCGTCTCAGTTGGTTAACTGACCTAATTTAATCAACAAGGTATGGTATGAAACAGATTATTATCCGTGGCAACTCTGGAGATTTTACATATTTATGCACTGCCAAAAACAACATACAGTTGTATTTCTGTGTGGGCTGTAATTGCCTTGCTGCATTACTAGAATGCAACATTAAAGAACAAAATAAGACATGGTTGTGTTTTCCACCTGTGAGAAGCAGGCTGGCCAATGCAAAGATCTGGTGAGTGGTACATTTTAGCATCAAATGTCTGCTCATAGGGTGATTGATCAGACCTGATGTCCACATGTTGACATTGGTTTGATGCCCAAGATGTGGGTGTCTTGTCATGTCATTCAGTCACTGTCTGCATTTGCTCTTCACTTACAGCCTGTGACACTGTATTATGCAGTATTAAATTGCACACAAATGGAACCAATAAGGCAGGGAGTATAATTACCGTTACTACTGTATAGGTCGATTGTTTTAGTAAACAAATCACTTAAGTGATACAATTTTAGGAATTTAGAATGTGAAAGATGAGACCATTTAAAGAAATGACATAAACTTTTACCAGGAAGATTTTTAATAGGTGGTCCACTCGGGTTTCCCACGGGAAAGCTTTGTTTAAAAGGAGTATCATTCATAAACAAAAAAAGGTACCATCCACACCCTGTTTTTGAGAAAAGAGTAGATCAACATGGTTTGATTTTGTCTCTCATAATAGTAACCATTCCTAAACTAGTTCTTATAACCAGACATGCACTTGTACATAGTTTCTAAACACTTTTAATCTTTTAATTGCCTGAAATCCTATACATGAGAATATTAAATACCCTTTGAATTTGAACACCATTTGAAGTATACTGTTTGAAATGATCTTAGTTCCTTCTTTGACAATAACCTTAACCCTAATGATTTCTGACCAGGAAAAGAAACACATCTACATGTTAGGTTTAAGAAATTAATCAAGCTGGGTGTATTTTGTCAATTCTTTTCACTGGGAAGTGGACAGAAATGTAGATTGTTTTGCTTTTTTTCCCTGAACGAGATGAAAGGATGGCAGAGTGAAGGCAGATCAAGGGACGTGGGGAGGGGCAGTCCCGGCGTCGGTCCTGCTCATGCTTCACTTGCATGCATTATCACTCATTCACTGTCTGCCACCCTCCCTTATTCTGTCACTCTCTGTCTCTTTTCCTTCCTCCCACATTGTCCTTTCATCCTCGACCTACTTTCTTGGTGGCTGTGGTGGTGATGGTGGGTGTCGCTATACGACATGGAGCTCAGTGTGAGAAACACAATGCAGAGCTGGGACAGATTCTCTCCGCTGTCCAGATCAGTCTAGAGGATTGCACTACTTCTCAAGTCCACTACACAGCTCACTCATTCTGCACCTTATGTTTGTTTTGTGTCTTTGTTGAAGCACCTTGTGTACTGACAGCCTCTCAGTCAGCATGTTTCCCTTTTTAAATTGTATACCCACACATAAAACCACACGCACGTATTAGTCCCAGTCCATGTATTTCACAACCATCACTATCCCTGTGGGGCAGGTTCCTTGTAACAACCATTAAGGCAGCACTTTACCTTGTTTTCCTTTTCTCTCTGAAAGCATGTTAAATTTTATGCAAAGCACTATGTAAAACTGCCTTCTGTAGAATGTGATCCTAGTTCTTGATTTCAATAAATGGCAAGTGTACTGTGTATAGAAGGAAACAAAGCAAAACATGAAAAAGAGAGCACACAGGTTGATAGAAAATTTTTATGCTGCTGCCTCGACTTATTTTTCTTAGCATAAGGAAAATGCTAATTCAGTGCCAGAAAACCAGCCTGATGATGGTGTTCATCCTCACACCAGTGTGGGCTTGCTGTATACTCTGCTTTCTCATTCTCTCACATTTGTTTTCACCAGGGAAAGTGATCCTTGTATCCCACTGAGTAAAATTGCTTTTATGTCTGTAACAGTCTATTGTGTTTTTCCAAGCTGGTGTAGTTTTAACAGAATCTATGCATGCTAAAGAAGAGGCTATCTGTTAAGCTGCAACTGCTCCAGGTTTCAAACAATAAGAGCAATAAGGAGATGGACGCAATGGACACTCTCTTTCCATGTCTTGTTGTTTCACTTGACTGAACTATACTCAGCTGTAATGTCTTCTCCTTCTTTAGGTCATAGATGATGAGTACTACCAGTTTTGCAGTCTATGTGTTGTGCTGATGATTCATATGTTTAATTAACATAATCCACATACTTTGCTTTCTCTTTGAATTTTTTTTTGTTTTTGCATTTTTTTCTAGTTTTCTTTTTTTTGTTGGGATTTGGACAGAAAAAATGAGCTATTTGTAAAATGCAAATTGGGTCTGAAAACCTTTATATTTTCATTGATTTAAAAATGACAAATAATGCTGGAATGAGATATTTTATTATTACATTGACGGGGCCAGATGGTCTGTGATCTTTTCTCACCTGTGTTTGTTTTGGTCTGTCTGGCTGTGTTTATGTAGCTTGTAAGAAAAGATCATACATTCATTTAGCAACATTTTGCTCATCTGGGAGTAAAAAATTATGTTAACTAAATGCCAGCATAAAAGCATTACCTCTGGCTAATGTCCAACCATTGTTGCATATATATTGCATGCAGTTGTACATTGAATTGTTAGATGTTTTCCAATAATAAATTTAACAATCAGATAGCATTAGATTGGTTTAAAAAACATTTTTCTTTAAGAACATACAGTGTGGAAATACAGATGCATTACAGACTGCCTCTATCAGTCATCCTTCCCACTGCCATCTGTTAGTCTGTGCATGAATTTCTGTTCTTGTGGATTTAGGCTGGTGTGATCTGTCGTTGTCTAATGGCAAAGATTATTTAACTTTGGATCCACTTGATTAAACAACCACCCTAACAGGCTTCGACATTTCATGTTCTCACCTCATATCCTCAACTTTTCCCAGTTACCATGGTGATGGGGATCCCCACAGTGAAGCGAAAAGTGAAGTCTTATCTGTCAGAGACACTGCATTCGCTAATCGACAAGCTGTCACCAGAGGAGAAACTTGACTGTGTTATTATTGTCTTCGTTGGGGAGGTGAGATCTCATATTCACACAGTAGGAGTCGTAACAAGATGAATAAAAAAAATTGTGATAAAAAGTCTTCTTTTTCTAATGTCCATGGTCTTCCTGGTTTAATCTCTGCAGACTGACCTGGAATATGTTCACAGTGTTGTTGCCGACCTAGAGAAAGAGTGAGTATACTGTACTTCTCTGCTTTCTGAAAGAAGCACAGAAAGGTGGAAATACTATAAATGAGCGAAAAGACAGTGTTACCCTGTGCAAAGTGTGTGGGTGTTATTGTACTGTATTGTAATCAGTTAACTTTTTTCCTCAGGTTTTCTACAGAGCTGGGTTCAGGCTTGCTGGAGGTGATCTCTCCACCAGCTACGTATTACCCTGACCTCACCAACCTCAAAGAGACTTTTGGAGACTCCAGAGATAGAGTAAAGTAAGCAATTCACTTTGGCATGACGCCTGTGTTATCTGTGTTCAATGCTCTGATTTTAATTAGGCAAAATGTGATCATTTTGGAAATCATGGAGAAACAAGCCCTGGGAGAAAGGAAATGCAGGAGAGCTGTGATGGGGAGTGCAGAGAAAGTAGATGGATGAGTCAGGGGGGAGGTGGGAGGGAGCGAGCAAGCGAGAGCTTTTAGGTAGGCTGCCTGGTACTTAGTATTTCACAGGCATTTCTCAAAGTCAGATCAAGGTCATCAACAGCAGCAGCTTCTACTCTTTCTCTCTGCAGTGCTCACTCTTATTATCCTCTGCACTTATCTTCTTTTATAGTCAGCTAACAACTAGATTCATTAGAAATCTGTTTATGGTGCTATTTGTGCTGACTGCTTTTAGCTTGTACTTGGTTAATAGCCTCTAGGCCCAGAGGAATATGTGTTATGTTTGTATGTGGGTGTTTGTGAACACAGATGCTTCTGATGGTCTTCTGAACAGTTAGTATCTTGTCGAGCATGGGTGTGTGATATACAGTCCAGACTGTTTTTTTGCCCCAGACTCGACTTCACTGTATTCATTATAAAATTAAATGGGAACTATTAAAGTGCCAAGCTTCACTTTTAATTTGAATAGGTTTACATCAGTATTTAAAAAAACTGTATGTGGGATATAACCGTTTTAACAGACAATGCCTAAATTTCAAGGTTTCAAAAGTAACTGGCTACTCCAAGTTTCTTGGTCAGCTGTGTGTGAATTCAAGGTTAATTTATGTACAAAGGAGTTTGCATGTGGCTCAGAATCGACTGATAGTTGCTATTTAGATTGTGGTGGACTTCATGTGAATGTGAAGAGTAAAGAGGTAAAGACAAATCTATCAGAGATATCAAATGTAGTGTGTTTGTCAAAATCAGCTGTTGAATATAAAAAAAAAAAAGAAAAGAAAAAAAACGGGTGCACACAGGAAAACTGTAGCCCAAGGGGCACAAGTAAAATCCCCTTTATGACTACACACAAAGTCTAGAATGTTCTTCAGGATGTAGGCGTATGTTTCCTTCTCAACGTATAAGACTAAGACTTCCTGACCATAACCACAGGACTCATCACAAGATACAAATGCCGAATAGCTTAAAAAACAGAAAGGCCAGTTTGCAGTTCACGAAAGCATACCAGTAGAGTTATAGAACAAGGTTTTATGGCGTGATAAGACAAATATCAAGCTCTATGAGAAAGGAACAGCTCATGATGCAAACACACTGCCTCATCTGTCTGACGGTGGTTCTGTTTTGACTTTTTCACATGTGGCTTCCAATGAAAGTGGCACACTGGCATTTATTGATGATTTCACTGCTGTTGATAGAAGCAACAAGATAAATGCAGATGTGTACAGGAAATTTCTGCGTGCTCAGATTCAACCAAATGCATCAAAACTCATTTGACAACATTTCATCATACAGTGGGAATACAATCCTAAACAAACATCTGAAGCAGCTCTTCAGGGTGAAAGAGGTGGCATATCCTTGATGAACTGAATCAGACCTCAGTATAAGAGCTGCATCTCACATGCTGGAACAGTAAAAGACAGACGGACCCCACAACAAGCAAAAGATGAAGCTGTCTGCAGTGAAGGCAGAGATATAGGTCTCTAGATACAGTCTGTTGTTGCCGAGAGTTTTCTACAAAATATAAAATGAGGATTTTTGTTTGATGTCATGTGCTTTGTGTCCAGTTATAGTACCTTTGAAACCGTAAATGTAAGCACTATGTGTTAAAAGGTTTGTATCTCACACACAGATCTCTTTATTTACTGATGTAAACCTACCCAAAGTAAAGTTGAGATTTGCCATTAGGCAGGTGGAAGAACAAAAATGTGTAGCTGTCCAAATGCTTCAGCTGGCACACACATTCACTCAAGTATTGAAGAAGTACTGTATAATTACATACCCTCACTGCTGAAAGTGCAGTAACACTGAACCACCTGGCTCAGTTTAAGGACTTCAATTTTGTGGCATTTGTTCATTTGACTGGGGTGTTAAAAGTGCACGTGTGTGTTTGTGCACTGAGGAAAATCTGGGTAACTTGTGACTGCTAATGGACAGCACTGAGTCAGGACAGCAACTAGGGCAGATTATTCTGTTCAAACAATTAGTGAGACAGCATTGGTTTATAATTTTTTTGAAATAGTCTGCTGTTGTAATATTCAGTATATCTGTGACTACCATATTTGTACAGTTACATTATTTGAATAAGAAGTAGTGTTTGTGACATGCTTTCCAAAGGTATAATATCTCTGAAGATACTTTACAATGGATTCAGTATTTATGTGTGTACTTTATGTGTGTATATTGTGAGTGTTCATGATGATTTCTGCTTTATTTAGATGGCGAACAAAGCAGAATCTGGACTATTCCTTCCTCATGATGTACGCTGTAAGCAAAGGGGTATATTATGTTCAGGTATGTCCAAATAAATAAATGTTCCAATAGTGACTTGTTAAAGTGCATTTTAAGAAGGGCTCTGTAGAACCAGCGTAAAAGCATATTACTAGGCGAACACTGGTTTGTTGTCAGTTTGGAGCACGTCATGGCAAGCATGGCAAATATATGAAACGTGTGTTCTTGCAGTCAGTTCAGTTCAGTTCAGTTTAACTTTATTGTCCCAAAGGGAAACTTGTCTCGCAGTCAGGTACACATAAATAGCACAAGATACACAAAGACACACGGGCTAATATAAGTTAAATGAACCAGTGTTTTTTTTTTTAACTGGAGCCAGTTTCACTTATTCTTGGCCTAATCCTCTTAGCAGTAATCGGTTTTCTTGGCTAAACTAGGCATCCAATTTGGGAATGTTTATATTAATGTTTACTCTCAGTAGATTTAAAATGCAACCAGCCGTGGACACTTTAGTTTAACTGTGTTGTTAATCTGCCATCTTTGTCTTATGGATAATGTGTGGTTTCCATTCTGTGCTCTCACCTGAAGGGAGGAGGTATCATCTCTCTGACATCTACTGCTAGTTTAGCATAGCAACTCAGCAGTGTTGTTTAGTTTACTTCATGTCCTTGTCTCAACATAGCTCCTTTAGAGTCTCCTTCCTGCTTCCTCCCCTCTCCATCAACAATAAACCCTTTCTGTTAAAGTGATCTCCTCTGTCTTACATTTTGCACTTTCTGTGCCTGTGTTTGTTCAGCTGGAGGATGACATAGTGGCCAAGCCCAACTACTTTGCCACAATGAAGAACTTTGCTCTGCAGCTCTCGTCAGAAGACTGGATGATCTTGGAGTTCTCTCAACTGGGTTTCATTGGTACAATCCATTAAGCACCTGATCACTACTTTGCATTCGCCAAGGGCCTGTCAGATCAGTGTAGTCAGCTTGCAAAGCTGAACAGTGGCTTTCCTGGCTAAATTGTTTTTATAAAATGGTTTACAATCCACTTGACAAGGCATTCCTATACTAAGAGACTTGCAGTGTTTATGATAAACAGTCAAATACAACATGGACAGATCTGGAGCAACCAGTAAAGATAATATGAAAATTATATTGATTGCTGTGGAAATTATGTCAATGCAAAGTAATATGGTTTGGCGGGGAAAAGCAAATCCAAATTAGGCACATCATTACTAATATGTAAAAAATGAATGATAAATTTTTTCAAGTAAAACAGATTTTTGTTTGTTTTTGTTCAGATTAAGTGTTCACAGTAATGGCTCTGTCAGTGATTAATTAACCTGATATACTTGATGATTTTATTTGTATCGTAACTTTGTTTTAAATTATTCAGCTGACAAAGATATAGTTGTAATTGTAAACAGCCGCACTGACTATAGTTCACCCTGGTTTTTTGCTGAGAATATTTTATATTTTCAAAGCTGGCCTCAGATTTCCAGAAGAGTTTATTATGGCTGATATAAAAAATGATATGAAAAGCAAAAGTGCTCTGCTTGTCTTGTCCACTTGTATTTATTAGTATTATTGTGTGGAGTGTTTTTGTGTATATTGGGTTTTGTAGATAGATTTTTGTCAACATACTAATGGTGTTCTTGAAGGCAGCTAATAACACTGGTTTTGTCCTCTGTTATACTGTTGGTGACCTTCTGTTGTCAACAAAATATTTATTAACAGTTCATGTTCAAATGGAAAAAATCTTCTAGAATATCCAATGTGCCTGTGGTATTTTCACTTGTGGATGTTTGTGTCTCTCTTATCATAACTCTTCAAATAATGTATTATACAAACAGTTTGATTAATTTTATATTATATATATCTTTTGCAGGCTTTTTATGATTTTTAAAAAGACAGTTTCCACAGGAAAAGGCTGATTTATCACATTGCTTCCATTTTATTGTACTTTTTTTATTTACAGTGCAGCAACAACTCTCTAAAGCCCTGTAAAAGGTTTCTATCATCTTGTTGCAAATAATTAGTTAATGGTGCTGAGTACAGCTGTGCAGGATCAATGAATGCCTAGAAACTTTAAACGTCTTTATCCTCTTTTCCCTACAGGAAAAATGTTCCAGGCTCCAGACCTAAACCTCATTGTTGAGTTTATCTTCATGTTCTATAAAGAGAAGCCCATTGACTGGCTGTTGGACCATATACTCTGGGTCAAAGTCTGCAATCCAGAGAAAGATGCGGTAGTCACAATAGTTAATCTATGGATTTGAGCACATAAGGGGATGTAAGGCGAATGAATGCCTTATCCGTACCTTTCCTCTTTTCCAGAAACATTGTGAACGTCAGAAGTCCAGCCTGCGTGTACGGTTCAGACCCTCCCTGTTTCAACATGTGGGACTCCATTCTTCTCTTGCTGGAAAGATCCAAAAACTCACAGTGAGTCTCACACCCTCAGTTGTTTATTTCCTTTGTAGAAACACTGACTTTCCCTCTGTGCCTCTTTCTGTAGGATAAAGACTTCCTGAAGCCACTACTCCACAAGATGCATGTCAACCCACCTGCTGAGGTTTCCACTTCAATGAAGGTATCACTCCAGAATTCCTATTTCTTTACTATATAGTTTTATCTGGTTCAAAGGAATAAAAAAATGAACTGAAGTCACTATGCCCTAAATTGTCACTGATCAAAGTGAAACAAAATGTGTATTGTGTCACTTAGGTGTATCAGGGTCACACGCTGGAGAAGACGTACTTAGGAGAGGACTTCTTCTGGGCCATTACTCCTACCGCAGGAGACTACATCCTCTTCAAATTTGACAGACCTGTTAGCATAGAGAGGTAAATATGAAGGAGGGATTTAATATTATTATTTTTATTATAATTCAGGTTTAACTTCAGTGTGTGTGCGCGCATGTGTGTCTATGAGTCTCCAGGGATCAGGATGAGCTAATGAGAGCGCTCTAAAAATGGCATTCTCAGGCCAGCTTCCTCCTCTCTGCGGAGCTGGGGTAGAAAGGGAACAAGACAGTGAATATAAAGGGAGCTGATAGCGAGACCGAAGGCTTGGCTCAGAGCAGACCTAAAATTTTTTAAAGAAGTTTATATTTGGTCTTGTGGTGATTGTGTCCGCTTCTCTTGTAAAGTTAATGTTACGACAGCAAGAAGAGTATGAGAGACAGTCAGTCAGTAAGTAAGTGGAAGTCATTGGGAAAGAGGCCATCTAGCGTTCCACCGTCTGATTCTGAAGTGTTTTGTGTCTGCATTTGAGTGACACCAATTACACTGGCTCAGTCTGTATTGCTGTGCTGATTAGACAACATCTGGTCAGGAGACGGGATTCTTTATCATCTGTCAATGCCTCTGTGTCTGCTCAGCATTCTTGCTCTGTCTCCAACTCTCTGGCTGTTCAACATTTAATCTAAGCACCCACAAACAAAAGTGAAACTATGTTTCACTTAGATGTTTCAGATTTTTACAAAAAGGTAAACGTGATGATTTAATTCTTGTTTGAATCTATCAACCATTAATCAAAATCAAAAACTACAGTGCTGTGAAAAAGTATTTTCCCCCTTCCTGATTTTTTTTTATTTTGCATTTTTGTCTCACTTAAATGATTCAGATCATCAATTAAATGCTTTTTCACATAGAGCCAGGCAGGTTTGTGACAGCTTTTTTCCCGCAATAAATGAAATCATCATTATCATTTGTTTTTACTTAAAAATTGTTTGATCTGAATCATTTTAATGTGACAAATCATCTGAAAGGGGGCAAATACTTTTTCACACACAAGTGAAGCTCATATTTCACACTGTGCTTATGCTTTGTGTATTCAAATCATCCTGCAGTTGCTCTGAAATCTACTGAGATTTCGCAGCTTTTCCTGGATAAAAAGATATTGGACTGAATATTTTATTGTTTAAAACCTGTAGCTATGACCTGAATATGAGATCTAAGAAGCACAAGCTTTGAGATTTTCAGTTAAGTCCTGATAAACACAAGGGATGGATGTAACATACCCATTTTACCATTTCATGCACATAACATCTGATGTCACACAAGTGAATTGATGGAGTGTGTGTATTTGTGTGGCAGCTGTCATTGGGGTGCAAGAGTGTGAAACCATAGATGTAAATTTAAAAATCTAAACCAAAATTCTTGATTTGATTGGCAGGTTTCTATTTCGCAGCGGTAACCAGGAGCACCCCGGGGACAAGATCGAGAACACTACAGTGGAAATATTGCCTGCTCGGGTAGGAAACACCCGTTCTCTCTCTCACCCACATGCGCACACACGCATGCACACATCTGTCACCCCTGTGCAAATGCCTCTGATTAGATTGCACTGAGTGGTTGTTGGGGACATATCACATTGATTATTGACAGGAATGTGAGCATGACAGAATTGTTTGCTCTGCCAGCAGCAGTACATTTCTGACACTGATCCACACTTCCAGTACAGGCACATGAGCTAGCTAGCTATTCAAAGGCTGCTCAAATGATAAATAATTTTGCCTTACATTTTATTCTACCTTCCACCTTCCCCTGTGTTCATATGTTAGGAAGCTGGACTGCAGACCAAAGAGAAGTATAAACGAACAGAGGACCGTTTTTACAGAATTGGTAAGTGGATTTGACAGTCTGCTCCTGGTATGTGTGTTACTGCATACAAACACTGCAACATCGTGATCAGATTACACACTCACACTAATTCAATTCAATTCATCTTTATTTGTATAGCGCCAAATCATAACAAAGGTCATCTCAAGGCACTTTACATAGCAA
>JAUMHL010000014.1:8890657-8906937 GCA_032362345.1 Sandelia bainsii
GACACAGTGTTTCGAACCAGTTTGCTTCAATAGAGTGAAACAGGCTTCGGAGCTTCAGTGTCAAACGTCCCATCTCTCCCAGTTTTCGTAAAGTAACGTTTACTCGCAAATGTGTGACACCGGTGGATTGAACAATTCTTCACAATGGCCTTGAGCTTGTAAATCATGGTGTAACCGTAAATCTTAAAGGTTCAGTGTCCATGTAAAAAGTTAAATTTAAGGAATCTCTAATCAGGATGATCCACACACGGATATTCAGTTGTTGCTCTAGTGTACATGTGCAATCTCACCTCACCTCGCTGCGGTGCCGCTGAAAATACAAGTCGCTCCGGCTAAAAGACCGACAATACCCATTTGGGAGGCAAACGAAGACTGGAGAGGACGGCGACGCGAAGAGCTCTCACTCTGCGGTGATTCCTGCGCACCACAAACTGCACTGAGAAGCAGGTCAAGTGCGTAAATTGTTTGTATATGTAAAGAGTTTATCCAGTGCAAATGTCTCATAGTTGAGTTTTAATAAATATACCAACTCTAGCTTGTCTAAATTGCGTGAGGTAATGCACATATTTTCATGACTGAATAGTGGATCAGTTTTTCTTACATAAGTGATTCCTCTTTTCACAATCTATGGCAGTGACGACATTTCTGGCACTGTCGCCTCACAGCTAGAAGGACCCGGGTTCGATCCCCGGGTCGGCCGGGTACCTCTCTGTGTGGAGTTTGCATGTTCTCCCCGTGTCTGCGTGGGTTCTCTCCGGGTACTCTCCGGCTTCCTCCCACCATCCGAAGACATGCATGTTAGGTTAATTGGTGACTCTAAGATTGTCCGTAGATGTGAGTGTGCATGGTTGTTTGTCTCTATGTGTCGGCCCTGCGATGGATTGGCGACCTGTCCAGGGTGTACCCCGCCTCTCGCCCGATGACAGCTGGGATAGGCTCCAGTACAACCACATCCAGCACCCCCCGTGACCCTTACGAGGACAAGCGGTTAAGAAAATGGATGGATTAAGTAGCATAGAGCTTTTTCTTCCTTTTTGAAGCACTGTGTATGAGGCAGAACATTCTTGCAGACCAGTTCATATCCTTTAATGCCACTTAATTCATTAACATACACTCATTTGTTACTGAAGAGCATTTATTCATTATGCAGTTTCAGCAGGCATCTCCCAAACTCTCCTCCCTAACTCTGCATGTACAAGGTCAGAATTGACTCAGTAACAGTAGTTCAAACTAAAACAGCATTTGGCAACACCAGTCATATCAACGTAAATTCTGTAGCCTACCTGTAAGCAAAATAACATTTTTAAAATAAAAAACACAGTCTCTGTTAATTTTGTACAGTAAGGTACATTGGAACCCATACATTTCCCTCTGGGATTAATTACGTTTTTTTTTAAATAAAGTGACAACAGAAGAGGTGTTGCTGATAGTTGGTACAATAACGAAATATGCATTATTTTCCTCAAGTGTAAAAACATGTTTGATGGGTGCTCTTACTTGGATATTTTTGCAATCATATACAAATGCCATAGTATAAAGCAGTAGGTTTTTAATCTTCATGCTGGTTAAACCGAAGTTTTTATCATATTTTGATCAGAAACGTCTGCATAAGTCAACCGAGTGCTGTAAAACTGAAAAAGCCAAATATGAAGGGCTATCAAACCTCTGTAGTGCTGCATATAACCTGCAGAAATATCTCTAATAAATACATGTATCTGATGTTATGTAACTATAGAATAACATGATGCACCACTTTTAAAGCCCACTATTTGTGAACCAGTTCCCCCAACTTCACAAATCACATTTGATAAGATGGCACTGGTGTAAAAATGCCAGAGAGTAGTGTGAGAAATGCACTTCTCAAAGATCTGTGCTTGTTATACAAGAGATATTGTGTGTTAATATTTATGTGACTGAAGAAGAAAGGTGAGAAGAAGGAACGACAGGGGGAGGAAAACAACAGACAAGAGGTTAAAAACACTGAAATAAATGAAATAAGGTTGTTGACTTACAGTGACTAATAGTAGGACAGTTCAGGACCTGAGAAACATCTTAACAGGCAAAGACAAAAAACAGTTGATAAAGCTGATCATCTGCTGTTTTGCATACTTGGATTTAAAGCTACACTGGGCAACGTTACATGTAGGCAGCTCCAAATTGCAGCAAGAAGGTGACAAATGTCATTTCTTACTGGCTTTCACCACAAGGTTCTTGCAGCACTGACAAATAAGGTGATTTTAGTGATCTCATCCTCACTTTGTTATTTACACTGGAAATTTCTACATATAAATTTTGCCTTGTGTAGCCCCTTAAAGAATGAGGCTGGCATTATTTTATATATTTTTATTGTCAGCAAATTAACTAAAAATAACATGCATAACTCTGAATGTTCATATGACATAAAATTACCCAAATGTTTCACATATTTTTGCATTTTTGGGACCAACATTTGCACTAGTCTTCTTTTTTCTTAGACTTCTTCTACTTTCCAAATGATTTTGGACTGAGTAGATCAAATTCAGAAGAGTCAATTTATAGGGTTTGTGACACCAAAATGTATTCACTATTATATAGCTGCTCCTTTCCTAGTGACTGTCTATGGGAAATGTGTGTTGTGTAATTTTTCTTTCTTATCTACTTTACTATATCATTTCTACTATGTTATATCATTTTCTATATCATTTTTTTATATGAGTTATGTTACCCCATTTTTCATATGGTATCTAATAAATATATGTGTAAAACTTTCCTCTGACCTCAGAAGGCCTGCATGAAAATTGAAATTGGCCCACTGGACTAAAAGTATAAAATATTGCTTAATTATTAAGTGAAAAATTCCATCCAAATCTAAGAGGAGAAATGTGTGGCCTGCTGGGGTAAAAGGAAATCATTTGATGAATATGGGTGTGTCAGAAGAAGAGGGCTGATCTACTCATGACTGTAACAAAGGGAAGGGGTCAGTCAGGGGACGTGGAAAAGTACTGGGTTTCCCCAACACGGTGATGGGAAAATTGCTGACTGGGCAAAAGAAGGGTATCACTTGAAACAGAAATGTGCTGACGAGTGGCATTCTTGAAGGATAGTTGTGGTCCCCAAGATGGTGTAAAAGATTATGTATAGACAAAGAGATTTCAGACGCAGATCAGGATTTGTGGCTCACTAGGTTTGCTGTCAGTTTGACAAATAAACCTTTTTGCACTTCAACTTTTGCCTGAAGTCTGCCTGATTATTTTTGAAGAAGATTTCCAAGATCATCTACTCTGTTCTCAAGAACATAAATTTCTTCACAACATGTGCCTCACATCATCATCATCCCCTCACATGCGCCTCACATGAGGGATGTTAAAAAACTACAGTGCCTATGTTTACTGATGAAGAAACATGTTAGTCAGTGCACTGGTGAAGCTCACTGAATAGTTTGTGAACAAAAACTATGGTACAGAATGAGATATTTGAGGCTTTGGATACACAGACAAGTCTTAATTTTTGGCTTTGGGATTTGTTGACAATAAGAAAAATATATAGAATATCACCTGCCTTAACTTTTATCTGACAAAATAAATGGTAAAAGCAGTGGTCCATGAATCACAGGGTAAGTGGTTCGATTCCTTGTTCCTGTTTACATGTCGAAGTGTCCTTGAGCAAGACACTGTACCCGAAGTTGCTCATTGTGTGTGTTAAGTGTAACTTGTAAGTCACTTTGGATAAAATTAAATGTAAAAGCAACTGAACAGACACAGATACGTGTGCCAAATCATCTTTCTTAAAACTGAGATATTTGCACATCTGATTTCTGGGGATGTTAAACAGACTCAAATGTAGTGCCCTTAGGCTTTGTGATGCTACTAATGGTACAGCAGCCAACAGTGGTGTCTGCATTAGCCACAATGTAACACAGAAATGTATCTTTACTGGTTTTGCTGTGAAATGTCTGTGAAAACTGTGTCATTCTAGTAATACTAAGAGGAGAGAGGGAATCGCTATAAAACAATCTACAGTAGCACTGGCACTCAGACATTAACAGTGACTAAGCACATAACAATGGGGCTGTTCCAGTTTGTGTTGGTGTTTATATTTGTGTGGGGCCATCATTGTTATCCTTATCAGTCTTAAGGTTTTCTCCATTTAGAGAGGTCCGCTTAAGTCTCAACTTTCCCATATGTCCCCTCTGGAGGGCGATATTGTTTGGGGAAGGCCTTGAGCTGGAGAGAGTTAAAGGCGTACTTGCGACATCCTACATTCTTCATGGTGTTCTCTCTTCTGCAGCCCTCACTGAGGAGAAACAGAAGTCATACATTATTTACTCTGGCAAATACATTAGTTTTCTAATGAAATCTGGTGCAGAGACTGAACTGACCTGCGCATACAGTCCAAAGCCTGGTAGAACACCTGTGGGGCCAGAGCATGCTCCTGCTGCAGGATCTGACACTGCTCCAAGGTCAGAGACATGGCAGTGCGGTCTTTGGCGCTCTTACAACTGGTGAAACGCACTCCATTCAGGCGCCGACATGCCTTTAAGATTTAGAGAAAGAGATTAGAGGAGAAAGATGGGAGCTTTTAAATCTGGGGGCTGAATATTAAGACATGAAAAACAAGTGCACCTCAGCCGCCTGCCACAAAATCTCCACATTCTTGCTTTTCTTTCCGTTCACATTCTGGCTCAGCAATTTGAGCAGGTCAGGCAGACTTGTGGTACTGCGGGAGCATGGGAGGCCTGAGAAAAAGAAAATAGTCAAGGAGGATTGAGGAGGGGTGTGAAATATGAGTAAAACTTTATGCTAACAGTTTGCTGCGTGTATACAGACTCACAGTCTTCTGGCAGGACTTCTTTAAACTGATCGTAGTATGAGCTGAGGCGAGTCATGCTCTCCATGTTGATCACTTCCTGTAGTGACGTGTCTCCAAACCTGGTATGAGTATGATATTAAAGTTTCTTTCAACTTTTCATCTCATGACTATCGCACACAACCTGTTACTGTCCTGCTGCTCTGTACTAAATTGGAGGTTAATTTCACAATATTTCCTTAATCTTCTGTACAACCTGTGTTATCAAGGAAGCAAATATGTTTTTAAAGTAATATTCACAACAGTTTTGCTAATAACTGACCAGTCACTGGTTGATGTCTTGCCCAGCAGTGGCTATATGAGCATGTAGAAAAATTCTCATTGCTCTACCTATAATTATTAAAATTTCTTTTTTTTAATACTTTCTTTTTTAACATTTTTCTTACCTGCCTCACCACATCAATAATAAATTAAACGTTGCCAATTATACATAGTGAGAGTTCATGTCTTCATGTCTAACCTTATGAGAAATACAAAACATCAGTTTTGTTATTTGCACTGTCAGATGCACATAGATTTAATTTTAAATTTTAAATGCATAAAATGTTGTCTATCAATCTACACTTAATAACTCATAATAACAGTGAAAAAACACTGTTCCATACTAAGATCAACAGCATCTAAAAACTTGCCAAACTTGCACTTTTTGTCTGGGGTGCCCTTTCTGCTTCCCGTTTCTCTGCCCCTGAGGCTTACTGTAACCTTCCTGCACTCTAGTCTCAGTGACTCACTTCTCAGCCAGTGTCTGCTGTTCATTGATCCCCACGTTGAACAGGACGGGCTGCACACGCAGCAACATCCCATTTTGGATTTCTCGGGGCAGTGTGTCAAACATTGCTCCCGGCAATGGGACCCTGACATTGAAGCCACTCCTGTTTCCTGTGATCACCGGCAGCATGTCCGGGGAGAAAGCCGAAGTTGCTTGGGTAACTTTAAAGGTGACGTTTCTCAGGTCCATTACTCCAACGCTCATATCCTCCAACATGGCCAGTTCCTCCCCTTTAAGAAGTCAACACAGGGGTTCAGCTCACACAGATGCATCTGCAGATGATTTTCTGCCAAATATTCCTTCTACAAAATTCAGCCCATATTTTACTCAATATTTATATGAGAAATAAATAAATCTTTATTCTTGTTATTTGTATGTTATACCATTATCACTGGTTATGACCTATTTCAAACATCCTGAACTCTACAAGAAGAATGCAATTCAGATTTAGACAGCACGTATAAATATCAAGAAATTGCTCTGTGATTCAGTTTTTTGTATTGATGGTTCATGATACATTTAAATGGTTACAGGTTAGCGGTCCTTAGATCTAACATTTCTAAACATTAGAAATTATGTATTTCTGCTTTATTGCACTTTGTTAGAGCTTTCTATTTTCTATGTGATGGTGAATTTCTAAACAAGCATACATGCAGGAAAACTTTCACACATGCTCCTCACACACAGGTTACCATAGGTGCTGAGCAGGCTCTCATACTGCACCAGTAAACCAATGGTGTGTAGTTGCCTGAGGAAGCCCGAGTCACAGAGAGAGTTCCTCAGTTTGAGAATGAAGCCGCAGATCAGAGCTGTCAGCTGTAAGCAGCACAACTCATATCATTATAGCAATAGTATGTACACTGTGTTTTTCTCCAAAACTACAAACTAAGGATGTCTTTCAAACTATGTATGAAAGACATGTACGCACCGTCTGGCAGAAGACAACATCCCGGCGGTACTGCAGAGTGAGGCTCATGCCAATGGTGGGGGCGCTGTCCTGCATCAGTAGAAAAACCATGGCCTTCTTCGCTTTGTCGCTCATCAGAGTCACACAGTCTGTCAGTGTAGTGAGAAGAGGATACAGAGCGTCGCTCCACTCGCCTGCACACACAGTGCACAATTTACACACTTTTACACACATATGTAAATACAGAATGCGCAGACAGTGCACATAGAATTTAGTGCATCTGCATTTAAAGATGTTTTAACATTTATTGATCAGCAGCTCAGACTATATTTGGGCCACAAGAACATGATTGATTCAATATACTTTACAGCTGAGAACCATAATGTCCTGAAATTATTAATTTTTCCACAGTATTTTCATTTATTGGTCAGAGCAGGGTCTCTCAAGCTTTTCAGTCCAGTAAACCCCTTTTTAGTAGCTGTCACACATAAATATAGAGAAATCATATAATACACCAGTCTTAAAAATTCCCTGTACACTTTTCTGCATTATAAACATCCCACCATGGTCTTTTGACTGCAAGACTGAGAAACTCAGTAATCTGAGACATTTAGTTACTTTGTTTTTTTAATTAAATTCTTCAATGTAAGATAATAAAGTTTCACTTTTATTGTTATGAAATATTGCAGATGTTCTTATAATTTAACAAAATTAATTCTGGATTTTAAAAAAGTTGATTCAAATTAATTAAACAATATTTTAAAAGAGTTTATCTTAGATCTTAATAAATGACATAATGCTGCAATTTATCATTAAATAATAATCAAATTGCTGATAACAGATAGCCTATTTTTTATTTAATTTAAGCGTTTATAAATATTTTTATATAAAAAAGAAATATTGCTCTCACCTGGGGATGTCTTTTCTACTTCTGGGCGGTTATCTGCATGATAGAGTGTTAAGAGAAAGTTTCAAAAGTGAAGTAAAAACAAACTCTAGCTGTGTTTTCAGCTTAACATTGTTTTTCATATTTGAACAGCCAGAAACACTGAAGCAGTTTGAGTGTGATTAAGAACGAACCCACAGATGTGATCAACAGGATGGGAAAAGCATGCAGGAATCTGGTGAGGGGATGATGATGATGGTGACGGTTGATGATTTTTTGATGAACATGATAGATATGGTTATAGACAAGGCATGATGGGTGCAGTGATGATGATGGTGATAATGATGATGACGATTATGATGATTAAGAAAGTGCTTTGGATACTATGGATACCTCATGCAAGTCAAACATTTATATACTATGTATCTTTGAACATAGATGTGAGATCAATCACATGTGTGTGTGTGTACCTTTCTTAGTGTTACTTGGCTCTTCATCGGCGAGCAGGAAGACATCCTCAGAACTACTGTCACTCTGGAGTTTGTCTCGCTGTAGCAACCTGTCAACCTTCTGGATCACACACTCCAGGCTCTTTTCAACATTTAGCCATACCTTCTCCTACAAACACACACATATTGCTAATGAAGTTAGTAAAGATAAACAAAGAACAAGACATTAAAGAGGCAGATGGGCTTTCTCTTACCCACTCCTCCTCATGCAAATCTGCCTGCAAGGAAGCACGCTTGTTTTTACTCCCTTCGCTGCCCTCTGGAGGAGCTGCGTGGCGAGAAGGTGAGGTGGCAGCACGAGATGGAGAGGTGGGGTGCCGAGAGGGGGAACGGGATGGGGAACGACAGGAGGGTGAGAGGGAAGAGGAGGATGGGGACGGAGTGCCTTGCTGAGAGATCTCTGGGCAGGCAGCTGCAAGAGCGAGGATCGCAGAGGAAAGCAGCTTGGAGTCACACACGGCCACCAGCTGACGAGTCTGCAGGAGGAGAGGAGGAAGACAGGGCAAGAGACATTCGAGAAAGTCCATAAACCCTGACAGGGCAACAGTGGTGCAGATGCACTGTATGATTGAAACATCAATCATCATTATTGTAAATTCAACATGTATAAAGTCACCACAGTAAACTGAAGCAGGTATCTGTATAGTGTAATTACTTATTCACATCACAGTTTATAGAACTGCTATGATCATTATTATTATTATTATTATTATTAAAAATCAGGGTGAAATTGTTGATTATGATATTTTGTGTTAGTTGTCAGTAATGTTTAGAGATTTTATCTTACATCATAAAACAATGTTTTGTGGTCTATGTTAGATTAGAGCAGTGATTGAACATTTGTGAACATTTTGGATCTTCTCTGTTTCTGCATATAAAACATGACCAGATTTTCCCTGCAAGTTATAAAACTAGATACAGGGAACCCGATTAGACAGGAGAGACAAAAATTACACCTATTCATTTATTTATTGTGGCATTTTATCCTAACTAAGTTTGTAAGGATTCTCGCTCATTCCTTCTTACAGAACAGCTTCAACTATGATCAGGATTTGACACCCCTGGACTAGAGTTTGTTTGTACAACTCGGAATTCATCAATCCATTAATGATAAAGAGCTGTCCTGTTCCTGAGCCAGAAAGAAGACCCAAATCATGATCCTGATGGGATAAGGTTCTTATGTTGGAATGCAGTGTTGACTGTCGCCAAATGTAACGCTTCTCATTTAAACCAATTCTACATCATAAATTGGCATACACTGGTCTCATCCACCCACAGAACATTGTTCCAGTAACCTTCTCACATGACACTGAGAAATTTGTAGAGGGGCACCAATTTTCTTTTTGGAGTACAGTGGCTTACTTGTTACTGCTATACGCAAGACTAGTTGTTCAATGGTTATGGTGAACTCATAAACACTGATATTAGCCACTGCAAGAGAGATCTTTTACCTTGATGTTACCCTGGGGCTCTTTTTGGACCTGCTGGACTATTACACATCTTGCTCCATCTTGCTCTTTATTGTCCTGAATGTTCTCCATCTCTACACAATCTGGCTGACAAGTCAAGTAGTGGAGTCCAAACTGTTTAGAAATTCTTCTGTAACCCTTTCCAGCCTAAAGAGCAAAAAAAACTCTTCATCTGTCTTCAGAAATATAATTTGTATGGGCCATGACAAGCTTTTCTGTCAAGGTCAGACTTTGATAGTGAAGACTCAGATTTCTTTAAATAAGGCAGGACTTCCCAGATTTATAACTGATTGTCATTCCATTGACTGACACATCCATCCATTACCCTAACCACTTTTCCTGTTAAGGGTTGCAGGGGAGCTGGAGCCAATCCCAGCTGTCATTGGACGGGAGACGAAGTGCACCGTGTACCCGGAGAAAACCCACGCTGGCACAGAGAGAACATCCACACAGAAAGACAACCACCCGACCGGTGCATTCAAACCGTTATCCTTCTTGATGTGAGTTGACAATGCTAACCACTATTTGTTAAGATTGGATCATTTTCCTTGGTAAATGGTCTAAACCTACTAAATGCTATTGTATGTTTTATATCATTTGGAACTCCCTTTATCTAGGTTTATGTCTTGCATGAAAATCTGATTTAGATCATATTTATGTATAAATAGAGAAAAGGGTTCACAAAATTTCAAATGCCAAAGGTTTTAGATTTAAAACATTTTTGTAACCATGAAACTGTACTGCTCATGAAAGCTAACAGAAATTGAATCAACAAAAAACATAAAAATAAATAAAAAAATAATACTTTCTCACCAGAAGTGTTTATATCCATGTGGTAAGAGATAAAATCGAGGTTAAGGGGTCGAGAGTGAAAGACAGAGGACAATGTTTGGTGAGATTAAATGGAGAAGAAACTATAAGTTAATTTCTCTTACCTTCTCTGTTAGGATGGCCAGGGTTCTCTCCAAAGCGTTGGCTGAGCGTTCTTTGGCAGCTCGTGACAGACGTTCTGTGTAGTAACACACCTGTGTCTTCAGAGTGTTAATTTGACCAATCAGCTCTTTTGCTTTCACAACATCCTGAGGCTGGAAAGGCATTCCTTTAGAGCCAGAGCCAGCAGAGCTTTGGCTGTGCATTGATGTGTGTGAGGAAGACAGAGATACAAAAAAGAAATGAAATTATGGAGAAAGTGTGGTATAGACAGCAATGCCAAAAACACACAAAGATGACACATAATCTTACCTCTCCTCCTCATAAGTGCTGAATAAAGTAAGTCAAAAAAAATTCAGAGAGAAATCAGAACAAAGATTAATCTCTTGTAAAAACCCAACACCACCAATTAACCTGTGGCTCCTTGTTTCATGTTTAGCTCTACTCACTTTGTCCTGGCTTCGTCAAGCTTGTGCAGCAGTTTTCGGAGACCGCAGCCTTTAAAGCCTTGATGATGTGCTGCAGGAGCTCCAATAGTCACAACATCATATGTCCAATCTGCTCAGAACATACAGGGCAAAGTATGAAATAAGATACAGAATAAATAGTATTAGACATCTGGACTGTTTACTGGACACATATAAACTTGCAGTAAACATGTGCCCACAAAAACCTACCATAACCAGACTCTCCCTGTACTCTCATTCTCTGGATGTGAAGGTTAGTGGGAATGAACTCCAGTTTCCTCTCAGCTTTCAAGGTGCTAGACTTAAATGAAGGACCTGAGAGGAGACACAAAGCAGGAAAAATATTTGTATATAACAGAATATAATCCATAGTCCAAAATATTATATTTAACATGAAAATACATGTCACACTGCTCACAGAATATTTTCACTGGAACACGCTTGCCTGTCAAACATACTTATCCTTTAAACTCAATGCCCCTGGTTTGTAAAGCTAAAATTTTGTTGTAAATTTGTAGAAATCAAGTCAAAACTGAGGTTGGCCTCCTCATTTGATGTCACAAATCTTCTGAGACTTGACCCCCACAGACACACAAATTACATTATACAGTACAGCTGTTTTTACAGGCTGTGTAGTACTCCAAGCCACTATTTGACTTTAACTTTAAGTTAAAGTCATAGAAGTTCTATAAACTGTGATGTGAATAAGTAATTACACTATACAGATACCTGCTTCAGTTTACTGTGGTGACTTTATACATGTTGAATTTACAATAATGATGATTGATGTTTCAATCATACAGTGCATCTGCAATTTGAAGGGACAAACCTGAATAAAACTCCACAAATCCTCCACAAGCTTGAAAAAACTTGAGATTTAGTTTTTGGCTATACTGTTCAGGCACAATTTTGGCATGTCCAATTGGCATTAAAATGATATATAAAATATTTGTTGTTCTAACCTTTATACTCGTGTAGGTCACTTATAGTTTCCTGGTATGTGAGGATGATGGTCTGGTACTGAGTGATGATCTTCCTCCTCAGGTTTTCCCAACACGGAGACAGCTCCCCCAGTTCTTCCAGCTCACACACCCTGTGAAACACAAAGGATTTAATGATCAAGACTCACAGTTTGCAGTTTGTGCAGCGTGTTTAGTTAAGTACTATGCAATAAATACAACAACTGAGCATTTCTAGCTCCACTAATTACAAACACTGTAAGCAATAACTATAAATATTATAGTTATAATATTATCTTGTATTTAGCTCGACTTGCCACCACACAAGATGGCAACAATTCTGGATTTAGTGTCTAAGGAAACTCCTTTGTGGCAAAGGAAGAGCTTGGGATCAAACCACCATTAGTTACCACCACACTAAACTATGGCAGAAAAGCCTTACACAAGATCCTTTTACCTCTGCAATGTCACAAAAAGTGCGGGGAAGTGGAAAAGTGCATGAGATATTATAATGCATATAACTTGTTCGAGAGCAAGACGAGTGGCTGACACTAAGATAAGACTGCTTTCCATTAAAGTGTTTGAAGCACTGAAGCAGAGTACCCCAGCCCCAGCTGCTCAACAGCATTAAGACACATATTAAATGTTACCTGACGGCATCTTCCTCCAGCAGCAGTTTGACAAACTGTCGAGGAATGTGCAAGGAGAGCACGCTCTCTGCCATCTGCTCCAGGATCCGGAGGTGGTTGCCATCCGTGGTGGGGAAACGGTACGTCCGTGACATGACACCGCCAAACACTGAAGCACACCAAAACATGCTATTAAAACCATCAATCATAACAAGAGGTTAATGTTTAGTTCATATGGATACACACTCACCAGCTTTCAGCAGTGGATCTTTGCACAGAGATGAAGACTTGGATTTGATGCCCATGGATTCAGTCAGACTTTCATCAACAGGGAGAACCATCTGACACACAAAAACAATAATGTTTACCTAAAGAAAAGCATCTGCTGCAACTACTATTTTCATTATTGACAAAGCATCTAATTATTTTCTTGGTTATGTAAACAGTAAAACATTATAGTTTTCAAAAGCTCAAGATTATAAAGAGTTTACTTTATAATAAGGCAAAAAGCCAGTCTGACAATTACTTTAATGATAAAACTGTTTCTATCTTGTATTATTAGAAATAGATGTTATGTTCATCTCTCACCCTTCCATTAACAGTGTCTCCTCTCTGTAACCTCGCAACAGGAGCTCTCTGCTCACGCTTCTCCTCTATCTGCCACGCGATGACAGTGATGTTGCCCACACGCACATTATCTGCTGACCTAACACACAGTGAAATCAAGTAAGTTAAACACCCCTAACCCCAAATTCAGCAAGTATTGATCACCATTTTGTCATGTATACAGTAAATAGCTCAGTGTGTTGCTGTACTGTATGTCTGCCTGTTACCTGAGGGCCAGGTGCAGTCGGTGGTGTTTGTCCTGCAGCAGCTCCTTCACAGAAAACATGGCTGAGCCAAGCATGTACATCTGTAAGATAAAAACAGTTGCACACAACTGATTTAGATTATTTGACTTAAGACAGGTGCAGACAGTGAACGTTAAATAAATAAGAACATGAGTCTTACTGTGCCCTGGGCACGGTCCTTCACATCGTAGACAGAAAGCTTGACTTGAGTTTGCTGAGTGATCATAGAGTCCTGAAAGAACGCTATACTGCTCAGGAAGATAGGGTTACTGGTCCCCTGCAAACAGTGAGAGAGAGTGATGAAATAGGTTGATGTCTCTGACAGCAGAAAGAAAGGAAGGGTAAGAAAGCAGTAGTGTACCTCAATGATTTCAGTTTGAGCATGCTTTGTCCAGAAGGCCTGCGGCGGGGTGGTGCAGCTGATGGCGACAAAGCTGGTTGGCTTACGATCCAGAGACGGAGTAACCAGTTCACTGCAAGCTGCAACATATAAACACAGGAAGAGCTTACAAACTGTGATTTACTAGTGGGATGTCACTAATCCTCAGCCATGGGAGGAATCTAAAACAGTATTTCTGAGTTGTTAGTAGTTGATGAGCAGCTGTTGTTTACAGTAACGCTTTCAGGTTATACAATGAATAGAAATAAAACAAATCAGTCCACACAAATGATGTAGTTAGAAAATGAGCCAACCTCTGACAACACAGCATCCTTTATCCTCTCAAGCAAGTAAAGTACATTGCCTCTGTACAGGTGTGTGGCTTATTGATAGTTTTAGGTCTTCAGTTACACAGACAAAACCTGCCTGACTGTGGTTATTAGGATAAAATCGTAGGTTTTGTTCAGTCACCTTAGACTCATCAAGTCTATTACTGTAAATAAACAATATGGACCTTTCAAAGCTTAATATTTGAAGCATTATTGATAAAACCACCTTCAAAATAAACACATACACAGTTTGATGTATATGTAATGTGCAGCACTGTCTATGGTTCTGTCTGTGGGTGCTGACTTACCCACACTAAACTCCAGAACAGGCTCATCTGGATCCTGACTTTTGCCTGTAGGATACATGGAGACATGAGAGCGGGGAAGCTCTTTTTACATGTCATTATTTCACCATCATTGAACTAAAGAGGTTACCATGGTAGCAGTTACTTAGTTACCTGAGAGAGCCAGCCCCATCATCTCAGCTGAGAGATCAAATGTGTTGGCCCGGTACACCGACCATGGCCGATGACGGGGGCTGCGCTCCTTCGCGGCCATGGTGGGTTCACCTCTTAGATGTAGATGGGTTTTAAATAAAAAGAGGCTGAAGGGCAGAACAATGTGGTGCAGCTATCACCTCAGCTCTTATGAGGTATGTGGATGTTGGTTTCTCTTGTCTGTTGATCTGAGCAGTCACACACTTGTCAATGATAAATCTGGAAGAAAAAAAACCAGAAGAAAATATGAAAAACATCAGCTGCTGTACTCACAGAAATAACTGAAACACACTGAACATCCTCGAATCTTTGACACTGACGTCATTCTTTCATCGAGGTGGCAGCTGTGCTAGGAAAAGTTAAACAGAAATAGAAACCCACTGATAATTAGTCATTTAAAGGTGGCTACTCAATGAACACATGCTCAGCATCACATGACAGTCTTCTTATCACAAGGTTAAAGCGATGAATAACTAATATATATAAAACTGTGTTTTTCATGATGCTTTACTCTAAGATAACCAGTAAATGAGAGGTTGTTTAGTTCCCTGTCTGTGTTTGACAATTTCTTTCCCTCTATTAGTGTGCTCATATTAGCAGTGGGAAAGATTTCAGTGGGGGAAAAGTGTGACTTTTCACACAGCTGTAGGTTAGAAGAACCGAGCTGCAGCAGACTGACTTGACATCTCCTCTCCTGATGCAGTTTGTGCATTAATAGTAAGACAGACAGATAAAGAAATACGTGCTGCAGTTTGATGACAATGATCAGACAGAAAATTTACTCCTGGCAGAAGCCATATGAAGGCAGCAACAGTTGTCAGAAAAACACTTATGATGAATGGTCAAAAAAGAGATTATCACTAAAAGTTGTTAATGTGCATAAAACTGCACAAAAAAGAAGAAAGAAAGAAAAGAAGGAGAAAGGAAGAAGGTGCGAGATTTTATACATGCTAATGCAACAATTAACTAGAATAAGTTATCTCTTATCTTGTGTAGTAGTGCTTATTAATTAAGACACTGACCGTGAACTCCAGCATGTAGTTGTCCAAAAAATACAGTACACTAAAGTACTCTGTGTAGCTGAGAGAACAATTTGTGTTGATTCCATCTACTGGTTAATCTGGCTATATGCAGGTATCAGAAAAAACAAATTAAGTGCAGTGTGACAATGTTTAGTTTCCTAGACATTGAACGAGTCATTTTAGTTTTTACGGCAAAAGTTGCCCCACCTGAAAAATTTGTCATGAGCCGCCTCTGCCCAACATGCTTATTTTAACAAACAGACAGAAGAAGAAATGTGGAGGAGCTAACAAAAACACCTCTAGATATAACATGAGTAAGTCAGACACTTGAGACAGGACAACAAAGAATACTGTATTTTTTGCCAACATCCTACACTGTGTCGCTCTCCACACAAAACATGAGAACACAAAGATATGTTTTAACTAATGTCACACAGCAACAAGTAAGTGAGAACACAGAAGTAAAATTTTGCTGCAGCCTGGATTAATGCAACTCGTTTAAAGCACAACTAAACATAAATATGGAGCACAGAACAGTGAGTGAAGGACAAAGAAGCAGAAGAAGTGACAGAAAAGAGAAAATGATGCATGAATGATAAGTGATAGGTTGAGAGGATAGAAAAAGGATGCAGCAAGTGGTGTAACTAACCTGAGCTGAACGCTGCTTCTAACTGCCCTGAGAGATACACTACCAGTCAAAAGTTTGGACACGCATAGAAATGACCATGTTTGTGAAAGAAAAGCAGATTTCATGACATCAACTTGATCAGAATGAATGTGTAGACATTGTTCATATTGTAAATGACTATTGTAGCTGAAAACAACTGTTTTT
>JAUMHL010000014.1:8913580-8928182 GCA_032362345.1 Sandelia bainsii
GATTCCTATCTTCTTCTTCTTCATGTGAGACAGGTGGGGCGGCGCCCCAGCGCCCTCTATTGACGAGCCGCCACTGCATTTCATGTTCCTGCTTTTGAACTAAAGTCACATGTCTTTTCTCAGGTTTTAATATATACCACAAGATCATCATGTGGATGCCAGAGTCATGTCTTCTGATCAGCATTGGTCTGATTGTTGGTGGAATCATATACCTGGTCCACCAGGAGCCTCCTGCTGAGCTCACCAGCAGTGTCTTCTTCCTCTACATGTTTCCCCCAATTGTCCTGGAATCAGGCTACTTTATTCCCACCAGGCCATTTTTTGAAAACTTTGGTTTGTTACACAGAAGTCACTTATGACAACCACAATTTCACATTTCTTTCTGTGTGTAGGTGTTGTGGTTTGCAGTATTGGGGACTCTGTGGAACACCATTGGCACAGGCTTGTCTCTGTTTGCCATATGCTAGATTGAAGCTTTTGGTTTGCAGGACATCACCCTCCAGGAGAACCTGTTGTTTGCCACCATCATTTCGGCCGTGGACCCTGTGGCCGTGCTGACCGTGTTTGAAGATGTGTCCGTCAATGAGCAGCTCTACATCACAATGATTGAGGAATGCCTCTTCAATGATGTTGTCACTGTGGTGAGTGGGCTTTAACAGTTTTAATTTTTGAAATACTATAGAGGTTTGGACTGATTTGATTGGACAAAATGAGCATTGTGGAGATGTCACTTTGGATTCACTATTTCCTGAAGTTTCTGAACAAACAAAAAAATTTATTCTGATAGGCTTATTTTAATGTTCTTTTCTGCAATTCTACAGGTTTATGAGCTATGGTTTTCTTTATAGAAACCGTCTATAGTCCATGCAGTGTCCTTTACATACACTGTACATTGTACATTGTATTTAGTGAAAAGTAGAAGATGCAGAAAATGAAGACATTTTCCCAGGAGACTGAAATAGCAGCCTCTACAGATGTCATTGTGTTACAGAACTATACCCAAGCAGCAGTATTGTATCACTAAAAAGTGGGGTGGTCTTCAGTGCACCCTTAACTGAAAGTATCAAGTTATCCAGTGTATAACCACCATTCATATTCAAATGAAATCAAGGAACTGTTATTGTCTTGTCACAGACAGATATGTTTTAATATGTTAAAAAGTACTTCTCAGTTTCTGGCAGTACCAAAAATCTCCTTGCCTGAATATCTGACAAGCTTGCCTTGAAGCAGAAGTCTCCGTGACCTGTGACTGGGATCTATGGGCTGTTTGTGCATGCATACTAAACTGTGTATGTGTTTCTGCCTCCGTGTGAACATGTGTTTATATGTTTTCAGGTGTTGTACAATATCTTGACCTCTATGGCGAAAATGCCAGTGGTGGAGTCAGTGGATTTTTTCATTGGTGTGGTGAGGTTCTTTATAGTCAGTCTTGGTGGGATGGCCTCTGGCATTCTCTTTGGCTTTGTGGCTGCCTTCAGCACACGATTCACCTCCAAGGTCAGAAATCAAGCCCCTTGTCGTATTCATGTACAGCTACATAGCCTATCTGGCGGCTGAGCTTTTTGCTATGTCTTCCATCATGGCGTGAGTAGATTTACAATCCAAACATTTTCGATTTTGTAAGAATTAAGCAAAATAATAACTGTTTTTATGATTTTCTGCAGCATTGTGACCAGTGCCATCACTATGAAATACTATGTGGAGGAAAAGGTTTCCCAGCGTTCCTGCACAACCATCCGCCACACGATCAGAATGTTTGGCTCCATCTCAGAGACCCTCATCTTCTTTTTCCTCGGTGTTGTCACTGTAACAACAGAGCATGAGTGGAACTGGGGTTACATCCTGTTCACACTGCTGTTTGCCTTTGTATGGAGAAGTCTGGGTAAGCAGAGGACAGGGGGAAAGCTGTGGCGATGGTCTCCGAGGTGCAGTTTCATTCGCCTTGGCCTTTACTCGTCCTCATAGCATTGGCTGCAGACAGCTCTTTGTTACTGCCACTATTGTCATTATCCTCTTCACTGTGTTTTGTCAGGTAAGAAAGTACCAATATGGTTATAGTCATATATAACACTTTTCACTGTTGCAGTTGCAATTACACCGTTGTCAGTACACTGTTGGTTTGCATACTGTGTACTGAGAGTATAATTTCGCATACCGTTCCTAACTGACTTGTGTGGCCATTAAAGTGAACTGAAATGAAACAAAGATTACAAACGAGAACTTGCAACTATTTCTTACTCATTTAAAGTAGTTTTACTCATACTTACTGTTATTACTCTTCACAGGGCATCAGTATCCGACCTCTGATTGAGTTAATGAATGTCCGCAGAGCGAGACACAATCCTGACATCATCAACGTAGAGATTCACTGCAGGGTATGACACAGATTGTGATTATTGTACATTTAGTGGACAGTATATTTTTGGACATGGTGTTAACAGCTCTCACTTTACTCTTAGCTCATGGAGCACACTGTAGCAGGCATAGAGGATCTCTGTGGACAGTGGGGCCACTTCTACTGGAAAGACAAGTAAGAACTTTTGCTTACTCATTCTGCTTAACAAAAAGCCAGCACAGTATAATTGTCAGTCAGGTACACAATATTCTTACTTGCAGGTTGCAAAATGTGCACATTCCTCATTTCATTTAACACTGGTCACTAAAACTGCTACTGAGAAAACATGTTTAACATGTTTAGTGCGATCAGTTGGAGTTTTCCTGTTCTCACTTCCCCTTCATGTGGTTTTGTTTGATAATTGTTCATACTGGGGCTGTATGGGAGTGATGACAGCTCCAAACTGTTTTTCTTCATTCCTTGTTGCCTTTTCTTCTGACTCTGTTGCCGAGTCTTCTTCTGACATGCCCACTAATTTCCAGGTACCAGGCTCCAGGTTCCAGGTTTTTCTCTCACTTATTGTTCATTCTCTTCTTCTTGCTTGTTCTTCTTCAAGCCTGTCTTGTGTAACAGGTTTCTCAAGTCTCAGGCTAAAGCATTTTGACTCTGATTTGACTAGACAATATATGCTGTGAGCAAGGCTGTTTTTAAGTTTTCAGGTTATTCATATCCATATTGTTTTGTTTTATATGCAATTGCTCAATTCTAGGACATTTCAGCATGACAATAATCCTAAATGTACATGTATACAAACCACTAAATAGAATAGTGGTGAGTCAGGCTAATATTGAAATGTCATAGCAGTGGAATTACAGGTACAAATATACAGTACAGATAATTAAAAGCTATTGTAGAACACTATATAGACTATATACAGAATAAAGCCTGAAAAAACAAAATAAGTTACAAAATACTGTATGCATTAACAAATATAAATTGTAATGTATATTGAGAAATAGTTAAAAAATTAAGTACAAAAATTGCACAAAAACATATATGACTTGAGTGTCTGTTTTTGAAAGAATAAGCCTGATGATATTCTATAACTATAAATATAAAACTATACAATACATTTGTTCCTTTTTCATTTAGCTTTATGTCTTCAGTAGAAACAATTGGGAGTAGGCTGAGAACCACTGAGAGGTTAAGCAAAGTACTGATTAACACATTGTTTGATCTTTTCACAGGATTTGTTGACAAAAAGAAAAAAACTGAATATTTCCAACCTTAATCTTGAACCTCGTCAATGTTCAATTCAAATACAACTTTCAATTTCAGGTTCCTGAAGTTCAACAATCGGTTCCTGCGGAAGATCCTGATCTGAGACAGCCAGACCGAGTCCAGTATTGTGTCACTATACAAGAAGCTCGAGCTGCAGAATGCCATGGAGATCCTGTAAATGGTGTCTGGAGACATCAGTGCTGCTCCATCAATCATCTCTCTGTGGTATGAAACCTTCATAATGTCTCCGTGTTGCTCTGAACAGGAGAGCAACTGCATTTGTTTTTTCTTAATATTTGTTTTTTGTTATTTTTTTTAGTGGGAAAAGGAAAAACTTTGTTAAACCCAATAAGTTGATTCTGGCATCTGACCTGAAGAATATGCATGACATCCTATCCAAGAACATGTACAAGATCAGGGAACTGGTGAGATGTTTAATAATTAGGAGGATAACAGCAGCATGTCAAAAATGAATACAGGTTTTGTAGAACTTGCATTTTTCTTCTTTCATACTGCAATAATCATCTCACAATCAGACTAACTACAAAAATGCTAATTACACCTTATACTGTTGAATCACTGCTTACAATCTAATGTCATACATAATAATATGTCAGTTGTGGGCTGTGGTACAAGAACTTTTAAGTACTTTTGCTGAAACTACTGTTTTATTCTGGGGGTTTTTTCCTCCAGTAATTCCTCCGTCACCACTACACAAAAAAGGAAAAATGCCAAAACTCTACATAGTTTTGCATAGCTTCAGTCTGTGGCCAGCTGTACGTTTGCAAAATGTGAAATGACCCTTTAGAATCACCCTTTAGAAAGGCTCTCAAAGAAGCTTTCATGTGTAGACAAATAGGGAGCATCTGCTTCTGTTTTTCAGAAGCTCTTTTCAAGTCTCTCACTCTTCACACATTTACAGTTGAATGAATGGATCTGATATAATTGTTTACAGGAACTTCTTTTGAGCAGTTTACAAGGCTAACAGGTCACATGAGCCCTTTTTCTACTCATATCACATTAGAGTTATTGCATTGAACAACAGTGGGCATTATGTGGTACATATTTCATACTATATTCAATAGAATTGCAAATTGTGACAGAATTGAATTTGTTTTACTGCAAATTAGCCATGTTGACCTCCTGTAAAACAGTTAGGAACATTTTGTTGTTATGAAATCTTTCTCTAAAGAATATTTGGTACTATTACAGTTTGGAATGTGGTTATGGTTGTTATGTAGGACAAGAGATATTATCGTTCTATACTCTTCTAACTCATCTATGGAGAGTTTGGGTTGAGTAATGTGAGTTTTAAAGAATGCTATATCCTCTCAAAGCATTTTAACTGTCTGTCTCAACTTCCAACCTCAGTCAGTGGAGGTTATTGGTCTTAAAGTTAAAGCATTATAGCTGCTTGAAGGATCACATGTGAGAGATTGACACATACAAAATTGTGGAATTTTTAATCTGGGAGGTGTCCTCAATCTACATCAGCTGTGTGATGTTGTGTGCTGTATGCTGTACCTTACACCTTTGTGTTTTCTTTATTTAGATGGCTGCATACACAAGAAAGCATGCCCTGCCCAGTGAAAGCCACACCAAGGAGATACTCATCAGATGCCATGCCAGCATCCGCCGCAGCCTCAGATCTGGCAGCTTTCGAGAATCGGTAGGCTGGAAGTCACTAAATCTATCTGATATTGACTTTAGGTGTTGTGGTGTTGTCATGAAACTTGATAGATCTTTTCTCAGACTCTTAGTTAGAAGTACAGAGAATAGTTGAGAGTGAAATGGAACTACATGTGAAGCATATTAATTATGTTTTGGCGGTTCTATTCCCATGATGTTGTCAGGTGGTGCCCAAATCTCAAAAGTACTTCTCTCTTCCTGCTGGAAAGAGCCTGGACTCAAAATCTGTTCCTGGGAGGCCAAGATATGCAGGTACAGTAAGCTCCTTAAACATAACATAACATTTGTGTTAATTAGATTTAAGTTTGGAAAACATCTTATTCCACACTGTATGAAATGATTAAAAATTGTTCTGGGATAAAATATTTCAGTGTCACAGAATCTTTACAGTGAGTAACATATTCAAACCTAAGAGTCCAGGGATTTAGCAGCATTGTTCTGGAGATGGCAATGTTACTAATATTTTTTACAGACTGCCTCATGCCTCAAGCCTTCTGAGTTTTCCTCTAGCCCCACCATGTGGTTGACTAATTGATGAATTTTCACAAAATTCAATACTGACATTCATGTTTGCCTCAGGATGCATTTTAATAATTTTTGGTGATCCTGACGTTCTCTAGTGGCATCATTGAGGCAAACATTTTATTTGTCCACTACTTTTTGGTTTATAACCAAACAGTGACATATGTGGTGTCTTTGAAAACTTTTGGATTGCCACTTAAATTTCCCAGAAAATTCTGTTTTTTGAAAAATGATTGACTGCACAACTTAAGTTTATGATGACTGGGACATTTGTCGGTCATTGGGGTTTAATGGGTACAATTCTGTGCACACATTAATTTTCTTTAATCATCATCAGTAATCAAGTACTTTCTGTGTACATGCAGTTGTATAAACTATTATGTGGTGTGATGGCATTAAACAAATTAAATTAAATGGCATTACATAAATCTTCAGCACAAAAAAGTGTGCAACAAGTTAAAGTCTTAGTACTTTCTGAAGCCAATCAAATTTAAGTTAATTAAATCACATCAATTAACACTGGATGTACATTAACAGAGGTGAACCACAATTCAAAGTGAACAGAAGTGTTCTCTTCTGATGTACACATGTAGCAAAAGAACTGCATATGAGGTGTTTCAAACAGTACTCTGAATTACTCAACAATAAATATAACAAAGAAATGTGACACTGAAGGCACCGTCCAAGAAGGAAGATTAGAAATGTGCACACTATGGCATAAGAGCTGAATATAACATGCACTGCAGTAAAAAACTGTTTATTCATTGTGACTTATTTTGGAATGAATCTGTCATGTACGTAAGTATTCAGTGCCTTTTATACATATATGTATACCTCTTTCTTGTTGTCCAAGAGGTGTTCGGATTTATAAACAAAGTGGTGCTGAGAATTCATTTGAAACTGAACTTTAATGAGTATTTTTGTAAAATGTCCATTCAAAGATATACTAAGATAAATTAACAAGTCACTTTAACTCTGAAATTCAACAGTAAAAAACTAGTGCAAACATTTATTTGATATAATTTGCTTGCTTTTATACCACCTTGGGAACTATTTTGGTATTTAGGTCATTGTTAGTGCAATTGATAGGTTTCTCCACAGTTTTGTCTTATTTATGAATGTCTGAAGTATCACCTTCCTCTTTTGGTGAAGCAGTAGAAATTCTTTAGGCACACAGTGCATCATCAGCAGACCTACTTACTGCACACTAACTTAGACAGTGTATTGATTGCAGAATTATATTAACTGTTTACATCATAATTTCTGTGCCAATATGTGTCCAGTGTTTCTGTCTGATCAGAGATTAAATCATTCAGCCCTGACTTCACCTTTATGCTGCTCTTAGGTTTTCAATCCTTTCTCCTGAAGGACTGCAGTGTGGTAGTGACGAGCCATTTTGACCCACAGCTCTTTTTGTCAAAAGGCATCCTGTCAGGAAACAAGCCTGAGTGGAATACATCGTTCCCACTATGAGTCTTTTACAGCTGGCCTCCTACAAATAAGAGCACTTCTCTGAGTGGTTAACATGTATTGTTTTCACCATATTTTAAACTTCATTCTGTTACTCTAGCTGTTTTTGTCACCCCTCTCCTGTTCCATTTGGGGATTCGGATGAGTAGTAAACCTGCAGCTGCTAGAGCCAGGACCACACCCAGACTAGGGGGACCACAAGAGCTGAACTCCTGAGCCAGCCCAGAAAGGAGAGGAGCCACCACACGACCCACAGCAGTAACTGATTGCCCAGCTCCAATTAGAGTCCCACTGGCTTGGATCCCTCCCCTCTGCAGCTCCAGGTCTGTGATACATGTCCGCCCAATAGTGGTGGAAATGGCAAAGAAGGTGGAGGACAGTAGTACCTGCCAGACGCTGGGCGCAGCAGCATATAGGAAAATAAGGGAGCAGGTGAGCACTGTGGAGTGAAGCAGCAGAGCAGGCATGTTGTTTTTATAAAGCTTCGTTACTGGCCCCACCAGGAACCCAGCTAGGGCCCCTAAGGTGCTGCTGTAGCTGATCAGATAACCTGTCACCTTCGGTTTAAGTGAGAAACGCTCCTCCATGGCCAGAGAGAAGTTACTGTAGTAGAGCATGATGGCTATGGCCATCAGAAGACGGACCAAGAAGAGGTCCCACATGTCAGAGGAGGCTACCATGTGGATTTTGGAGCCCACTGAGGACAGCTGTCTCCAGGCAGGCTGGAGCAAGGACACCTCCCTCCACCTGAGTCCACCTTGGTGCTTCTTTGAAGCGCTGAAACTTGGTTCAGTGTCTGCTGTCAGCAATGGGTGGTAACTATTTGCATGAGAGCCATTGTGTATAGACTTCCTATAGTGGTTGTCATCACAGTGTTTACTTGTGTTATTGCTGCTATTAGTATCATTGCAGTGAACAAGTGTTTCGCTCCATGGTAGCATCCATACCAGCCCTGGAATGATAAATGTACTATGTTAGAAATATACTTCAAATACAGGATGTATAAAAGCACTTATTTCTTCCCATTTTAAACCCACCTGCATTAATAATGAAGATTGCTGCGCAGGTAAAGGAGGAGGTATAAAAGCCTCCATCATGCTCAGTGAGGTAGCCACCCACCACTGGACCCAGGATGAAGCCGACACTAGAGGCTGCATTAAAGTGTCCCATCACTAGAGGGCGTTCTGACTCTGACACTAGGTCAGATAGCAGGGCTCTGCAGATGGACAGGGAGTGCTTAAACAGCCCTGAGACAGAGAACATGGTGGGAATAAGTAGTTGAATGCTTGTTTGTATACTTGGTGGCACAATGCAATGTACAAAGAAATAGGATTAGAAAAATGTACTTATTTAATATGAATTCTCAAACCATCAGTCATACTTATTTTACCCCGTGAGAGTGAAAAAAGGAGTCCAACTTACCAACAGGTATGCGTGCAAGGACAAATAAAGCGATGCTGGTGGACATCCCCAGCAGGCCGTAACCTAAAGCACTGAGCAGCAGACATGTCAGCAGAGAGTACTGCCGTCCCACCACATCACTCCAGCTGCCCTGCAAATCACACACGGGAAATCATGCAGTTTTTAAAAGTTCTCTGAAAGATGTTCAGAGAAGAGATTTAAGATATTTCTATGATGCTATGAAACATCTGCAAAGCGTCACATTTTAATGCACTAATATGAAGACTGATAACAAATCTAAACAAATGGAGAAAAGCAGAAGCAAAACACTTAGACACAAAGAATAGAGTACTAAATTGTGTTTAGAGTCAAACTTGTGTTGAAAGTATGTGGATGTCTGTGAAAGATCAGATGACTGAAAAATATGAATCCCCAAACCCTGCATTTCCTCCACACCAACCAGCCCAGGTTGTTAGTCTTAGTTAGATGATTGCCCTCTCTCTTGCTCACATGCATATTTGTCTTTTTAAAGTTGTGTTGACACTTGCAACAATATACACTATACTGCCAAAAGTATTGGGACGCTTGCCTTTACACACACACGAACTTTAATGGCTTCAACTCTTCTGGGAAGGCTGTCCACAAGGTTTAGAAGTGTGTTTATGGGAATATTTGACCATTCTTCCTAAAGTGCATTTGTGAGGTCAGGAACTGATGTTGGATGAGAAGGCCTGGCTCACAGTCTCTGCTCTAATTAATCCCAAAGGTGTTGAGGTCAGGGCTCTGTGCAGGCCAGTCAAGTTTCTCCACACCAAACTTGCTCATCCATGTCCTTATGGACATTGCCTTGTGCACTGGATTTACTGATTTGGAAGGTACCAGTACTTTTGGCAATATAATAGTAAATATAAATGCCTAACCCCAACCCTTACTCTAAAACTAATTCTATCCTAAAACAAACTGTTAACCGATACACAGCTTTTTGAAGTTGTGATGACCAGCAAAAATGTCCTCACAGTGCTGCTATCAGACTAAAATTTGTCCACAGAGCCACAGTAAGACACGTACTCGCACAACTAATGAAATAATGAAATTAGGAACAATTGAGTTTGCAGTGGTCTGGATGTAGCCGGGTGGGATTATCATAGAGACCCAGCTGTTCATGTATCCCTACGTTTATCAAGATTCAGCCAGTCTGCACACAGGAATCAACAGATGACTCTTTATCTGTTTAATTTGTCGCATGACCCCTGAGAATGAAACCAATTTCAGGAGCTGTGGGCGGCAGGAGAAAGACATGGAAAACTGAGAATCCTGCATCGGATGCCACGCTTATTATAGAGTACTGTGCAATTTTGAGTAATTTCCTTAACCCGGTTTGAATAAGCAATTCCTTTGACATTTCATAATAACATCTTTTATGCTACATTTCCGTACTGTCCAGAAGTGTTAAAGAGTAAATAACTAATTTCTGTGTAAAAAGAGTGATATTAGTAGATCTGTAGATAACTGCGAGTAGCTATTGTGCGTGAATGTGTGACGGCTAGATGTATTGTGTTAGCACAATCAGCCTGAAACAGGCAGTGTTTATTGTGTCCATGAAATACCAGAGATGACACTAACTGTGAGCATGCCTTGTCAAGCAGGAAAGACTGAATAGAGGGTTAGAGACAGAGCAGAAGTTCCACGTTTCGTCAGAGGGAAGCCATGTCTATACTTACAACTATTGTGCTTGAGAAGAGCTGTAAGATCCCATATGTCGATCCTGCAACAGTTTCATATTTGTTTTAATGCATATTTGTAATATATAGCACATGACATTACATGATTAATGTTTACATTGGAAACATTAAAATAAGGCGCGGTGCTTTGTTATTGCTAAAGTTTTTTTTAGAAAATATGTGTCCTCATCCCCTACAAAAAATGACTATTGATTTAAGGTTATTTGCCAAGCAGATAATTATTTGATTGTAAGATGTTTCAGAGTTTGACAGGTTACTACCTAACTGTGCATTTGTTATTACAGTATATTACTGTAAGTGCCAAACCGCCATCTGCTGCTACATAACTTAAATAAATTATTCTGTTTTACCTACTATCCCAGCCACGGTGGGACTGGCTCCAAGAGCTTTCACATGATGGCTCAGCAGTGGGATGATCATGCTCACCCCAAACAGGTCCTAAAGAAAACAAGACAAGTGAAGGAGAAAAAATCAGGAGCAGGACTTAGACTGAGTCTGGGCATAGTTATAGAGCCACAGAAAATCATCGCTCATCCTGTTTTTCTACTTTGCTGAGAGCAGCTTTGCCAAACTCCTTATTGAAGTCATCATGTAACTCATACAGTGTTCTACCACTACCAATTACACTAATTGATTAACTTTCAGTAGCATTACTGTTCCAGCAGCAGCCCCTGTGAGCTGCATGCATTCTTTCAGACACCTTTGAGTAGAAGATCTTTTAGCCAGTTGTACAGGCTGAAATGTTTGTTTTCAGAGAAGCTGCAGGTCAGCTCTTAGCACAACAAAGACATTTGTATTTAGATCAACAACTTTTAGCAAGAGATTTCGCCATGTTTTTAGCTTGAGGCAAGCCTGTCCACTGAAACATTTAACTGACAAGGATGAGGTGGCCCTCAATACACTCAGAGATGTCAGAACAACCTGACATCGGACAGATTTAAGTAGACCAACCCCAAACACCCAGACATCCTAATCTATATAACATGAATTGACGTGACCGAGTAGTGATGTACTTGCAGATACATGTGAGCAATCTTCAAGAAGAAAACAATTTTCATAACATCACAGTCGCCCTGTGTCTATGTCCTCTTGGTTTACACTGACCTACTCTGTATTTTCACATCCCACTGGCCAAAAATTTCTAATATCCATATGAAAGGTTTATAACAATTGTTGTATAATTATTTATAACAGTGTTAGTACAGTAGCTCTGGAGTGCACAGATTTCACACATGTAACCATGTTTTTAAAGCTTTCAGATTTAAAAATTTACTCATTATCTCTCTGAAGGTATAGGAAAGATAAGATTAGACAACGAAACCTTAGATTTTGCTACTGAAAAATGGATTAAAGACGAATAAAATGAGACAAGGTTTAAATAAAATCTCATTCCGATCATCTGCAAACACTTTGAACACACCCTGGGAAACGCACCTCTGAGATCATTGTTTTTACATCATACCTGTGAGTTATGAAAGCATGACCACATGACACCGAACAGCTGGTTCAGACACCTGAAACGAGCACCGTCAGTCTCAGTTACCTACTCACCATGAAGCCCACCACATAGATACATCGTATAATCCTCGTCCGTCCTCTTGGTTTCTGAAAGAAAGTGCTACATTTCTGGTTGCTCATCCTCCCGCTGTGACAGATCAGCTGCAGCCAAAGCGGAAGCGCTCATCCGCTCCACAGATGATCCAAACAGCAAGCACGTCTCCGTCGCGGCGTTTGGCTCACGGGCAAGAGGGTGACGATGACCTGCTAGAGTTTAACCGTCCGCGCAAACGTGACAGATGTAACAGATGACGGATATTAAAAGCGAGAGTAAAATCTAATTCATGTGATAATGTTGACTGTCCGAGGCCCATTTCATTTCTCAGGTGTTTAATCGCCGTATTTCCCGATCTGACCCCCCCGCGGCTGCTGTGACAGATGGTATCGCCCGCTGACGTCACAGTACGTCACAGCCCTGGATTGGGAAATTCTTATTCATAAACAGGTTTATAAAAATGAACCAATTTTTGTGAATTTAATTGACATTAAAAGTAAAAACCGTGCACAATATTTTCCCCCAACTATTATAACTCAAGGTTTGTTTGTATCATTAGAAGTTGGGATGTTTGTTAAGATGAAGAAGACACAATACAACACTTATTCTATGATTGCTCCTATGCTACTACTGTACTTATACTCTTTAATCTCTATAACTCTCCAATGATTATTTTATTTTTATACACTATATTGGGATGTAATGGATGTCTGAATGTGATTGTGTCACTGTTTCTGTGACATATGTTGTCAATAAAGGAAAACAACAACAACAGATAAACAGATAAAGAAAAGTGGTTTTGATGGCTTCTCACTCTGAACACATTTTAAATCAAATGCATTAAAAAAATTTAAAGTACCAATTTGATTAAGATTAAGTCTAACTGAGTTTCAACACTTTTTTTAAAATTAAAATGTACTAATTATAATTCAACCACAAAATTCACTGAAGCTACAATGCTATATTGTTGATCTGCGTCTTTTTTTAAAACATTATTTCTCACAACATACAGAATAAGTTGGTGACAGTCATTCCTCTGACTTTAAAACGTATTATTTTTTTTACATTTTAGTCATTTTAGACACTTTTAGAGACACAGAGCTGAAACTCCTGCACCACCTGCTGGACAGTGGGGCGACCAAACCAGTATAAACAGCACATTCGAAACAAATCTTAGATTTTTTCAGTAGCTTAATGACAGCAATGTGCAAACACTGGTATATGGTGAAGACATTATAGATTATTAGTATATTATCTCCAGAATCCGCAGAGTCTGGTGATTGTTTCAGTTCTTGAATTTATTTTTGAAGAAGAGATCAAGTAGGCTCTTTGATGTTGAGACTAACCTGTAAAAATCAGTAAAGGTCCTAAGCATCACTGTGTTTTTAACATCAGGAGACAAGTACAGTGAAAACACTCTCTATGCATATTGTCTGTCTAATTGCCACTCTGAGTGACACTGAAAAAATATATTTTGAACTGTGGGTCATGGATTATAGAAGAAATCAGCCTTACTCAAATACTGTTATTATTAATGAATTATAAATATTTTCAATATAATGAATCATTACAGTACGTTAGACATGCAATGAATCAACATCTCTGTTTTTAAGACTAAAAATGTAATGGTGTGTGTAACAGGATGTTTTTCTGAGTGACACAATTTTCCCCCTTCTGTTCTTGTGCAGTCTGTCATCTTTCAGGTCTTCATGTTCTCTGTTCATGTAATCCCTGTATTCTTTCAACATGTTTATAATCTATAATGTTGTCCTTCTGATAGCATGGTTCTGTACACTCGACACCCATTGCATGTCTATCCATCATGGAAGAGTCAGGTTCTTTATCTGGCATTTGCACAGGTACAAGTGAGCATGCACATAAAACATTCTAGCATGGTTTTCCCTGTCAATTTGATCTTTTACAAGACAGGAAATCACACAAATATATAAACATATATACAAAAAGCAACTGTCTTACAGTAAGTTGGGAAGACATGATCCCAGATAACAAAAGTCTTTTTTACCGACTGTGAGGCAACATAATTAAAATAATAATAATTTTACAGAATACACTTTTTATTTTTGACATATATTAACTCTCTACAGTATATAAAGTGAAAGATATTGCAACTTAAATAATATAAACTGCACTGAATAATAGTCTAATAGTTGCAAAGTTTGAACATATAGACCTAAGTAAAGTGATTAAAGTAATTAAGGTAATTAAGCAGAGGAAGTGGGGTGCTAGGGGTTCATCTTCTGAGTCAAGGGTCTAAGGACAAAACTAGTGATTTGTAATAATGAGCAAAATATATCTAACTCGGTTTGATTTGAAAAGCCAAATGTAACTGAAAATATAAAAAGTTTTTGTTCTCTATTCAATTTGTAGACAATACATGCATGATTTGTGATAAACATTTGATCTGAACTTCTGATCTTTTAAACACACACACATACTACAGATTTGTGTGTGTGCTTCTGGTTGAGGGTGGTCTGGGTCACATCAGTGTGTAAAGTCTGAAAGTTGAGTCATTGCAACTGGACTTCTTTCTTGTAAGGTAGAGATGTTTCGCTCTGCATCCACAGAGCTTTGTCGATCTGAGGGAAGTTG
>JAUMHL010000014.1:8932210-8954157 GCA_032362345.1 Sandelia bainsii
AAAGTGCCTTGAGATGATTTTTGTTATGATTTGGCGCTATACAAATAAAGATGAATTGAATTGAATTGAATTAAAGACGCCCCAAATACAACATCAGCGTTAAACTGAAAAGGAAAGACATGTTTTTTTCAGTTTTCTCATTATACACTGAAACCCTTTCTCCTCCAATCTTATATTTCCATGGAGTCGCATGGCAGCACGATGACTACGCTGGAGAATAAATATCAGTTTTTCATTTGCTGATATTCAGACTATAAAATCCAGTGATGCCATAGTGGGAGAAACCATCTCATGTGACCCTTCAGAGGCTATGCCATGTGATGTTATTCTGGTCCTTTGTCATGTGATTGTGTCTCATCTATTTTCTGATGGGGACAATGGTGGTTCACTGTCAGAAACAGCCTCCAGCACTGCAGACCTTGTGAGGGAATGTGGAATTTCACATGTTGAAAGTAGAGACAGTAGAGAAAGAATATAAACATAAGAGAGAAGTAAAAAGCAGAACAATCCTGTCCATCTGTTACTCTGTTACTCTACTCTCTAGGGAGAAAATTGAGAAGTTACAAATCAAGTTAAATATAAATACATCTTCTCTCTATTTGCAATAGAGTATTTGCAATAGAGAGAAGCACGGAAGTGGAAAACATGTTTTGTGTACTTGTAAGTGATGTTCTGTTGTCAGTTGTGTTTGTTTTGTTGTGACATTACATTTTCATTTCTTTTCTGCATGTTGATTTGTTCTTTCTCCCTCTAGCAAATCAGCCACACTCAAAAGAGTGCATGCACGCCTACCTCTTCCCCTTCCCTGTGTCTCATCAGACCCACAATGCCACAGAGTATGATTCTGCTATAAGTAAGTCTCTGTGTACTTTTTCTGCTTCTGTAATTTAATGGCTTTGAATAGAAATGGCTAATATTTCTCTTGTCCAGTCTACAGAGGTTTCTGGAGCATCTTTATGCTTATTGGTGTGGCTGCTGTAGTGCTCGGTGGGTTCTTTATCATCTGTGCTGCTCCATTCACCAGCCACAGATTGTATAAAGCAGGGGGTGGCCTTTTCCTGGCATCAGGTGAGTATTCAAAATGACTAAATGCTATGTTGTAAAGTAAATATATGCACTTTGTTTTATACTTTATCTGAGGTATAAAGATTTTTTTTCAAGATATTTCACACAAAAGTAAAAATTAGGAAATTGTCAGAATATATACAGAACTTTTTCCCTCCATCTTCTCCCATTAATTTAAGACCCCTCAGATTTATCTTGTGGCCCTTTGGAGAGAACAAGACCCTGGTGGGAACCTTCTAGATTAAACTGAAACGAATTATAAAGTAATGAAAACTATAGCCACAGCTTGACAAACAACAGTAAAATTCTACACAACCTTTGATACATCAGAATTAATTTCATGTAATATATATCTCAGGGACACAAATTTTCTTCCAACTAATGCTTTATTAAAATGGCAAGGGGACCGTACTTTTACTTAAAAAGGATTTTAAAGGCAAGAGTTTTACTTAATAATGTAACAGCATGATTTTACATTGTTGAGCTAGTTCCCTTACGTAAGTAATGGATCCAAATTCTTCTTTTATTTTGGTTACTATGAAAACTATATAAGTAAATTTTGCTCATCACAGTCTCTTCTCTGTTTGTCTTGCCTTTCTTTGCACCAGGTCTTTTCCTGCTGTGTGTGGTGGTGATGTACGTACTGTGGGTGCAGGTGTTAGGTGTAGTGGATGCCTACATAGCCCAGCGCTCAACAGTGTGTGAAAACTTCAAGCTGTCTCTCAGCTATGGGCTGTCCTTCATGTTTGCCCCTGTTGGCATCTTCTTCTGCCTTCTGGCTGGCCTTCTCTTCGTCCTCATTGGTCGAGCCATCCAGATTCACAACCACTGACTTTAACAAACAGCTTAGAGGTAAAGCGGGAGCTTGAGATGTTTCAAATTACCAGTGTTTTTCTTCTACTTTTTTACCAACAGACCTTTCATATTATCCCATTTTGTCTGCCTTGTAAAAGCAGGACTCTGTTCTGGCAGCTTTGTGGTGTAAATGATCTGATAGACTTGGACACTTTGTTCCAAAATAGTATTGCAGCCTTTGTTAAGCTCATAATCACCCTGTGCTACAGACAAATAAGCTGCTTCACATACTGCTCTGTGCAATCTGTAGGCACTAGTCTATGTATGTGAGGAATTCTCACCAAACTGATCACATAGAAAATAAATGCCTGTAGTGCATTGCAGTTGTGTTCAAATGTTGTGTGTTAATGGTTACAAAAGTTTGTTAACTGAAGAATTGAGTTTGTCTGTTTGCATGGGAATGTGTATTGTTATTCTTTATGTAGAGTAATGGGGGTCAGTATTTTTGGAAAGGACACTGGCACAGCAGCCTTTTCTGTATTAAATTAGATAAGGATAAGGCTGATGATATGTTATTTGTTGTTGCCCACAAATCCCATGAAAAGACTAAAACCAAAACAGTTCATTACTCTCTCTTATTATTTTCTGACTTCCCTGCTTCATCTGTGGCACTCAGCTCCAAAAATGTAAATATTTAAAAACAGATGCAAACATATTTTAATACAATATTAACTTTAAGAAGGTTAAATAACTCTCAAACAGGTGTGAATCATGCATTTGGTGGGGACTATTTAAGGCACAGATTCCACTACGTTTAGTGTTTTGGTGACCAGGGCAGTATATGTGTACTAATTGAGTATGAAATACAGTGCATCTTAGTGGAATGTCTCACCTAACGCAGTGGTAAATTTCAGCAATGTGTATTAGTTTTTGGGCAATGTTGGAGCTCCATGGCACAGAGGAGTAGGATTTATCAGACCTTTGCTACTGATAATATTTGTTTGAAGAGTGAATTCATTTTTGGCATGTTGACAATAAGAAAAATACTACAGTCCTGTAATATCAAGTATTTACATTTCACTCAGTGGACAATAATTAAGATTTTGTGCTTTTTCTGCAGTATTATTTTAATATGTCTGTACATAGCCTGAAACTGTATTGTTTTGTGCTTTGTTAAAGATTGAACAGTTCATTAGTTCAACACATGCTGTTCTGTTTATAATTGGAGATTGAAGTATGAATTATTTTTTGTTGCTTTTAAGTAACAGTTTTAGGTTCATGTTGTTTTGTTGAACATGTTTCACCATCAGTTTATTTTCTGATTTGTTGTAAGATTTTGTGATAGTATAATTTCTGTCTAAATAAGCACCATATTTTTCTGTGATGTTTGCCAATGAAATGACACACTGAAAGTAAGCTTTGATGTCTAAAATAAATAATGATATCATTGTAATAAAGTCAAAGAATTGTGAAAGGGTTCTTTGCTCTTGAATTCATGATTTAGTATTTCATGATGAGTACCATTTCACAGATAATTGTTGAAATTTAGAGGCTTTAAGAGGCTCTTAAAATGCAAAAAGAATCATACTTGTGCATAAAATGACACATTAAATGTGAACATTTGGCTAAAGTGAACGTTTTGGTCAATATACCATCATCAGCATAACTTACTTTACAGACCTTGTCTAGACATAAGACATAAATAGGCAGCCAGCAATAACCAAGTTTAAAAGACACCTTTTACACATGAAAATACGATTTCAAGTACAGAAGCACAAAAAGTTTTAACCAAATCACCACAAGATGACACTGTTGTATCACTTGTTTTATGCTTCAGTCTATTCTCTGAAAGGCAGAAATCCCATTTTGCTTATCTAGAGTCTATGCGGAGTGTATGTGGCCATATGCATTTAATCACAACTTCAGAGTTAGGATCTGTAGATGAAAGAATTCACACCTTGGCAGACAGACGGATGGTAATTTCACTCATGAATGGAGCATTTGATCAGGATCTGAATGGACTCATGTCGATTCCCATGTGTCTGTATCAACTCTTTGCCTTTCAAGCTTTATAATATACTTATCATACATAGGAAAATGCATCTGCGTTTTGCCTCAGAATGCAGGAGAGAGTGACACAATGTAAGGCATTGATTACTTTGTGAGATTGACTTTGCCTCCACCGAAGACTCTTATGATGGAGATTCACACTTCCCAATTTTTGAATTTTCAAATTCAAACTGTCTGTGTCCACACCAAACTACAGCTACACAGAGGTGAACCACTGCAGGCCCCAAGCAGAGGCCACAGAGGCTGGCAGATGCAAATATATTTTAAGATAAGATCATAGGACTTATATTATTATTATATATTACTATATATTTCTTATCTGGCGAACTTCCTGGTTGAAATGAAATCCTAATAAGATTTTTTTTTAAATTCAATCATTTCTCTATCCATAACTAAGTTAGAGTGTGTATGAGAAAGACACAGAAAAGGGTGAGAGAAAGAGAGGTTCAATGGAGGCATGGAGGAAGCTACCTCCAGAAGAAGCCAGGGCCTTGCCATCAGGCCTCAGTAATGCCATCAGAGTGGGAGTCCCAGCTGAATTCAGCTCTGTTCTGCATGATTGCCCATGATAATTGTGTGTTGATAGGGAGCGCCGGAGATGGAGCATAATTTCCACCGAGAGATTCCTAAACAAATACCTGTGCTCAGCAGAGGGATGGAGTGCAGCAGGAGGTGAGGAGGAGAATAGTGCATGAGGGGAGATTGAGGATGAAAGGGTAACACTTCCAGAAGAGGAGATGGAGGAGGGACGGGAAGCTGTGGCCTCTCTGCAGGTCCTTAATAGGTCTGTACATAATGTGACCAGACCAAGTGAAAAAAGATGATAATTTACAAAATAAAGGTTCATTTTATAGTGTTCTAGATGCAATAATTTTAAGAACCTGAAAGTATGTAATTATACATTTAAAACATATTGTATAGTTCACAGGCCTGCATCAAATCTAATGCATGAAACAAACATGAAAAAACACTGAAACCACAATAACTGAAAAGAATGAAATAATATAAATTACAGCTCAGATAGCGACTGAATGTTGATTGACCTGTTGATTTCTGTTTAAATTTGCAGCATTTTACAGATATGTTATTTATCTTACATGATTTTTCCATCACAAATTCTAGTTACCAATGTAAAAAAATAATCTACTAATTTTGTGTAAAGGCCATATTTATGTATGTATTATATTTATATATTTATATTTATTTAACTGTCCCCTACTTTACTAAATTTTCTGTGTTTCAATTCATTCATTTCATTGATGTGCACTGGAGGTTTCAACTTTCCACATCTCAGCTCTTGATGTTGTGACTCAAGTTTAACACAGAAACTTTCCACCTTCAGAAATTAAATATGCAGTCAAATATCAGACACTTCACATACATAATGATGGTCAGATGTTGTGAAGTGAAGAAACAACAAGCAAAACACATTTCTGAGTTGAGAGGAACTTTAATGTATGTGGAAAGACCACTTAATGCAGAAGTGCACGTTTAATAATGATCATTAAACAAAGTCCATATAATAAAACGTAACATAAATAATAAAAGTCTAATGAAAACATTACAAATTGGGAACAAACAATTATAAAAAGCAGAACAACACTGAATATTCACACTTATACACTAAAAAAAGCGGACAGTAAGTTTCTTTTGGCACTTGAAACATCAAATGATAACACAGGACATATAGATAGAACTAAATATCATATTAACACTCTTGTTTCACTCAATTTACCATCCAAAATACCATATGTTGTTGAAATTTGAGCCCCGGAATGCTTGGAAAGAAAAGACTGATTGGCCAAATAAAGTTTTCCTACATGGCACGATGTATTCACTTCCTTCAGCAGCTCAGTGCCTAGTTTTCTTCACACCTTCAGCCAACAAAACCATTAAACATCTTAACAACTACTATGGCATCTGCATGTTTAATCAAATTAACCCAACTTAGAGATATATTTGGATCAAATATCTGAACGCTTCAGGGCCTGCTTGTTTCCTGAAAGGCTAAGAATGGTTTCACATGTCTGAGACTAACTAGTCAGACAATATGTGATATGAGGAATAATCACTGCATTCATAAATAACTGTGTAGCTTCAAATCGTAGTCAAATTATCTCAATGAATGAATGTGCCAAATTAAAATTTACTATATTTACAACTTTCTTGTTTTTTTTAAGAAAGTTGTAAATCATATAAGAAGCCCAAGTATATGAATTTATGAACTACCTAAAGTTTCTCATCCAAGTAAATAGTAGTGATAAACAGCATGGATTTAACTGAGGAAAATGAATTTCAATAGCAAGTTTGTTCAAGAGTTTGGAGGCCCTGACAGCAAACTGTGTATTATCTCCTTTATGAGTCTAGTCCTGGCGACAGATAAGTTTTGCTTCATTGTCTGAGGATGAGGTTTGGGCAGAGAAGCCAAAATGTATGCTGCAACTAATGGCTTATGTTTCATGAGCCTTAAAGGGGAGAAAAAAACTATTTGAGCTATTAAGAAATAGAAAATTAAGAAGATGTAATTTTTTCACGTTTGTTAATTTACAGTATGTTTTTTGTGTGTAAGGACCAGAAAACAAAGTCCAGAAAAAAGCAGAGAAACGCTGTCGGACATGTTGAAGTCCTACACTTGTTTGGTCGAGAAAATAAGATACTGTAAGTTCGACTCTCAGTCAACTCTTGTATATTTAACCTTGAGGGAGTTAATTGGAAAACACTCTTTGCCTGAGTGCTCTCACCTTGCACGTAGTGTAGTTATCATAGCTTATCTTCCAAATGTATCATAATCCCACATGACATGCAAGTCAGATTTCATTTCAATCTGATTACTTTCAACTCTCAGAAAAAGCAAAGTATTTGAATTGCATGAACAATATGGCAAGTCATATTACATGCTGCTTTCCTCTTTAGAGATAGTTTTACATAATTTCCCATTTGTTTGAAATAATGAATAGACAATGGGCTGTATAATTGTGAGAATTTACAATTCAGAGGACCACGTCGTATAATCACCATGCATAATTCAGAGAGTTGAGTACATAGGTCACCGGTGGCAGTGGCACAAAAAGTAACTCAGGTCTTCAAACAATTGAAAATCAACACTTTTATTGTTGCTCAGCTTGAAACATTAAACAAAATCTCTTTGATGCAGCAACACATTCCTTCAAGATCATTGAGGAAATCTAAAAAAGTACTAGCAGAGCATCCAATTATCTGTAAACCTCATGTTATCTTTTCAGCAGTGGGATTGTTTCAATGAAGTCTGTAAGTTCAGAGGAACTCAGTGATGTGGAAAGAGGCACTGGCTGTATAAAAATGGTTATTACAATGTTGGCCAGTGAAAGCTACACCTGTACTGAGTGGATCCTTTCTGCCCCTCTAACATCGTCTGGCCTCACACCTCAGTTTGTGCATATAAATTACATTCCAAAGTGTGTATGGATAGCCCTTGTTCATACTCAAGGTCTCTTGTTTCAAAGGCATGCTAATGTCTTTCACAGTGAAACTCCTCTCAGCGGCCCTCTTTTATCTGCCAGATCAACTGTGTAGGAGATGATTGGGACTCTTCAACCATCTCTCCTCTTGAATATTCATACATTTTTAATGGGACATATATATCCACGAATCCTAAACAAAGAGAAGTTTGGGTTACCTATCAGAGATTATTTCAGTTGCTTTATTACCGTTTTCACTTAAAGCATTCTTGTAGGTCTTAGTTCATTGTTAAATAAATGAGTAAAATATTTTGATACTGTTATCTCATGCTGTTTGAAAGATCCATACTGTGTTACCACCCACTAGTCAGGAATTTCTCACTTTTTAATTCGTTCTTTGGGATTGTCGTGTTTCAGCATCGAGCACTTCAGCTCCTTACTTAGGTTTAGCTTCCCCTCGAGCAACTAATTAATGCTACAGTACAAACAGCCGATGGATTTGGTCATGAATATTCAAATATACCGTTTGCATATGATTTCCTATTCAGTGTTGTAACACAAGGTGATGATGAGGCAGGCTTCAAAGCTATTTGGAGTTTTCTGTATCATACCTATCTGTCCTGTTCTGTTCTCTGCAGGAAGTCTATCACCACCTTTAATGACTTGGTATCATGATCAAATTTGATACAATATAATTATTATTGAATTTTAATACATATACATTACTTTTGCATTATATTTTATTATTATATAATTATTAATTATCACAAAGTTGTTATGCTCAATTCTTCAACTCTAAAACACACTCCCATCTACTATTTATCATTTTTTTACTTGATTAAAGCAGCAACATTTTTTTAAGACCGTATTTGCAACAAAATTTTGAACCTAAAATATAACAGAGGTAATAATAATAATAATAATAATAAAGTACATTTGAAGTTGATTTCCTCCTTCTCTCTTTTTAATTCCCCAAACAGGAAGGTATTGTAACCTCCAACATAAATTATAACGAGTCATACAGTGCATACATAATATTAATCTATTTATAGTATAGAAATTACACAAACTAATAACTTTTACAGAATTTTAAAGAAACAAAGAAAAGTCCCCTTTATATCCTTGCCTACAGTTTCACTTCACACTGCTTTAAACGTCTCATTCTGCATCCTTTGTGTCTCAGTGGTAAAATAAAAATATTTGCTGTTCCGTTCTGGTGAACCACAATTCCCCAGTCTGTTTTAATGTTACACATGTTTATTAATGCCATTTTACAAGAGGGCATTGTCATATTTGCTAGTCTTAAACATGTCAGCATGTAAATAAATAAACCGGCACAGGCATTGTTTACCATATTTAATAGAATCAAATATACAATTCTAATGTAACTATTCAAATGATTTCTACTCTCTTTGTTTCACTCTTCATGTGTATTCATAAGAGTTGCTTCATATGCAACCTCACTTCATTACAGTAACATTTATGAAAATGATGTATAATATATTAAAATTAAAGTAAAGCAAACAGGGGCCTATTATTAACACTTGAACTACATCTGTACAGACATTAGAGTAACATTGTCTGGATGGTTGTGTCTCAGTAAAGTTAGAACAACACAGGACTCCTTGTGCACAGAACAGCACTGACAAGAACTGGAAATCTTTCAGTAGCTTGAAGTTATGTGTGTACTGAAGTAATATGGTTCTGATTAAGAGAGGAAGTACCTTTAAAATGTAGGGAAATAAGTGAAAAAAAAAAGCTTAAATGACAAAATAAAACATTCTTTTAAAGTTATCCTTCACTACAGTATTAAAACTATTAAGTTTAATTATAAATTTGAAGTATGTTTTAAATGCATACAGCCCATCTGATCCAGGAACAGAGAGTGAACGTCAAATTCAAAAGTAAATAGAAATGAAACAACAATGCAGAAACAGTCTATTCAGACACTTACCTGCTGTTTTCCTTAGATTTTCTTTGCAGGAGCTAACACAACAAACAATCCTTTTCAGGGTTGAACTTTCAAATTTAAACAAAAGTAATGTTACTCTCATTTTTCTTCAGCCCTACAACCAACAGACTTCATGGGTGCCCTCATCCTGTGGCTGCTGCTGTGCTTTTATACTGGTTTCAACTTGCAAAATTATACCTTTGACCCCAAGTAGGGCTGACATTCCTTGAAAGTAAAATCTTGTGTGTGGAGAGTGCGGTGTTTGGTTTTGCAATGGTAAAAGTACACTTTGTATTAATAGAAGTATAATTATATCCCTAGCTTGAATGTTGGGAAAAGGAGAAGGCAGTGAATAATGTATCTCCATGCAGATGATAAATGGATATGTTCATATATTCATTTATTAATTTATACATTTGAATAGCAATTTGGCTTGCCTTTATACTTTTAGTTCCTTAACATATATCTTCTTTATTCTATCTTTAACTATATAACTACTGTTCTGTCTTTATCTGCAACACATGCTGAGTTGTTTATCGTCGTGATAATTCAATCTTTCAGGTACAAGTGTACAATTTTATTCTCCACGTCTCCATTTGTCCATCACATTCTCCTGTTTGTGTGTATGTACAATTCCTTTACTGAGTCTCCTTCCTTTCCTTTATGTCCTCTCTAGCTTTCTTTTTTTGTCTGTATGTGAAGATGAACAAAAGAAGAAAGAAGCCCCGGTAAACAGTCTGCAAAGTTCTGCAAAGTTTTGCCGAGTATAAAGGAAATGTCAGCTGAGGAGACAGTGCCGTGCTTCAGGCAGTTCAAGTCACATGCCAGCACGACCATATGGGGGCTGGTAAATGTTACCGTTGATAAATAAACATTATCTAAAAGCTCTGTCAGCCCCTGTTAGGACGTAGTCGTGGTTCATTTGTTTCGCTGCTCTGAGGGTAAAAGGAATATTTAATCACTCCTCTGAATTACATGAATAATCACAAATACCATTTTCTGCAAGCCACAAGTGCACACACTGATGATGATTTGTGTATTGATGTTTAAGATTTACATACTAACATGTAAATTTAACTTGCGTAAATTTAAAAAACGAGAAATTTAAACATTACTAATAATATGGTTTACAAAACACTAAGGTGTAGTGCTAAAGTAACATAATAGTAACACAATATTTTTTTTATTTTGAGCATCTGAACAGCTACTGCTTATTTTCTCATTTGTATCTTTTTCAGGACCTAATAAATCCTAAAACTGTAAACGCTGTTTGAAAAGAGAGAAAAGAGATGTTTATACTGTTTATACTCAAGCTGAACATGTTGGTGTAAAGAAGTCCATTATAACCAAATACTGAACATATAGAAATATTATATATAATAGATTTGTTATTGAACTGTGAAGTTGGACAGTTGTAGCCTTATACAAGTTGAATCCATCTGTTTCATTCTGTACGTCATCATATAAGGACAATGTGTAGTGAAACGTTACTTATATTGTCTAAAGTCTTAAACACTGTCATGGGCACAGAGTAACATTTAATTCATTTAGATTTCTGTAATGCAGTTTAATTTTCTGTACCTTCATTTACTTCATTTGTTTCTCACAACAGCAGTGGAAATCTACAGCTGACCCTCCAGACCACAGCCCTCCCAAAGTGTACGAAGCAAAACGCTTTTGAACAGTAATGGTGTAGCATTAAATGTCCTGGTACAAGGGATGGTTGCATTATCATTATCATTTTGATAATTGATTTCATGGTTTGAATGTGTGTTTTAAATTAAATCTTTACAGAAACTCTGACGTGCTCGTGATTATTCTGCCAACTGTTAAACTGACGGTGTTTGTGTATCTGCTAGCTCACATGAAAGAATAGAATTAATACAAATTTAATGAAATGTTTCAGCATGATGTGATGTTTACACCCTGTCGAGGAAAACTTCTGAAGACAATTTTTAAAATGATCTGTTTACAGTAACAGTTGTTTAATGTTTGTATAACTTGACAACATCTGTGTGAAAACATCTGTATTTGTGGCAGCCAGAGAAAACATCTAAATCAAGCTCTAACCAACACTTTTTGCCTGAGACTCCAACATTTCATGTATGTGACATGAAGAAATGTTTACTCTTCACCTTTCTGTGGCTTTTCTTGCCTCTCACCATTCCTTGTTTTTTTCTGCCTTTCCATCTATCCTCTCAACATGTTCCTGTTGGTTATAATTACTTAATTTAGCAGCCTTAATATTCACAGTACCTATAGCACCTTTATTTCTTTTTTTTTTTTTTTAGCTCAGTGTATTTTAGAATGAACAAATAAAGCTTTGTCTGAAATTTATTGTTGTATTGTGTCAGATTTTTGAAATTAGTGCACAATGGATAAACAAGCTGAGATCATTCAAAGTTTGACATTCTCCTGTTTTATTGCCGTAATGATTTGGACGTCATTCTCCATTACAACATGCCATTTTTTTTGGACAATTGTATACACTTGTGTGACTAGTTTCTGTAAGTAAACTGTGCATCTGGTTGTAGTTAAACTCAGTATGAATGAATATTTATTTGGATTGTCAAGTTTGAACCTGCAGCCTTCTCCTTTTTTAACCTTCACTAAATGCTTAAGCAGCATTTTATTTTCATTTCAGTTCCTGGGAATACATTTACTCAGAGTGAGTTTAATATCTTTTTTTGCACTATGTGCCATGGTGATGGATTATCTTGATTGTAGATCTGAGCGTTGACAAGACAGAGTTGGTGAAAAAGCAGGATAAACCGTTGTTTGGTGGCGTTTGTCCAAACCTCACAGGCCTATCAGCACAGGACAATAAATCTTCTGAATGCATATTTAACACTGAATCAATGTACACCATAGCTTGAAGGTTAACTTGCTTTTTTGCTCAGATTTGTTATTCAAATGCAACCTGTTTAAAATGGCAGCATGTGTCCATTCACTTATTCATGGCCCACTGATTGTCTGTGAGTTACTGTAAAAAGGAAATGAAACAACCTATGGCCATGAATAATGTGGGGCTCCCCGTATCTCATTAAAATCAATTAATTTGTTGAGAGTAATGTCTGAAGCTTCAGCTGATTCTCTGAGGCAGGCAGCAGATACTAACATCAAACCTAAAGATATATTCCGGCCTCTTAAATTTTCAGTCTTCATATACCTGCAGATAAATATAGCTGAAACAGAAAAGGACACGTGAAAATACATGAAAATACTGTAGATACCAACTGTAAGTACCAATGTATTTATATTGCCCAAATAAAGTAAGTAAGTTCAAAATGATTGAATTCACTATATGAAGAAAGAGGGAAAAAGATTTATTGATTTAGCTTTGCACTTCTGTAACGTTGGCTAGACACACTTTGGACCCTCTAGTGTAGCTCTGAGCTGTGATGTGCAAACCACAGCCTCACAAAAAGACTCCAGTTGATTGTCCTGTCCAAAAGATAAAACCTAATTGCTTAAATAGCATAGATACCTCATATTGGACATTGTGTGGATGGGGAAGGAACATTTCAGTAAGAAAAGGCTTTTTTCTTCACAAAGTGCACTGCATTCATGTAGAACACTGATGAATTGATTCCAGGTAAAAGTAATTTTGTTGTATTGATTTTCATTTTCATTTTAAAACCCACCAGAGGTAGATAAAATTGTAGCAAAGCTAAGCAAGTGGTTTGACTTATGAGAATGTGTAACTCAGTATATTCCAAATATTTAGCAAATTCACTACATGCTGTTGTTTTTAAATTGTGCACATTCACAATTTGAATATTCTTGGAAGATGTATGTGTAGTAAAGAACTGTATTGAAGTCTTTGCTTAAGATTTATCAAAACTCTTCATTGTAAAACTGTATTTGAAAGCATATTAGGGTTCAAACCTCATTCATAAGAAGAATTTATGAGTTTCGATCCAATTGAGGTTCGTATAACAATATGGCATCTAAATGAAAAGTTGTATCTTAATGCTATTATCCTTTTTTCTCTCTTTGTTTTATAAATGTTTTATAGATGTATTGTACATATGCACACAATCTAATTTTGCCTGGTACAGCATATAAACGATACTAGCTTTCCACTTTTAACTGGAAGAACAGCTCAGCAAGCACTGGAGCATCTTGTCTTGGGATTATGAGCCCCTGTTCTGTTAACAAGGTACTGTGGCTACGAATCAGAGCTGCTAATGACTTAAAGAGCATATCAGCTATGGCTCGTTTGCTGAACAGCAGAGGAGTACACCACTTGGAGTTTCTTACTTTAATTAGGGTCTGGCTAAAATACAGCTCCCTGTGGTCCTGACACATTACCAGTATTCCTGTGTTCGAGTCAATTAGTATTTTAAACGACTCCACAAGGACTGCAGGTTATCCCACGGCTGTCTGATAAGTAATGCATAGGAACGTAATATTTCTAATGTATTCTATTGATGTATCTACTTTAGGTACATGACACCAGATGAGTGTAATGCATTTCCAGCATTTTCCATTCAGTGAATGCAAGTATTGACCAAATGTTGTCTGGAGGTCAAAAGTTCACCTTCATTGTTGAGCAGACATTCATATTCTTACTAAAAGAAACCCAGTCCGTCTCTCTCAATCAAGATCTGATCAAGCACAAAGGCAAATCTGACTCTAAATAATACATGACATGCCTTCCCATATACACTCCCGACTGAAACACTAAGGAGAGGGTGGAGGTTCAAACATCTTTTCTCATCTTCAAACGTCCTGCCTTCATCTTAGCTGCTGCCAGATTTTCTGAGGCTACTTAGACCTGGAAACATCAGAAAAGAACATTTTTTAAAGGGAGACATTGCTCATTTCAGAGCATGAATGGTCTTGTTCTCAAACACATTTTTTTCCTTATTGGGAGACCACTCAGTAACATCCTGGTTAATTTGAGAGCACATAACGTTTTTTTAAATTCAGATTGTTTGTTGGATACAACGTTCAACATAGGACCACCAAGTCACCACTGGTCTCACTTTGCTGTGAATTTTTTTGGGTGCCCAATGCTGTACAGATTATAAAGCCTCTCAAAGCAAATTTGTTATTTGATGTTGGGATGCTATGTAAAAAAATGACTTGGTCTGAGTGAATAACTATCTCAGCTTTCAGTGGAGTGTTTTTGCAAAAACTAGAAAAATGGTAATTGAGGTCTATGTTAACTTTTCTTGTCTGAATACTGGTCATTTGATTAGAACAAAACAATATCCCCTCTTCGTTAACTGGGAATGCAGACACAGGCACAGAAGGCAGGCTGCTCAGTAGAAGTCACAGCGCTGCTGCTCTTTGGCTGGTGATAAAGATTCAGCCTGTTCCTTTAGCTCCAAGTGTAGTCATGTGTATAATTGCTCTGGGACTGGAAATGCACCATGTGTGAATATAAAGGAAGGGCCATCTAATAGGAGACACTGTTCAAACAACATAGCTTCAGTTTGCCTAAATGTCCCATGTCACAGAGAATAGAAGATAGAGGTTGAGGGTAGCAGCAACAAACATTGAGACTGAGATGTGCTAACAAGGACAAGAAACCAGATGAAAATGATGTAGGGCTTTAAAAACACTTTAAAAGCAAAACTTTAAGCAAAAGATTGTGCAAATTAGTCCACTGACATAGTGGGATGGTCCTCTTTGACCCTGTACATGTGCACAATGTTGTCCCCTGCAAAACCTGGACTTTATTGTTAGACCAGCAATAGTAAAATCTCTTTGACTGCTCCGTTCTGATTATTAGCAGCCACTAACTACAAGCAGAACAATGTGTTCGCAGTTGAGCGTTTTGGTGTATAGAAATTATGCACTAGGGTAGATGACCAATATATAACGTTTAGCAACTGGAACTTAATTTAGATTCTGCTTCATCTGATAAAAAAATGCCCTTTCCCTTACTAAAAATTATTTTTGGTATCATTATTAATATGTGAAAACGGAGGCCCACTTCTATAAACCAAGAGTTATGCCTTTCACATGTGATCTATTGTCATTATAAAATATACTGATTATATCAACTTTAAGTAAAAACTGTTCTAAGAAAATTGTAAGATGGAAATTAAGTAACTGGGGACAAATGGAGTGTTCTCACCCAGTTGTAAAGCGTTTTGACTGTTCAGGTAGAAAATGCAATTCAAATGCATTTAAGTGCAATGTGGGGGTATTGTGAAATGTATTTGACCAGGCTACATGTGAGCGTCTCATTGATCATTTGGCTGAGGCAAGCAGAGACCCTGCTCCTATTGATCAGCTCAAGGCCAAGGGCAGGTTGAGACTGTCAACTAACACACTGACCTCTGCCACCTTAACCTTGGCCTAAAGCCAGAAAACTGACCTTTGACCTTCATCTTGTGGCCTTTGACCTTAACAGGGTCCCCAGATGTGACCAGAGGAGAGTGTTTTGGTGTCCTGGCTGCACGCCCTTTCAGCTAGACAAACTACCTGGAGCCAAAGGAAGATCTCCTTAAAGCTCAAGAGGAAAGAGGGTGTTAAAATAAGACATGAATGCAACTTCACCTGGAAGGTGTGACCACAGTCTGAAAGCTGAGAGGAAAAGAGAGAGTGAGAGAGCAGAAGGGAAGAGGGAGAGGTTTTTTTCTACACACCTTAGAAGATGTTGTAAAGTTACTAGCAGCTGTTGTATTGATCAGGTATTTAATTACATGTAGCTGCATTAAACACACAAGCACAGACATGGTGGTATATCACACAGCTTGGTTTTGCTGGTTTTGCAGGCACACAAAACTTTAAAGTGATAAAAATGACTAAATAAATGCAGCAACCAGTAAGAGACACCAAATGAGTCCCTCAGTCTTTTCCCTCGACTCTGCCCAAAGGCCCATTTTCACATGATCGATCCATGATCCACGCTTTTGAGGCACAACTGGGATTAGTGACATACGCTTTATAATCAAATATACAATAAACAGAGAGGAAAAAAGTTATGATATGTGTTGTGTGTCAATTTTAATGAAAATGGTGACACAATGATGACAAAATACAGTGTAGGATCTTCACAGTATCTAAAATCTGTCTCATATCTTCATTTAATTTAAAAAATTTTTACTAGTTGTTTTAGATGAATGATTCAGATGATGTGTCCTAACTAATCCAAAGTTCAGAAACACAGTAAAGACAAACTTTAGCTGGAGTTACTTTGTTTGGTAAGAATTTCTTCTTGCTTCTAATGGGTGAATTAAGGATGAATTAAACTGTTGTGATTTACAGTGATCACATGATCCCAGAAAATGTTTTGTTCGCGTTGTGTTGCATTGTGGAACCAGACTTGGTCAGTCAGACACAATCAATAAACCATCGGTTAAGTTGAAGGTGACAGGTCATGGTCATTGTGTGTTTGTGTGTGTATACATATACATAACAGGTCTTAACTGTATAATAGCTTGGGATGCACAGCTGAATCAGACATGGACATAGACAAAGCAAACTTCTCCCTCTCCATTGAGCAAATGTGTGTTTTCCAGAAATGTCCTTCTTGTGTGTGTGCATGTGTATGTGTGTGTGTGTCTGTGGGGTTGTGGGGGTTATTGATCACTACCACCACCCACGTTGTCCAATTGGAGGCAACAGCTGAGCCTCTCATACATCAGTAATGACTTTAATAATGACTGAATCAGTGAGGAAAAAATAGATGATAGGTACATTATAAGAGGAAATTTATTTTAGTGAAATTATACACTAACACTTTGATTATGCTATGGCTCCCTGCATGTGGTATAAGGGAATAATGACTGACGCAATTAACTCAACTGATCTTTTCAGTAGCACCTGCAGCACAATGGGCTCAATTACATGTTCTTTCTGAACAAAACAAGGAACAATTTCCATACTGCTAATTGTCTTGTTGTGTGGCCCTGGTGTGTTTAAGTCTTCATACTATAAGTTCACAGCCTCATCCCATCTCCAGTCACTCCACATTGTGTGCTTATTGCCTTTATCAATCTACTGGAGCCCAGAACAAAGACCTTCATGTTCAAACAGTGATTATTCTCTCATCTCCTGAGGCATCAGCACAGGCCTAATTGGATTTAAATGAACCCCCAAATTTTCCTTTGTTACAGCAAATAATATGCAAGGCTTTTTAATTAAGATCCGATACAAACCCACGTGGAGGGTCTGCAGTTGCTTTCATGTCCCCTTCTTCAAATAGAGGCCGGGTCTTCCATGGCGGACAGTTTGGTGCAGAGTTTGGCTCAGCAGGAGGTGGGATGTGTGCATGCGTGTGTGTGTGTGTGTTGTTGTCTGTAAAGTGAGTTGTATCAGTTCATTAAAATAGCTTTAATATAACTGATCAACTACTTTGCTTTGTTGCCTCTTTATGTTGGAGAGAAGGTCATAGCGTTTGGTTCTGTTGGTTTAGTGACACAAGGAAGTCACTCAATTTACTCACAGATTAAAGTCTTTGTGGTAGATTATATTATTTTATGGTAACAACATACTTACTGTTATTTTATGTGATTATTTCTGTCTGTTCTGTACATGCAAAATCTCCTGCAGGTGCATCCTTCCTGTAAGAGGAATTTCTTCTGTTTCTCCTTCTGAGATTTCTTTCTTTTTTCAGTTAAAGGTTTTTATCTTGTGTGATGTGCTGTAAAGACTGGAAAGTATTGATGTATTAGACGAATGGAACAGATTTGAGTTTAAATGTGATGGTTAATATCAAATTTGAAATGCTAAAAAAATATTTTGTTTTAAAAACGTATGTTATGTTATCTACATATAGAAACTATAAACCTGATTTACAGATTCTGTTGTTTAGTTACATGATTCATTTTGATCCATATATCTGCAGATAATTGTGAGATTAAAGCAAAGAGTTTTTGCCTCTTGTTACTTACTGTTGTTCATTTTAATTAGAGGAAAACTGTATTAATTTTTTTATGTCAACGAAGGAATAACTATGTCAGCCATTATGTCCTGGAAATGGGAGACAAACATTTCTTCTCATCTTCTCATCAGCCGTTGGGAATACATCCAACAATGCTTTGTACGTTTACACTTCCAAGCTTACAGAAGTAAAATTAACCTGTTAATGACTTACTGACTTTAATGATACTCTGACTTCTCTGCTTTGTCTGTGGCATTCAGCCTAAAGTCCATTTGTTCATACTAAAGTTTTTTTTTTTTTAAACGGGTCAACATGAGCCATGTCAAAAAGCCATAGTATTTACCTAAACCTGCTGTGCTTTAGTTTTTATGTTCTTTGGGCAGTAGTTATAAGGTACAGAGGAATAAGATACTTTATATCAGGCCTCATCTAAATAATACTTGTTAGCAGTAAAAATTTGTTGTTCATTTAGGTCTTTAGCATGGATGGTTTACCACGGTATATCTTTCTGTCTTAGGGATGGTTAGAAAAGTGTTCAGTGAAACCAGAATGTGTATTTCAGGCATATAAAGCTGTGACATGTGCTTAACAGATGCTCAGACACACAAAGAGATCTTTGCCTTTGGTAGGGGTGAACAAAGAGAGTGAAATGTGCTGAGTCTGGAAGCAGAGGTGTCAGCCTTTACATTAAAATGACAGTGATAATTTGCTGCTTTAAAATTGATTGTACCGCAACTAACGAGAGTGTTCTGAGAGGATCGCTATAGTCAGAAGGGAAGTGATTGATCAGTTGATCTACTGCCCATGTCCTCTTAGTGCATGCAGCTCTAACAATGACTGGAACAGGAAGTCATCAGTCAGCTAATTTCTGTCATGAATCATACAGCCTTTGACTTCATGACTTCGTTGAGCCAGCCCTGGCCAATCACACTGAAAGATCCAGGGGAGGACAAACATGCCTCTAAATCTGAGTTATAGTTTTAGATTTTTCATTTTGCCGTCATTGCTGTGTTATCTCCAGTCTGACTGTAAAACTTGGATAATGCCACTTTAGGACCATACCAAGTTAACTTAAGTATGGGGTTTAAAGTATGGATTGAATTCTCCCATGCTTCTGTGAATTAGCAGGGAAAATAAAGATGATGGAAGAGCAGAGAAGTCATCTTTTCATTTGCAGATAGCAGAACCTCCTTTTTCTGTACACAGTTTAGGTCATTTCCATTACCTGAGCTGAGACTTGGAAGATAATGATAAGGTGCAGAATGGAATACCTATTCACACTCTGCTTTCCTAATGTGTGATTACTCATTTTCACTGAGAAATAGGAGGAACACATGGAGAAAGAATTAGCAAGGTGGTTGTTATATTCAGGTATGCAAGCACACTGGACCAGGGTTGTGTGTGTTTAAGTGCAAAGATTGAGTTTTAGGTTTGTGTGTGAGCTCCAGCTGAAACTGTGCAACTGAGGGACTGATCAAGAGTGAATGGAGCTGTGAGACGTTCAGCCCTTTTCATTCCTCCCTCTTTTAAAGTCCGGGGGAATCCATCTCTTATTCCATAAGGTAAAGTCAAACAGTTCCATGTGGTTTGTGAGTGAATTAATCATGATGATTAATTGGCTTTCAAGTTAAATATCCAGTGAGTGATGTCAGGCTGCCAGACATCAGGGATAAATTGACAGACCTTTAAGGAGAAGCAGATTGATTTACACAGCACCTAATGAATCCCCCTCCACCCAGAAGGGGAGGAAAGGTAAACAGGTCTTTTCTTTTCCTTCCTCCCATCTGCCATGTTCGAGTACACTTTGCTCTCTGTATTGAACTCTAACCTGGTTTTGAGACTCTGAGGCTATTGATAAATTCCCTTTTTATTTTCCATCACAATAACTGGACAGCTGAGAGAAAATGTATTTGTTTGTCACTATACTAATGAAAATACTGTATATACATCAGAAGAAAAGAGTGGACAGATTTCTATAAAATGTTTCAGACATTCATGATCCCAAGATGATGAACCCCCTAATTTTGGTGATTCCCTGACTTTTGGTCTAATTCCACATTTAAGTTCACATTTGTGAATTTAAATAAAATGCCTCTAGAAATATTTGATGGATTGCCTTGTACATACATTCATGTTGGCCAGAGGATGAATTGTGGTGTTTTTTTGTTATCCTCTTTTTCTTCAGCTCAACCAACAGGTCACAGTGTTTGCTTGTTTCAGTTAAACAAAGTATCTTAACATCTGTGGATTGGCACCAAATTTTGTTCATTTTTGGCTCTCAAAGGTTGAATCCTATTGACTTATTCACCGGTGCCAATATGCAGATCCCTAGGGAAAACATTGGATGTATTGCTATACAATTTATACTATACAATACAGACATTCATGTGGAGACCAGAAGTTTTACACACAGACACAGCTTGAGGACTAGCTGACTTATCCACAGGAGGAAACCTATTTTTTAGAGTTCAAGATGCTGAAATGAAAGGATGGTGTTTTTCTATTTGTAGGTGAAATGCTGATTTTTGCAGCTGGAAACAGCTCAGTTGGGAGATGCAACATCCATTCATGAAACTGTTTATGGACAGTCTCAGTCACACCACCCAGTATATTTAGTTTCCTGAAGTAAATACACATCCTACACTATCCGTCTCCATATGAAGCTGGTTCATTTCTGTAGAGTACCTCTGTACGTCAGCCTTCCTCATTGAAGACAACACAAAGGTGTATACATCAGTGCTGGTAGGTGTTTTGTTGTATTGTCTAATTATACAGACTGCTGAGATGCTCATAAACTTTCATCACAGCAGGAGCTTAGACAAATATTCCCAGACTGCAGGAGGATGAGAGTAATATCTGGCTGTGGTGATCACTTGTCTGCAGCGTATATATTTACCGTACATTTTAGCAAAACTGCTCAAGAAAGTTGTGCACATGGAGTATGTTAACAGATGCTTATTAGAAAATGGAGTCTTTGAAGATGTGCATCTGTAAGGACATAATTGTTATTGATCTTGTTAAACTTTGAGGATCAACTGTGAAAAGCAGTCTTCAACAATCTTGAAGACTGCTTATTTAGTGCCCAGACATAAGCCATTACAACACCGTCGCCATTTTGGTGCCTGACGTCAATAGGGGTGTAATTTCAACAAACGCCTGCCTCCGCACAGTGAGACACTCTTACAACAAATGGTTGTTTTGCTCGTATGAGAAGTTGGAGACTTATTGTTTCACAGCAACTTTTTTTTGAACAGGTTTTCTTGGTAGTGCTTGAAGGGCTGGTGTGTAAATCACTGTCTACAAATGCGTTCTACACAGGGGATGAGACAATAGTTTCATTTTACTTACTCTTAACTGTTACTGACTGTGCATCATGTCACTCAATAGGAGGAAGATAAGCTCTCAGATGTAACTAGTTTGCCAGTCACTTAGCTTGGTTACTGAAATTAGTTCACATATTTCAATAAAACATGTGGTGTGCCATCATCTCCTGTCTGGCTCCAAACCAGTCCCTTTTTTGTTTATTCAATAAAAGGTGATGGTGCCGCACAGCTAACAAACTACAATAGATTTTTCTATTTGCTGAAAGATCAGCAGTGTCAAGTTGGCCTGTTATTGGTCAACAGCAAGAACAGACCAATGGCAAAAATGTGTAGACTTACTTTGTCCTCCATTTTGTTTCCAAAATCCTTGAGAAAGTGGTTGCATCACAGCTTCACACACACCTCAGCAATCATAACTTCTATGAACAATTCCAGTCCGGTTTCCGCCCCCTCCATAGTAC
>JAUMHL010000014.1:8954257-8968417 GCA_032362345.1 Sandelia bainsii
GTGCAGGGTATTAAATGGTGAGGAGACTAATTGGAAACGAGGTGCAGCTGAGGACAATCAGTGAGTGAGAGTGGAGACAGAGGCGTGGTTAAGGTGAGGGAGGAAGAAAGACACCAGACTAGGACATGACCATGACACTCTTACATTTATTCTTTCATTTTCAACACATTTCCAGTTGGTTTTATATGTGTATTTTTTATTTGCAGTACAAATTCATAATTTCCACACTACATCTATTAGTTGGTGTTGAAAGGTCAAGGCTGGTGCAGAGCAGAAGCTGGAGCACTAGCTGTGTTTTGATGTTCAGTGCTACCTATTCCCTCTCTCTAAACCCCCTGAGCCCCTCTGATCTACTGTGCAGCTCATTAAAACACCCTCTCCACCTCCACATTAGCATCAGAGTCATGGTCAGACTGCTTTGTGTTATAAGGGTGGAAAACAATATCAATAACAACAACAAAAACAATAGTAGCCTTTGGTCCAGGGAGGAGAGGAGGAAAAAGGTCTTTGATAATGCACATCAAAGAGAGACGCTGTAGTATGTTGTATTTTCACTGCGTGCATGCCAAGGTCGTCTCTGATGCTGCTTGTGTGGTGTTCACACTTAAGGCCAGTTTAATGGCACAAGGTGTGCTGCTGGGTCTGCAGGACATGTCCTTAAGGATGGGAAGTCAAACACTGTAACTAACAAACCCTTGTTCTAAGTTAAAGTTCTGCTCCATGATTCCACTCTCTGTCTGTGTGAGCATGTCAGTGAGTGTTGTGCATGTTTGAAATTCATGGAATTTAGAAACGTCTGCAGCTACGTTAGAAGGTTTGAGACCACAGCCCCGAATATAGCAATGTTTGTACAATGTGAAATTTGCATCTGTGCTGTAATAGTGCAGCATTCCTCAGGCTAGTTCACACATACATTTACAGTATGATTTGTCAAAACACTGTTAGTGAGGGTTTGTGCTTTTACCTTAATCACAGTGGTCTTGACTTAATCCAGGCATTTTTTACACAGTAATCCACCAAGAATACACACTTGCATGTATTTAACTGGTCAAGGCTGGTTCTCATTCATAATGACTAAAAGGAAACGGGCAGAGAAAATCGATGCAAACTCCTCACACCCTGGACACAACCTGTTCCACCTCCTTCTCTTTGTTTGGTGCTACAGAACACTGTATGTGAAGTTTACTTATTTGTCCTTAAAATAGATCTTTTGACAAAAAAGATTATACCACAGGTTAATATTAATATTTAGCTTGTTCAAAATCTATACAGTATTAACAAACAATTTAATAAACATTAATGAAGACATACAACGCATCTTACCATTTAGTATGAAAGTGTAACTCGTTAGAAAATGTCACCAGAATATAAAATAAATGAAGGAGGCCATAATAAGTATAGCACAATTCTATATAAACATTTATATAGCAAAACTGTTCATATGCTACTTGAGCTGGTATACCAAAAATGTGTGCTTGAATAAACCTATACACAAAAAGTCTTTCATATCCCAAATCATATCAGAACAGAACTTAGTCAGTCTGTCTCTGTGTTGTTCTTCACAAAAACACAATGTGTCACTTTAACAGAAAGTTAACACTGAAATTTTTTTTGTTATTTTCTCCCTGAAGGAACATGTGATGGAAGTTGTAACTTTTAACATGTGCACTGTTGATGTGAAACTCTGCTTACTGTGCAGTGAATAAGTGTTAATTCCAAAGCTGCACGACATCAGTAACCTGCTGTGTTTAAAGATATTCACTGTATTTATTTAATTCCACTGTAAGGTGTCTTGATTGATGTCTGCACATTGGTGCTCATACATTCATGGTAACATTGACATGTTCTTTTGTCACTGTTTTCAGTATTCTTAAACATTATTTAATACCTGTTCTCACTCACTCAAGGTTAATTTTTATTTTTAATGTACAATTATTTGTTCCATTTAGTAAAGAAAATATAAAAGACAAAAGATTGATTACGTTATGATTATCCATAAGTGGATGTAACAAATATTAAACCATTCTACCTATTGTACACTTATGATCCATCATCTACACAGCGTAACAGCATCACAGAACCATGAATCCAAATGACATAAACCATTCTGGCACTAGTATCAAGTAATTTAATATCTGATACTTCCCTCTTTTCCTTTAAACCCTCCTGAGAAATTATCTTAACTACAGAGAACCATTATAACTATGTGGACCTCTGAGAAATCTGTCCATTCATAAAAGGCTCAGGGCCAGACAGAGTCTGCCAGACTGGCCCTTCAGGGACACCCGGTGTTTGACTTGGTTCACTGACTGGGCCGGGGTACAGGGCTACAGTTGTCCGTAGCCACAGGCTGCAGAAATGCAGGTATTTCCTGACTAAATTTCTATCATGCTGTTTTCAGTCGTATTTGCAGGACGGCCGGGAAACTTCAGAGAGAGAACACAGATAAAAACTCTTTAGATGCCAGGGTAGGAAGATACAACACAACCACACATGTATTTTTTAATTTCTATTTCTGGTCATGGGCCTTAGTTAAAGCTAAGAGGAAATTAAAAACTCAAAGGCTTTTGCAAATATATAAACACCATATTTTTGTATCGGCTGTGACTTTATCTGAATGCACTAAACCTCATGAGCCTCATCTTTTCTGAATTTCCTCCATTTTCCTTCTATGATCGTCCAGATGTTGCTTTCCCATGTTTAGTTTAGCATAAATATTAATTATAGACTTCTATGCCATCATTCTAAGAACATCTTTCACCATTATGTTAATGCATTCAGACACTTAGAAGCAAGTAAATTTAAGCCCCCGTACACACCTGCAAGCACCTGGATACACACACAAACGCCAACCAAAAGCACACAGGCACACACACACAGGGAAAGAGAGATGAGTGATGTCTTTGTACCATTTCCCCGCTGTATTCTCTCTGCTGTTCCCTGCCACTTTGTCCCCTTTCAAATTATCCGTTGGGATTAATGAATGTAATTTTCACACATTAACTTCCCCCTATTCATACATAATGGGCCAGCCCACAACAGTGTTTAACCAGAGCATCTGTCCATTGGGTGTCATCATTGAAGTCACAGCAGGGGTTTGTAATTGACAATTGTTCCAGTGTGGTAAACACAAACTCCCCCCTTCTTGTCCTTTCCTTCTACCCTCACTCTGCTATAGGTAATTCCACCACATCAAGTACAGTTTAGAAATGGAAAGCTGTCCCACAGAACTTTTCATGCCTAATGAGTCATTGTTAAACTCGCTTACTGAATGAAGAGCAATTTAAAATGTCAGATAACAGTGCATTAAGACATATGTACAAACCTAAGAGATGTCATCTGCCTTTAAAGCTGAATATAATGGGTTACTTTTGAAACTGGAAGTGGATATACTTAGATCATTTCCCCACCACATCCTCAGTCTCTCTGTACCCCAGCTTCCACACTTTCTTTCCCCTGCTCCCTCTCTCGTCTCTGTGGCTGCCTCTGCTTCTGATTTAAACACCCAGCAGGGGGTTGTGGGTAGAGACTCACGCTGTGAAGGATCCCTCTGACTCAGGGAGAGCTGAAGGTCAAACACACTCACGATCAGAACCACAGGATGATGCTGAAGAGGTGGAATAAAAAGAGTAAAGGGATGAAAGCCAGAGAGATAAGTTCTGTTTTCTCAGCGGTGTTACACGCAGTTCAGTACAGTTTGTGGTGTAAGTACCATAATGTGTTGGTCACGGCAGAGGAAGTCAGAGATTTGTCTGTTAATATAGCATCTACGGTGTGAATACAAGGATGTATTAAAAAGATAAATAACAGATATATAGCATGAAGTCATACAAAAAAAGATCTCGCTATTGTCTGCAGAAAATAGTCATAACCCTAATAACTGTGGGGATTCCAGCAACAGCACTGTCATCCCCACAACTTAATTTAAATTTCGTCTGCCTTGTTTGTGTTTCTCTGTCTTCTTAATTAGACAGACCCTTGACTGACAAAGCAAACAGAACTAGAACAAGAGCCTAAACAAGAGAAAAGCATCTGTTTCTTTGAATGGAAAACTCCTGCAGCCCAGATGAAGGTTTTTCCTTTTCTTCTTCACAATTTTCATTGGAAGCATTTGCATATTTCAAAAGTCTACCAAAGAAAATAGCCTGAGGGCAGAAATGGACGATCTGCATATTGAAGACTCAACAGAGGGCGAGGAGTGGAGGACTGAGAGTGAGGAAGAAAGAAAGAGAGAGAGAGAAAGAGAGAGAAAGTCTATGTATAAATAAAATAAATGATTTAAAGATGATCTAAATGATACAATAACGTCAATTAGCTGATGGTGTCATGCTCATTATGCTACAGTAATTGCAGTATTCACTACAACTAAAACAGATTATTTGCTTAGTTGTGGAGCAGCTAAACATTGAGAGAGGGAGGGAGTGAGCGGAGAGAAAAATGTGCATCATAAGAAGGCCTCTTCACCCAGCTTCCTTCATGAATAACAAATAGAGGACCCAGTGCTGTGACCAGCCAGCACAACACATGAAAAACATTACTGCATTCCCTGAGTCGTCTGGTTTTCTCTACATTGTGCTGTTAGGCTTGAAACATTTGAAACACTTCACTGTGTTTGTATGTTTTTACTTTGTTTTATTCAACAGTAATGCATATACAGATGTATTTGGCAAGGATAGAATTAGTGATCTCAAAAAGGCAGAGCAAGAGGGCCAAAATAGAGCAACAAAACAAAAGTGTTTACTTTTATAACAACCATTTCAATATCTGATGTGATAGATTATCTATGTTATGATATGGTATAAATTTCTTATAAGCTTGATTTTGATGTATTTGTCTCTCTGAATGTGTTGGGAAAATAGCATGGAGTGTGTGAAAAACAGCCATCAATAAGACTAAAACCTAAACTGAATATTTGGATTTCCAGGTTTTAAAAAGATCTCTGCATGGTGTATTGCTTCGTGTTTGCTTCGTATCTCTTTAGTGCATCAGGAAGATCTCTTTGAAGCACTGTTTGATTACTTAGGCTCCGGAAAAGGGCTGGAGAGCATCTGGACCAGAATCTAAGTATTAACAACTTAATACTTAAAATTAGGCTACAAACTGCATACTTAAATTATTGTAAGAAGCCTAACTCAGTTGCCAGTTAATATTTATATCCAAGTGTCATGCTGAATGAGGATACAGCATACACCAGTAGCAATTTTTCAAAGACTTGCAGCCCAAATGTTGCTCTTATTGATGGCCTAAAAATAATTTGTTTTCTTGTTAACCATGTATAAATAAATCCTTTACACAAAGGTATCTCATTATAAAGTTAACTAAGTTATAAAGTAAGTGACAATTCCAGTGGGTGTTTGACATTAGAGGATGTTTAAATTTCCTGGACTCCTGGAGGTTAAACCTTGAATTCTATTTAACATAACAGATTATTCACTGCCGTGTAAACATTTTGTTATGTAATTTGCAGTCTGATACAGAATGTAATTCAATCTAGAATTGAGCTCAATTGTATGAGTGAGTATGCCACTGTGCTCTCTCCAGATGAACCTCTGAGTGCCATCCTGTCTCCCCTAAAAAGGTCACTGGACTCTTTTGAAAGGGCGCAGAGCACCCGGAATAGTTTCCATGGTAATTTTGGACACTGTGAGACTAAATATTGAATTTTGATAATATGAAAAACTAATTTTAAAATGACAATGAAACTGTTTCTGTTGTAGCTGTAACTGCACTAGGCGTTAGTAAGTTTATGGTGACTTTTATGTACATGTACTTATGTACTATTGAATTTTAACCATTTCATGACTCTACAATAGTGAAAAGAATATATAGGATAGCATATTCGCATTGTTCTATGACTACTTTTTTTCAGCTCGGACTGTATCCTAAAATTGGATAAATCTAGATGTAATTTGGAACAAGATGACACATAATGATGATAAGTGGAACTGTTAGGCACAAATGGCTCATTTTATGTTGCAGGTTGGAAAAAATACTTTGTTGTGTCTATTTATCTTTTTCTTTTTGGATAAAATCCAAGACGAACCTGCTGAAAACATAAATTATCTGCAGGTTATCGGACTGGGCATGGCTCTCTCCTTAAGTTACAAAACTTCGTGCGTCTCAGTTAATGCTTCACTTTCTTTAAGGCCCCTAAAACTGAGATAAACACGGGGCACAAAATTCCCAAGTCCACGTTTATTTAACTGACCATCCATAAACACAGTCAGCATGGACATATCCCACTGGTTTGTTTTTGAGGTTTAAAAAATCACACTGCTGGCTGGTTTTGTGCACCTTCAGCGCTCGCCAGTGCCGCGCGTCGCGACACTGTGGCCTTTCCTTTACCATATGAAAAGGAGAGAGAATTAGGATGCAAGAGGCGTACAAACCCCCTGTGTACCCTAAGCAGACTATCCTTGACACAGGACTCGTTGTTCTGTGTTATTATAAAATATATAACTCACGACTATACGACTTTATTTGCTTTGCCATAACTTACTTTAATTTCTCTATAACCCCATAATTTCCTAAAGAATTACAATAATAATAATAATAATGTTTTCTAGCATATTGTTGCCTTTTTCCTGCACCAAGAACTTTGTGCACCCGAGGCTCGGTTGTGACACACACCAACTCCTCTCTGGCTGTGCGTCCAATCAGCGGGAGCTCTGCAGAGCCTTCCAGTTGTAATTGGATGGAGATGGGAGAGGAATATGCAGCTTTGGCACAACGTAAACACATGCTCGTCTGCTTCGCTCCATAGAGGACGCACCGGATGGAGCAGATGGAGTGGGCGAAACAACTGAGAGGACCGCAGAGGCTTTAAAGTTTTTGTCATTATCATTAAGTAGGGTTCAAAGCGTTGATATCAAAGAAACGAGTTACAAGTGAGTGGTCGCTCCTGGCGCGGATCAAGGGTGTTTTTCCATAGCATCAGATCCGTGGATTACGCACGGCGAAGCTCATGGGACAGAGAAAAGTTTTGAAAACTGTCGTTTGGTTGGAATGCATAGCAACGTGGGGTTTTTTTGCCACACACCTCTGAACAAGTTGGTATAACTAAAATTATCACCTAAGCCTCAATGGATTGATTTGGCACTTTTTTGACCAACTGTGCAAACATTTCGCTCGTGCGTATTTCCATTGAAGTTATTTATGGATTAGAATACTATAAATTGGGACTTTAACCTAACATCAGGAGAGAAATACATATAAAGATATATGCTTTGGGGGATGGCAACAGCCACCTCGAGTCCATACCTAACCAGTAGCAGGATTTTATCCGGCCCGGTCCTTCACTCTGATCGAAGGGGTGGTGGCATGCAGCCGGGCAGCACCACGGTCTCTAGTGGATACAGAGGGGACCATTCAGTTAAAATGGTGCAGAGTGACTTCATGCAGGGAGCAATGGTGGCGAGTAACGGGGGGCACATGCTGAGCCATGCCCACCAGTGGGTGACATCGTTGCCTCATGCAGCAGCCGCAGCAGCTGCAGCCGCGGTGGCAGCAGCCGAGGCCGGCTCTCCGTGGCCCCCCAGCTCCCAGCCACAGGAGGTGAAGAGAAACGCTGGCAGGGATGACCTCCACTCAGGCTCTGCTCTGCACCACAGGTCCCCACATCTGGGATCGCATCAGACGCACCCGGGAAATTGGGGAGGCACCTCCGCAACGCACATCAGCATCCCAGAGGGGCAGCAACAGCAACAATCCCTCGTTTACTCTCAGTCAGGCGGGTTTACAGTTAACGGGATGCTGAGTTCGCACACCGGGCAGAGCCTCATGCACCCAGGGCTGGTGCGCAGAGAGTCCCCAGAGCTGGACCACGGTAACCACCATCATCACCATCACCACCATAATAACCACGCGCACCATCACCAATCTCAAATTGCCAGTCACGAGACGCACTCCGACGAGGACACCCCGACCTCTGATGACTTGGAGCATTTCGCCAAACAGTTCAAACAGCGGCGGATCAAGCTCGGCTTCACACAGGCAGACGTTGGCTTAGCTTTGGGCACCCTGTATGGCAACGTATTTTCACAGACCACCATCTGCAGGTTTGAGGCGCTCCAACTCAGCTTTAAGAACATGTGCAAGCTGAAGCCTCTGCTCAACAAATGGCTGGAGGAGGCCGATTCCACGACGGGGAGCCCGACCAGCATCGATAAGATCGCCACCCAGGGCAGAAAGAGGAAAAAGCGCACGTCAATCGAGGTGAGCGTAAAAGGCGCATTGGAAAGCCACTTCCTCAAGTGTCCTAAGCCGTCCGCACAGGAGATCAACTCTCTTGCGGACACCCTACAGCTGGAGAAGGAGGTGGTCAGGGTCTGGTTCTGCAACCGCAGGCAGAAAGAAAAGCGCATGACGCCGCCTGGACTCCCACGAACCCCGGAGGACGCATATTCACAGGTGGGCAGCATGGGTCCTGACACGCCGTCACCTTCCATAGACTGCAAGAGGATGTATAGCGACACGTGAAGATAACTTAAACATATTGACGGACAATAAATGTGGTGCACGACGTTAAGTGTTTGCATAGAGGGTTGGAGAAACATTTCTCTGACTGACTACGTTAGCCTACTTGGTTAACTTTTCTTACATAAGGTATTTCCGTTAGTGTATCCAGTGTGTGTTTTCAGAGCAGGACAAACGTCTACTTATGCATCCTATTTTTCTGCACTATGAACGAGCATTTGGGAAATAAAAACAAAAGCTTGACTGAAATCTGAATATAAACAATTAAAGGTTTGTTCAGCAGGACATTACTGCCTACAGAAAAAAAGAAAAATTTCTAGAGGTTTTAAAGCCAAGAAGATCAAACAGAAGAGGTTTTTTCCATTTCTCTGTACTGTATAAATAAAAGTTCCCTTGTAATGCTGCAGGTTTCGATGTCTCTCAGGCGAGACTGGGCTGTGTCAATGTTTTTACTAAATGAAGGACATTGATTTAATGCGCTTTTCAGTAACTTATCTTTCTTTAAACATGTTTCTCCATTTTGTGTTGTGTGTCAGTGGATTTATGTTGTGACAAAGTTTAAGTCAAAGAGCAAAAACAGTTCCAGTATGTGTTTTCCTTCACAGAAACTAGCAAACATGCCTTTACATTTATGTACATTTAAGTGTGCTGTATCCTTGTGTGATGATTTGACTATTTATTTTTTTCCACTGTGTTTATTTTAATTGAGTATACTAATTATTTAATAAAGGGGAAATTGTGTTAAGATGGCCATCATTATTAAGGTTCCTACATACACACGTACACTCACATACGCAGACCATTATTTATAATATGAGCTCACACTTTTGCAGTGAACTATCAAACATAGTACATACAGTATAGTACATTATCTTTCATGAGAAGCAACAAACAGAACATAAGTTACATAAAGAGACCATAAATAAATAGTTAATGTTTAAATATACAGTTTCAATATTAATGTTGTTCTGCATGTGCTGTCTTGTTAATAGTAGCCTCTAGAGCTGAAACAACAGGTCACAAACAACAAGTAATTAGTTGATCAGCATCGTTAATTAATCGTTTTTTAAGCAAAATGCCAAACTTTTGCTGTGTCCAGATTGTCAGATGTGTGGATCTGATGATTTCCTTTTCCATGTGAAAAACTGTCATATGGTCAAAATCTCAACATGTCTTGAGAATTGGATCACTGACTAAAATAAAACTATCAAGATGTAGCCAAACCATTTCCTTGTGCTGTGGAAAGTCAAAACTTTATAGACAAAACTAACTGAAAAACTAATCTGCAGATTCAGCGATGATTAAAATATGTTGAAGCCCTAGCAGCTTCATTATGTTATTACCACGTCTTTCACCGACTCCGATATTTAATTCAACAGAAATCAAAACAATCTCTCACTATTTCTCAGTTTAGTTCCTCCTACATGTGTGAAGCTATGTTGACCCTGTAGAAACTGATTCAACCCAGCACGAAAAAGCTCCCTCTTGTTCTTGATTCTACATTTTTGTGTGATATTTTGTGTATCGGTCCAGCCACATACATCCTGTGGCAGCCAGCAGAGGTTGGCTCTCCCAGCTGGCAGTTCACCTCAGCAGCAGTTGCCAAGGTGACAGCGAGATGGAGTGACACAAGGCAGCAGATCTTTATGATGGGTTTGGCAGTTAGGCAGCAAGAAGCTCAGGACGCTGGCTCTGTTTCTTCTGCCTGTCTCTGATCCTTTCCTATAAACACGCAACAATGCACAATAATACATGCATGCAGACACGTGTATACATGCTGTACATAAGCTGCTGTTAGTCAGAAGTCTCATTCATATTAACGAGGTGAAATGGTGAAGGGGAAGCTGTAGTTGCAGTGAAACTTGGAGGGATGTCAAAGGTCTGCTGGCACAGAAGCTGCTGACAAAACAGACAGAACAGTGTAACAGCTGCAGAGAAATGAACATATTACTGCAGTTGTTACACTTTTCATTACAGTACAGTATGTGTATGTATTTTTTCTGATTATCTTTAAGGTGCTTTCATATCTGGTCTTACAAAAACAAATGAGAGACACATTTACACATTTATTTTTGGTGGCTCTGGCATTCGCTATCTGAGTCACGATTAAATTGTTTCTGTCCCCACTGGAGTAACATGTGTCCTATAATGCCAAACAACAAGTATTATCACTACTGTTAAACACATATAAGATGTCACACAAACGTGTCAACAAGCAAGCAAAGTGTGTACCTGTGTGTACGGCTGAGAATTGGCAGGAGTTAAAGTAAATTGGCACCTTGTGGTTATAAACAGCAGTATGTCTGTGTGAATGAATAAGTCTTTGCACATCATTGTATATAGTCATTGTTAACTCCAGCTCAAGTTTAAAACTCTGATGAGGCTGAAGGAACCATCAACATGTGAACAATATGTTCATATTACCGTTGTAAAAAATCTACTATTTTGGAGCAGGTAAAATTGTCTCAAACTCCTTTAGGTGTATTTCTTAGCTGTAGACAAGTTGAAATTTTAGAGACAATGTTTTCACCAGACACTAGTGTAAATGTCCGAAAAACACTTATTATTACTTGCTATTGAGTGATGGAGTGAGTTTGTCAGTATCAAGTAACTTGAATGTTAAATAGCTAAAAGGCAAACCCATCACTCTGCAATGAAAACCAGCCACAGTCTTCATACTGAACACACAATGTTAATGCAGAGGAATACTTCTGTATGCTCTCAGGTAGCATCACACAGAGGTGGACAGGTGGCACCACAGCTCACTGTCATCATCCACGGATGCTTCTTAACATGATATATTCCCACTCCCCCCGAGCTCTCAAAACCTAAGCTTCCAGGATTGTCGTGTGATCCCCTCAAAGCTTAGTGATGTAAAGATGGGTGATAAGGCTGGAAATTGGGGGATAAAAACCATTTAAAGGGTTTTGTCATCACACGACACATGGCATCTTCTCTGAATATCAATGCTGGGATTTGAATGTACAAGCCGATGATGTTACAGTACCCAAAAGTACTATTGCCCCCAAACACCTCAGTCAAGAGAAAGTGCTCTGCTCACATGAATGTCCATCATTCATCTGTGCTTATCATGGTATGAAAATGTGTAGTTTAGCCTGAAATGCAAAACATATTGTTTGTAGCATCACTGAAACAGTCTGCAGTTACACACTAAGGATGTTATTACCTCCTCCTATAATAACTGCTAACATAATTAGTCATAATTGCCTTGCTCAGAAGTACTTTACATAAAGCAATTATTGCTTGATAATCCTTTCTTTAATGCTTGTTGTTTGTGTGTCACAGTTCAGGCACAATCGCGCACAACAGACACACACCTGCACCTATTCAAATAAACATAACAGCAAGGTTTTATATTACTAACAATTTCACTGTTGTTTGCACATTATGAGACTTCACTGTCTGGTGTTAATCATTTTCACATTGTGGTGACTGGTTAACCACGAAAGTCTAACACTGATTAACACATTATGGTTTCCTCAGTGTGAATCAAAACTCATCCAGTACATAAATCATATAAATCTTACCTACAGTCAAAAGCAGTGGTCTGTGTGAATTCAATTTTAGGTGGATTTCACCCACAATTGTCTGGTCATGGTTCAGGCAATATTGTTACTTTTGTGGGTTTCCTCCTCTCACCTAAATATTCCAGTGTGTTGGTGAACATTTTTCACTTTTCCTGTGTTTGCTTTTTTGGTAAAAGATGAAGTACCAAAGTCTCTCCATCAGGAGGGAATTAAAGCAAACATCTGTGGAATAATGGACAGGGAAATGAATTCTCTCACTACAGCAAGTTTGTTGTGTGGGTGCCATTGAACGTGACAAGCATGCAACTGTCAGACCGGTGGAGTGGAACTCGTTTGATGGGCATGTTCAACACATGGGCATGATGCCAATTTAGACAAGCATGCCTATGAAAAGAATCTCATTCTGCATGCTAAGTGAGTGAATGTGATTGTGCGTGTGTGAAGATTTTCAATATAACAGATTTTCTCAATAAATTAATTACAGCTACATTACAGGTGGAGAAATGTGTTTTTACGTCTCTGCTCATTGTCAATAGTATATAATCTACAAAATAAATTATAAGAGTAATTATTATTGTTATGGATATTTGATGTTCTAAAAATGGGCACCACCACCAAGTTTAAATACTTTTCAACAAGAGAACGTAAACCTGCACATACAGTAAATACTAGAACATAGCAGCTAATTAACCTCACAAACTGAAGCCCAAGTGGATATAATGTACAATACTGCCATCTTCTGGACATAACAATGAATGCATATTATTTACTGATTCATAAATACATCAACTGCGATCAAATTTTACTTATTATTTTTATACAACTCTATAAATAGAGTGTGAACTGAATTTGAAATAGTTTTGTAATAATAAATGCGACAAGTATGACTTGTACACACCAATCAACCGGTGCAGTCGCCTTGGTTTTAGGAAGCGAAATTAACAATATACAGTGAGCTGCAATTGTGGGTTTTTATAGTGCAAATATTTGAACATTCTGGCACCGAAATTATGACATCACGTAGATTATATACATATATATGTATTTGCCGCACTGCCTCTTTAAGTCAGCGATCATTAGATTTTCTGGCGTCAGCATCGACTGCAGGAGGCACGACGGCAATCGATACAGCAGTGAAATGTTCGTGGGATATTTTAGGAAAACCCTGGCATGCAGAGGAAGAGAAACACAGTCACCGAGAAGAGACGAGCATGAAACCTGCTCTCAAATGCAACCCTCAAGGTAGGCTCACTACTGTCTGGTTAATGCTCAAAAGATGCGTGGAATTCTTGCTTTAATACCGTCATTAATGCTTAGAGGAATATTAGGCGATTTGTCTCTGATGGTTATAAAGCATCTGGAATTTTACATTGACGTGTTTTCCTTTGGGAGTGACGCAAACAGGTTGAGAGAGGGTACTCTAACATGCATACGTCCAACGATGTTGGAACGAAAGAGAATAATGTGCAGCCCAGGCATAAGAACGAAATGTACAGATTCAGTGATGGTGAGGCTTCGGAAAAACCTCCCAGACATGGTTCAGATACTACAGCTGCACAGAGCCACCTGTTTTTATTGAACTGAGCAGCTAGGAGTCCCTGCAGGCGTGACGCCAAGATCATAAAGGGGCTTTGTAGATTCTGAGTGGTTTGTCGGTGTTAGTTAATGGTGTAACACTGACTGCTTTATGGCTCTTGTCACTCATGTCCCACTGTCATATTTCACTTATAAGCTCACACTGACTAAACCTGAGATGCTACTGATTATGGTTATGATATCTGCCTGCTGATGTTCTGTACAACTTCTAAAAGACTTACCACTGCAATTCACCTTCAAACCATCCTGTTCATCAGTATACCAGTATACAGGCGCCTTCCTTAATTTAGTTTTGTAGATGTGGACTCTTAGATTTATGTAACTTTGACTAGTAATATGTAGGCTGTGCCATTCCTTCACATGATAATCATTTGTCATATTGACATATTGATATAGTTGCATCTATGGATAAACTGCCAGACTGTGTACACTACCAGTCAAAAGTTTGGACACACATAGGAATTACCATGGTTTTCATGAAAAGATACATGTCTTCAGTTGTGTTACCATCATTGCACATGGTTTTCTAATGATCAGTTAT
>JAUMHL010000014.1:8972240-8986147 GCA_032362345.1 Sandelia bainsii
TAGGGAAGGTCACATTAAGTTCACCTGTAAAGGTTATAGTGCATTTTAGGTTCATCCTGAAATTTTCACCCGAAAGCCGAATATCCCTCTTGTGAGTAGTGTATATTGATAAACTGGAGTGCTTGAATGAAAAGCATGTCTTCGCCAACAGTGAGCTGCATTTACATTGTACATGAAGTTGACAGGATCATAATGGAAATGTTACTGTGTTGCTGGGATATTAGATACACCTAAATGTCTGCACCTGTATAACACTTTTACCCACAGTGCTTTACAATGTGTCTCTTATTTATTCAGTGAGCTACCATGCAAATTGTTGGTCTGACCAACAAGAGCAGTTTGTGATCAATGTCTTGCCCAAGGACACTTCAACAAGTGTAAATAGGGATCAAACCAACAGCTCTATGATTACTGGGTGACCCAATCTGTATCCTGATTCACAGAAACAATATACAGTACATCAGTGTTGGTGATACAGGTTGATATTTCACTTTGTTTAACTGAATCCATTTATTTATTTTGCTTGAATTGCAAAACACTGCTAACACAGTCTAAGTTAAATTAATCTCCTCTGTGAAGTAATTCTCATTATTATTTGAAAACACAACATTTTTTTGTTGTTTTAACTTAAAACCTGTCTGACGTATAAATAAAACAGTGTTAGTGTAAAAATATTGTGTAGGCAGAATATGAATTTCTTGAATTCTCAGAGGGAACAAAACAAATAATGGTAATTAAGTGTTCCATGAAAGGTGTTCTAATTTGCAAGTACGTCACTGTTGTCTCTCCTCCTCCTCACCTGCTGCTCCTCAGTTAAATATTCTGCACTCCATGATTTTTACCTAAAAGAGAAATTAATTTGCAACGTGTGAGAAAATCTTCTGTGTTAATTTATTAGTGTGTAAAGTAAAAAATAAGTAATTTTCCTTATCGCTTTAGAGAGGCTGATCCTAAAATAAAATGTGTTTGTAATTATTTGCTTCATGTCATAAAGGTGCAAATTTTTACTGTATAGAAAATCAAAAATCCTTTTTCAAAATCATTTTGTGTAAGGGTACTTAAGAGAAGATTGTTTTAATGCCAAAGTAGGATCAGAAAACATGCGAATGACAGACTCTCTTTTTTAATTTATATCTCGTCTTTACTTCTACATCACACCATTGTCCTAATGGAATCATTTAGAGCTGGCTCAAACTGTAAAAACATCTGGGGCTGTGACAACACCTCCCCTGTGCTGCAATACTTTCACACTTCAGATTCAACCTGTACTAGCTCAGGATGATCAGTAATGAGTATTTAATACTGTATGTGACTGAAAAAAGCTCTTCCTGTTTTCAGTCACTGACAGGACTGAGACATAGAAGCATGTGACTGAGTTAGATTAGTCTCCACAAACTGAAGACACTTGTTATTTCTTAGAAATCTAAAATAGTTTGGTACAATAATCTCAAACTACTGAAGCATGACTCCGATTAAGACAGAACAATTGCAAAAACTCTGTTAAACAACCAGAAAGCATCAAGCATGCATACATTGTTATTCTGCTTTGTTTCTTTCTGTATCAAATACGAGTGTACTCACCAATTCAATTGCTGAGATATATTGAGCCTAGTGTGGAAGGACAGAGTTTGTTATCACAGTACCTGCAGAACTGATGATACTTACATTTTCTTTATGTAACAGAACATCCATCCATTATCTTAACTGCTTGTCCTCTTAAACGTCACGGGGGTGCTGGAGCCAATCCCAGCTGTCACTGGGCGAGAGCCATGGTACACCCTGGACAGGTCCCCAGTCTATCACAGGGCTGACATATAGAGCCACACAGCCACCATATAACAGAACCAATCCAACACATTATTTTAAGTGTGTTTTAACATATAGTATGAGTTAAACTAAACAAACATGGCATACTTTTCCCCCTGAGGACACAGTGGGTGAGTTTGACTGACAGAAGTGAACATAAGGTGAGGGATGTATGAAACACGTCATCTGTACAGAGCTGTCAACATCAAATGTATACTGCAAATATACTTTCTGGTACTGGATGAACACCGGGTCAAGTTCTTTGGACCTGAACATCTTCAGGATCAAACTGTGAGATGAGACTCTTTAACATCTTGTTATGCTGTTTAAGTACTTTATGATTAAATGAAAAACTATCAGAGGAATGAGCGGTGAAACTGAAGAACCCTGTACTTTCCTGAGCCACAATACCATTATTAAAAATACCATAATATCATTATTCCTTGAAGTTAACATATTAACTTAATTTTTGTCAATAGCACAAAGAAAACTGTCAAACTACCGAATATTCACATTTGAGATGCAGGTACCTGTATCCTTACAAATCTTTAGCTGTATTTTTAGAAGTCCAATTATCAAACGCTACACATATGCCTCTCATCTTACATTTACTTCCTTTATAGCCATGTTTTAAATAAAGTGGTGTTTCTCGCAATTTGTTAGTGTCAAGCAGCACGCAACGAGATGTCCGTTTATGGGATATACATAGATGGATAATGAATGGACCACTGGACACAGGCCTAGGAGCACAAGAGGTCAGGGGGCCTCTGGACCATAGCCTCAGTATAAAGTGACTACTGATGAAGTCATATAGCTCAATATAAAGACACAAAATGATCACAACTTGCTTGAAAACGTTCCTAAAAAGGCATGTGAAGACCAAAAATATGTAATTACATACAAAATACACAATAAAAAATGACCATCATTTGTAGTCGTTTTGTCTCTTTCGGTCTGGGGGTCTTGTATAGGTTTTGCCATTAAATAGAGAAATTAAGTCCCTCATACATTTTCACAGACTGAAGGGACGTTACTACTGACTTGACGCGGGGCATGTCGGGAAAACATGAGCATCAAATATGGCGGCTTCCACGGGACCAGATAGAAAGTCTGTTTGTACCTCGAATGTGGATCTTTTACTGCATCCTGAGCTGCTGTCTCAAGAGTTTATGCAGCTTATTTTAAATGAGGTGAGTCAATGTTTATAGAGAAACGTGTAAAATGTTATTCGGTGTGGAGGAAACTGAATAATCCTGTAATGTGTTAGCATATCGGCTATCTGTTTGTAATGACAGTTTCATTCGCTGCTGTTTTTTAACGTTACACCAGACGGTGATGATTGTTTGTCACATTTAGCAAGGTGGGATAACAGCTCTTTATGTCTGAATCAGAAAAATGTCAGTACCAGAGACTGTGTGAGTCGGGACCGGCTCACGGAGCTCTACCTCCGGTATGTTATCCCGCTGCCGCAAAGGACTTTACCCGACAGCCGCTGGGGCAGGAGAGTGGAGAAGACCCGGGGGAGACAGACACCGGCCGGTCACAGGTCTGGATAGATAACTTCAACTACACATGGAGCTTTCAGTATCAATGCTATGTTGTTTTAATGGACAGTTAGGTTAGTTAACCACGATCATGACCTCAGCTATTCAGAACTTGCCTGCGAATCATCAGGATTTTGGGATTTTGTCAATGTTACAGTAATTTATTTATCAGTGTCCGTACATAAAATGGTACATGGCAAAAATTTGCTGTTAACATTTAATTCGGCGTACTTAGTGTTTCAAAATGTAAACAAATATAGTCTATAACATAGGGAACAAATTGCAACCTATAATAATTAGTCCTCACTGTTTAAGAAGGCAACCACCAGTACTAACTGAAGTAGATTCACTAGCAGTTTCTTTCCAGCAGCCATTAGACTGATTGGGTTGGACATTTAGTCTGAAGTTAAACACCCCCACCCCTCTCTCCAAGGAGTCTGCACTCTGACTCTCATCCTCCACTTCTCTCTATCTCACTGTCTCAGTACTGTATCGCTTTTTTTTCCTGTTCATTCTATTTAAAATTTCCAATATGTAGGTAGGTAGGTAGGTAGATAGATTGATTTATTGATCCCCAAAGGGAAATTTCAGTGTTACAGTAGCCATTAAAAAATAATATCACAGAACAGTATAGAAAAAATACAAGATAATAAAGATGAAAAATAAAGATTAATACAGGGAAAAAAATACACATCAAAACACAACTAAACAGAAATAATAACAGGTTGTACTCAATCTACAGAAAACCCAATATTATTATTCATTTCAGTTCCACTTCCACTCAACAGGAATTTGGGATCAGATGTGTAGTAATTGGAAATAGATGGAACATAGACAGTTAGACAGTTGGAGCAGAGCTCTCTGTCATAATGAAGTCATTGTACAGGGTGATGGCTAGCACCCGTATGGGGCTATTTCACTGATGTTACGATCCTGCATAGCTTTAGCTACTGTAGATACTAGTATTTTTGCAGCAGCGGGCGTTTGTTTTTAGGATACTGGGCTTAGCTTTGGCTGTGGTACTTATAATCAGCCATGCATCAAGCAAACACTGAGAATAATGTAACATCCACATGAGCTGGTTGATTATTTGCAAACAACAAACACTGCAAATGTCTACATGAACAAAGCAACTCAACATACAGTGTAGTGGATTGCAGTACCCCTTATACGGTGCTACATATTGTTCCTTTAAAATCATTTACATCTATGATCTATTATTGACCTGTTAGTTATAATCTAATGTACAGCTTCAATTAGCTGCTAGCTTATCACTCCATTTCTAATACTAAAGCAGGCTACATGCTTCTTGCGGTGTGCTCCGCCAACCTCTGCACGTGTTTGCAAACCTCCACAATTGCATAACTGCAGCCGGTCTACAGTCTCGACACGTGCCTCTCAAAATTTGAAAGCTCACTATGTGTGGATGCAGTAACTCCATGTGGCCCCGTGATGATTGACTCATTGGTCTGGAATAGCCCCAACCTAGTCACTTCCTTTTCTGCTCCAAAACACGCTGATAATCAAATAAAGAATACATGTACTGATAAACATCAGATGAACATAAAACAAGTCTGGAAGTTAGTGTACCACAAACATGCTGTAGCCTTCTATGTGCTTGCTAACAACTCTGAGTCTAGTTTGTGCAACTATATACATATTGATTGTTGCAGACACACAGACAAATTAAGCATAGGCATAAGAAAAGAATACCAAATAAATACAACTGGAATGTAGAACTTTGGTAGAGTTGAACAGAATAGCTAGTAGTGTTTCTGAATTGCTTTTTTTGAAAAATTGTTTCAGTGAACTCATGGCCATGCTGCGAGGGGCAAAAGGTGCACATACACTGCACTTCTTGATGCACACCTGCATGAAAATAGAGCCCTTACATGAATCAACATGAACTTGAAAAATATTTATTACTGATGTCATTATCGTTTCACAACTTCCAGTTCCAGTAGTGACCACAATAGGAAAAGGCCCCTGATCGTGTTTGATGGCAGTTCCTCTCGCTCTGGTCGGCTTAAAGTAAAGAAACCAGAGGGAGCCACGGTATCAACTGGGACCACTGACCGGTTAAAACCTCCTCCAGCTGCAGATCTTTCTAACCCCATTCGCAGGCTGTCGGGCAACACATCTTCCTCATCCATTCATCGCAGCACAGACGTAGCAAACATCAAACGAGAAGCAAACAGCTCGGTAGGTGGTTCTTCTTATTTCTTCGGTTACACCTTTCATGGAAATTTACTGGGCAATTTAAGATGTGGATATCAGTCAATATTGTTCTGTGTTGCTTATACTGATCACATTGTGTAATTAGAGGTGGAAATCCTATAATTCAGTATTACAGTATTTTTACAGTACAGGTGAATTTTAATGCATGATATATTGAAAATGGAGATGAATATGAAAACATACTCCTTAAACAGCTAAATATATGAAAAACAGAAAAACGGGTTGGATGCAAAGTTTAAGGAAAAACTTTTTTATTTTCTAAAAAAAACTTTTAATATCAAATCAGTATTAATACATGCATTTAATAATAATGATTAATATCAGTATGCCATTGAATCACTAACACACTGAAATATATTGAATATTCATATAACCTATATTCTTTATGCCCGTTGATGTTTCATGTGCTATCACATCAGGGTCCTCTGAAGTCTCCAGAGGTGAAGAAAAAGATTCAGCATGTGACGTGGCCTTGAACTCTGACCCCGATTCACAGACCTGATGAGAGCTCTGGCTGACGGATCACTCCCCTCCTGACAGTGAACACCAACTGTTGTTGCCCACTTACCGTTTGCTCTCCCCGTCGCAATTGTCCCAGTAATCACATCACAGAAAGAGGTGGAAATCCTTTTACTTGTGTGTCAAGGATGCCTCACTGTTCTCAGTCAGTCCTGAGAGCTGATGGGAAGAAGTGGTACTCTGAAGATTGTCCCGCTTTTTAAGTCACAGGCCTCTTTGTAGCTTTCCTCAACCTCAAGTGCCCTTACATCAACAATCAGCGACTCTACAGTGTCAGTTACGGATATTATTCTGTTTCTGTGGGCGAGGTGGTTCGAGTAATAAAGCCTACGGTACATGTTTGCAGTGGTATAAGGGTGTTTCTTTGATTGAAACAGATGCTGCAGAATCTCACAGTGTGAAATAGACTGATGACGTGATGAACATCTCTAAAAGCCATTGTGTGGAAGTGTTTTTTACATCTTTGCTACAAATTTGTGTCGTTGTTTTCTGTGGTTCATGCATCCATGCCATCTCTAAAACAATACACAGTTTATGTTGAACATAGGATTTTACAAGGTTTGAGTGATGCTTGAAATTCTGAACATAAAATGTGTCATTTTATCCTCAATAAACTTATTTCTGCTAACCTTTATTTAAACTTCAGTGCTGTTTCACAAGTTATTCAGGGTTTTAAATAGCAGTTTTGTAAGTTGAACACACATACATTACATAGAAATAAAATTATATTGTTGTACAGCTGGATCTTAAGCCACTGGTTTTGACAAAAATGAAGCAGAAAACTCACATTCATGTATGTAAATATCTGCTTTTAATGAATCAGGAAAAGAAAGAAATATGAACTTAACAGAACAGAGAGTACAGTTTTTTTGTAGTAAATGTATTTAAAATTGTGGCTGAATTGTAGTTACTGTCTTTGATAGTGATGTAAACAGAATTCATCAAAAATAAAGGAATAAGAATCACGAAGCCTTTTCAAACCATTGTCAAATCAAGTGTCAGATTTGTACCAACAGATTTTTAAATAAACTGTCTAATGCAATAAATCACTTTTGTTGAATTAATTACAGTAGGAAAGTCAGCAGCAGGTATTGGGACATTAAGTTATGTACTCTTAAACTGACATTTGTAGTAAAAAAATAAAGGAGCTCTAAATTAAAGATGTTAAACCCAGGAATCTGCTATATTTTTCATATTCAATTTTTTGTTAATTTTGAAACACTGATCCCTTTGTTTATTTTTTTACATTATGTTAATTATTCTGAAATGTACGTGACTTCATGCACAGCTTCAATGACTATACGAGTACAGATGCAAATTTAATATTATAGTTAACTGTTACAGCAAAACTAATTCACAAAACCTAATTACTGCATAAAGCTAGTCCATGCACAAAACAGTAATTATTACACATCAAAGTCTGCATTAATACTCCACAAAACTAGGAAATTCTTCACATGTCTTGTTGCTGTTTCATAAGCAAATGTCTTTACATTCATGCCAAAAGTTATTTTCTTAGTAATGACTCAAAGAGTGAACTTTTAACTTAATTAAACTTTGTAAATTCAAATAACGCAGTTAGTAGTTTGTATTTTATATCTTAAAACAATGTACATTCAAAGTAATGCTAGGTAGTAGATATGCTGTGGGTGATATGCTCGGTGCTCAAATAGCAATTATGTATGTTTCTCATTCCTTCATCATAACATTGGTGTCCAATCAAATGTATCCATGATCCCTCGCATTGCATTAGATGTCCTTGCCACACTCTGGGCACAGGATATCATCACGTTCAGTGAGGAAACCACGACCAACCAGGGACACAGAGCATTTCTTACAGTTGAAGCAGTCGTTGTGCCATTGGCGCTCCTCAAAGGATATGTACTTACTGCCTCCAAGACCTAAAAGAAAAAATCAAGTAAAGTCATGGCAGCAGGGAAAAACAAAACATAACTTTCAGATTGACTGAGACCAAAAATAAATATCTACCACTAATAGGAGTGGTGCAGGAGGCACACTTCTTAGCATAAAGGTTGCAGAAGCAGTTGAGACAATAGGCAAAGTCATCTCTAGAGGTAAACCTCTGGCCAGACAGCTGCTGCTTGCAGCTAGTGCACAGGAAGCAGTCCTTGTGCCAGGGCTGGTCACGGTAGGTCACCCCGCCAGTGGTGATGGGCTAACAAGAGGGAACACGTGTTATTTTGTCACACTTTGTTGTTGTAGAGAATAACTGAGTACTAATTTGATACACTTGACTTTAAGACATATACAGTTGGGCATTGTACCTTCTTGCAGTGCACGCACTGCATGGCAAACTGCTTCTCATAGCACGGCACACAGTAGTTGTGGTTGTCCTTAGGGATGAAGCTCTTGGTGCCAATTGGCTGCTGGCACCTCTGGCAGGTGAAACAGGTCTCATGCCAGCTGTTCCCTTTGTGCTCCATCTTCCTAGAGCCTTGAGAAAAACATGAAGTAAAGGGTGTAAAGAGAACAGAAAAAAAATAGGTAAAGTGAAATTATGTTTTGGTATTTTCTGTAAAATCCCATTAGGAAATTTAAAATTGTTAATTTTTGGAAGAATTTGAGCATTAATTATTATTTAGCAGTATCTAAAGAAACATTATTTATTAGTATTATTTACTCGTTATAGTTCATCATATGTGATCCTCCTGACATTGATAGTGGTTTCTTAATGTGGTTTCCTCATCTGCAGTGTTAAATTAAATGTAAATAGATTGCATATTATAGTTTCTATCCGAAATGTGGAATAAAGATTAAGTCTTGAAAAAATACAGTATGACATCATTTACTTACTAAATTTCTGTTTGACTACCTTGAGGTAATTTTTAACAAAACAAGTGTGCACGCTTATGACCTTCAGTTATACCAATATTCTCCCTGTGTCCCATATTCCTTTTGGTTGTCGGTTAATACAGGAGACTGTATTTTTACCTAATGCTCCACTGGTTTATTTAGTATATAATTAAATAAACACATCATGACAACACAAGAAGTTAAAATTAGATTAAAATTTTTTGCATAATTTTTTTGCATAAGTCATTCACAGGTGCCCTTTATTACCCTTGGCAGGGGCTTTCATCCACAGTGACTTTAACATGGGATAGTGCCATGACAGCATGTTTCAGTTTCATTAGACATAAGTGTGAGATAGGAATTTTTTTTTGTTATTATTAAAGGCATAGAAAGCTGTTTTAGGCTTTAGCTAACTCTGTCTCAGTTATTATTTTTCATACTTCTCATACAGTGGTGCACTGGAAGCATTTCTGGTGCTGGAGACAGAATATAGTGAATTACAGAAATATTTTAAAGTCAATATAGTATTACATTTTACCTTAAAATTTAGACTGTAAAGTTGTAGTGAATGAAGGAAAGACTACTTTTATGAATTCCCCCAAGGGGATTAATAAAGTATAAATTATTATTATTATTATTATTTTACTCATAGTTAAGGTTTCAGACCTCAAAATGCTCTCTCTTTGGTTTTCTTCCTACCTGGCATGATGGTTTTCTTGCACTCATGGCACTTGGAGGAATACTCATTAGAGTAGCACTCGGTGCAGAGAAGCTGCTCATCCTTGGTGGAGAAGGGCTTGTCCACCAGCGAGCGCTTGCACTGGAAACACTTGAAACACTCCTCATGCCAGTGACGGTCTTTGTAAGACAGATCCTGTGACAGACGGGCAATTAGAGCAAGGCTGACACTGATGCTAATAAGTTGTTAAGACAGAAACCAACAGAGTTAGTGCTCATATTACAATGTTGTTAGTGAAATCTCCTACCCTGGTGTTGCAGCCAATAGGCTTCTTGCACTCCTCACAGGTGTTGGAGTACAGGCTCTCATAACATTTCACACAGTAGGGATTTTCCTCTCGCAGAACATACTTCTTCCCAAACAGGGACTCCTTGCAGTAATGGCAGTCGTAGCGCTCTGTCATTGTGACCCAATGTAACTCACCTGAGAGAGAGGGGGAAACAGAAAGTTAGGAGAAGAGCTTTATCAAGATGTGTGCAAAATATTTTCCACATTTGATCCATTACATAACTTATTACCACTTTGTCCAAGTACATACTTGCAGTGACACTGACATTCAGCAAGGAGCAAATTCTTAGTGAGCAAAATTCCAAGGAAAAAATGTTTTCCAGGACACATTACAGGGTTTTTCCACATGCATTTCCTCCTTTCATCTCCCTCTCCCATTTCCCAGCAGTCATTCATTTTGTTCTCAGTGCCAGAAGTAGGTGACAGATGAGGAGGATATAAATAACTCCTATCAGTCCTGCTTGGAGACAGTCAGCTTTTGACCTGTTGCATACCATCGCCTACTATGCAACTGTACACTGACCCATCCGTCACCTCACCTCCAGCTGTCAGCACCAGATCACAGTAGCTCTTTTCATCGTTTGTGTGTATGTGTGTGTATAAGTAGGCCTGACAACAATGTAGCAATGTAACAATGGACAGTCACAGTCTGCAGCTGTTTGTGGTCTGGCTGTTAAGTTCTCTGGTTATCCCACATGTGCCTCAATACTCGACTAAAGATATTGTAGGCTACATATTTCTGAGTTTGTGTGTCTGTATTTGTGAGTGATATAGAGAAGTATTTCTGGTTTTAAATGAGTTAATATTATTCTCTTTAACTTGTTTTATTGTGCTTGGTCTATCAAAGCATATTCTCCTTGTTCTCCCAGAGGCCATAGTGATTTGTGATGTTCCTGACATTCAAGAGGCTAGTGTCTTTTAATTTGGTGAAGTTGAGACGTTTAATGTGCCTCACTGTGTTGCTCCCACCATGACTCACCTAGCTTATGTAAGGATTTATCTGTCTCCTAAAAATAAAAAAGGATAATCTGAACTGCCACAAATAAAACCTCCAGCAATTCAGACATGCCATGCAGCTTTTTCCCAGCTTCTGGTATCACTTTGATGATCTCCATCTGGTAGTCTGCAGATTTCTGGGCTGCAGCCTGTTAGATGGCAAGTGCTGGACTATTGTGCAGTTCCCTTTGTCTTTGAAGATAGAAAATTACTTATGTAATACTTACAACTTGGGATGTTTTGTTTAACTAGTTTTTTTTTTTTTTTTTTAGTCAAGTTGGAAAAACACTGATTTTATTTCATCAAAGTGCATTTAAAGGCTCAAAGAAAAGCTGGAAGTTACAGCTCTTTATTTGGATTTCCAGATGTTTTAAAGATGTACAAGATTGTCTATAACATACCATGACACCTAAAAAACATAAACCATAAACCAATACTTTCTCTCTTTCCCTGACAGTGAGACCCCCAAAAAGCGTGCATACTGTTAAATTCTTCTTGAAAAACAATCCTCTAGGAATTTGTTATCAATTAAAAAAGTGCATTAGGTCTAAATTGAAAAAGTTTCGACTAAATCTTGAATTGCAGTTCAAACTTAGTGCAGCACAAATAAAAGTTGGCAGTTCATCCTGATCCCTACCACCAACTGTAACATTATAAACTACTGTATATGTACTCAGTTCACTTTATTAAGTAAATGACTTAATACTAAGCCACTCTATTATTGTGTTTACTCTAACTACTTCATTGTAGGTAGGCAGAAACACCTCCTGAAATTATGCAGCAGCACAAACTACATCTTCCAAATGATCGTACAGTTCAATCAACACCCTCTAAACAAAACAAAAACTTAACATGATCACTTTTGTCATGGTAGAAATCATTACAGGACTGTTGTTTTATATGTATTCCTCTAAAAGTCAGAGATCATTGTGTGCTTGAAGTTACCACACAATTTTATAGTAAATTGCAGCACACAAAAATGCTGTGAACTCCATCAAATGCTATTGAGGCTACAACAAAAAGCCAAAGATGTCACTACTATGCAATACATTAAACAGTTAACAGACAACACCTTCATTAAGACAGTTTGCTGATGGGGAAGTTTGAGGTTGATGAGGTGATGAAAGAAGGGTGAAAATAAACTCTGCTAACAGGGGTCAGCAGGGTTGCATGTTTTTAGACAAAAATAGGTCTGATTATTTAATAAAAGAGGAAGTCAGGCTGTCTCTGAGGCAGACAGGAGGATAGAAGGTGGGAAGATGTGGTTAAATAGTGAGGATACTGTGCAGATGTAAAGAAGGAGCACGTGAGAAGGTGGGTGGGGAGGTAGGTAGGTAGGAGGATGCCAGAGCACAGTGAGCGGCTGCTTCCCAGAGAATGGAAGACATGGTGGATGAAGACCAGTGAAAAGGATGAATTGAATGGGTGGAAAGATGGACACGAGTGAAGGGATAGATAGTGGAGCAGCTGAACAGAGTTGAGTCTTACCTTCCTGTCTGAGGAGTGTGTGCCTTTGCAGAGTCTGGGGCAGGCTGAGAGAGGAGGCTTCTGCTGTGCTGTAGTTACTCCTGATTGCATTACTCCACCCATCGGGGTCTAATTGAAAAGTAGGGAGGGGTGATGTGGGGGTGGGAGTGGGGATGCACCAAGGGGGCAGGGATTCTTTTTTGAGATGATCTATAAATACAGTGGTGCTTCACAGTGATAACCCAGAGGCCACCTTTCACTCGCTCATTCAGTCACAATGAGACCGTGTGGCCTTTTAAGGTCACAGGTTCTTGTTCACGAACTCACTCACACACTATTTTAGTGACTCATTTGCTAATTACTCACTTAAATTTAACTTCTTCTTTGTAATTAATTTGTTTTCCCCACAGATGTATCATATCATCCCTCCCGGTCCCTCCTCCTGGAGAAAAAGTCATTCTTCTCTACTTTTGTTTTCTTTGCAACAGAAATATCTGTTTATCATTATGATAATATTGCACAAACACACAACACAGTGTTGTGTAATGACAGTATTTCTGTGGCTTGATTCATGATGGGAAGTAGGCCAGGTCAAATGTCAAAGACTTGTCCTGTGAGGTTTCTCTGTACTTATATATCTCATCTGTTTCTACCTCTACATTTCTCCACACAGGGGAATACGCATGACGATGACAGACACCCACTCTGGTCTCTAGGAAAGTTTTGCACTATTTTCCCACATTCTCTTATTGACACTGCTGCAACCCCCTCAATCAACCCTCCATACTCTTCCAACTCTCTCTCCCTCATTCTCTGAAGCAGGTTTTCCTGACCCTGGTAGTCCCTGGACACTCTCCAGTGAGAAAATGCGTCAGCAGCGCTCCACCAAGATTTAAGTGCTCTATTTGTAGCATGGCATAAAGAGTGCAGTGCTTTGCAAAGTGTTAAATCAGAGGTGTGTATGTGTGTTGTGCATGTATTTAGCATATACACCCATCAGCCACAACATTAATGCTACCTGGTGGCATTACTACTGTGGTGGACAGAGGTCAGCATGGTCAGTCTGACCAGTCTGTGGCTTTGCAAGATGCAAGAAAGTAGTGCACTGTATGTTGGAACAACTCAAAAGTTTTAAATGATGCATGTAAAGCCACACTAGCAGCAGTTGATGCCAGTTGATGTACTTTGGTCTAGAAAGAAATATTTCACCAAGTACTAACTGGATTACCATGAAACCTTTTACAGAGACTGACATACTGAGTGTGATTATGAGTGAAAGGTCCCGACTACTGAATTAATCCCAATGACACGTGATACTTATTGTATATTTATGTCCTATTCCAGCCCTGTCTCCTAAAAATTACGTTCGTATAGGACGAAACTGCAATCCCGATTACGTTTTAATACAGGACGTATTTACGACCCGATTAAGTTTTGTGTTAACGTAATGATCATATGTTCACAGTTAACGTAAATGACAAGTCGCAAATACGTTG
>JAUMHL010000014.1:8986247-9003485 GCA_032362345.1 Sandelia bainsii
CGTTTTGCATTAATAAATGTAGCACGTCATTCGTTCATTCAGAAAAATACGTTTCAATACAACGTGACAATTACGTTACGTTACATCCTGTAACAAAACGGAAACAGGAATGCAGTTTCGTCCTATACGAACGTAATTTTTAGGAGACAGGGTTGCCTATTCAGGATGAACTGTAATTGTTCATCTTGTGTCTTCATCAAGTCAAAATTTGTGATTTGTCCAATATTTCAGTTAATAATCAAATATGTGCACAACCAATTAGTCCCAGCTGTGTGTTTGGTGCTAATAAAGACATGCTAACATGTTAACACACTAAACTAATATGATGAATGTCAACAACTGCTAAACATCAGGATGTTTGTGGGATAACCTTAGTTCAAAGCACAACTGTTGTTAAGTTTAGACTCAGTGATGAGTATTAAGAAGTCTTCACATTAAAAACAGCGTGTTTCTCTTAGTTCTTATATGAAAAGCTATTAAAATATAATCACCAAGAATTTCTACACAAGTGTAGATAAGATCCTAGCATTGTTTTCATGGAGGCCACTTTAAATGAATTTGAAATGAGCAGGACAAACAGGAAGCTGGGTCGTTTGTAAGAAATTCAAGTCAGATGGCAATTTATCAGCGAGAAGACAGAGAAGATGTTGTCCTAGTTCAGAGGAAAATACTTGGAATTGATTTGATTTGATTACTCATCCTCTGACCTGTGTCATTGGCATGTGGCATCTTTTCCGTAATGCATGCAGTTTGCTTTAAGTACAAAAATACATTTCCCACAAAAAATTAAGCACAAATGTAAATCACATATGTTTAAGTTACAGGCCTATACCATTGTGTACATTAAACACATTACATTAATACTTATGTGTTTAACCCAGGGGTGGAAAATCACTTCAGTTCACTTCATTTGAGAAAGCTCTAATTAATATCTTGTGGGAGAAATCTGTTTTATGACCAACTGAAATATTGCTCAAGACTGCCCCACCTATCCTCACCCCTCCACCCTAGGCCTCAAAGTTTGCTTCTTTCCTGTGTTCAGCTGGCACCCAGTTGTTCTTCCCCCACTCTGTGCTCTCTGGACAGAGGCCTCAAACTCAGCTGCTGAGTCCAGGGGATAAAGATGCAGCTGTCTGGGCACTGCAAGGGTATCATGAAGCTAAAGCCTGGTACTTACTTCTGCTGCAAATACATCCATGTGGAAAGGTCAAGCCAGGCAGACCCCATCATCACCAGTAGACTGTTAATCATTAATGCCACAGCAACCAATTGGGCTGAAATTTCTCTGGGTCATCCAAGAGTCAGTATGATCCTCTGGAAGAACATCACTGCACTGCCTGTCAAACTGGCTGAAATGGATCACAGCAACTGACTTTAGAGAACGTGCAGCGTCATAATGAAGGTGTCAAATGGGCAATTAGAACTGCTGAAGAGGGATAGTATCATTCTGGACTCCCACTTTGGGAATAAGATTTACTTCCAGCTTAGCAAGTGTACAGCAACAGTTTAAGGCCTAATATTCACTAGATTAGATTACCTACATAAAAGGAAAGTTTGTTAATTATGCTTATTTGCTTTCTGGCTCAGAGTTATGTAAGACAATCTTCAATTGTCAGTTTGTCAGTTTGTTACTGTGGGTTTAACATAAACAGTGGGAGCAGTTAAACAGCTATGCTGACTCTGAAACTAGAAGCAGGCTCCCCCCTGCTTCTAGTTCATATACTAAGCTAAGCTAACCACTTGCTAGCTGTCACCTTATATTTAATGCAAAGATATGAGCATGGTATCAGTCTTTTCATCTAACAAAGTTAAACTATAGCTTTGACAAGCCAAAACCTGTTAAACCAACTGAGGTACTTAATCTGCATCTGTACAGAGAATTAATTTTGCAGCAATGTGTACAGCATTGATCTACAAAAAATAAATTAAAGGAAAGTTGAATAAAGCCATTTTCATGTACCACAATATAATAATTTTTGTTATTTGATATCAGATCTTAACTTCTTTAATGATGTCATCTTCTGTTCTTGCAAAAGTGCTCAAGTTAATTTGCAGCTATAGGAACGTCAAGATATTTTTCTTCAATATTTCTTATGTCAACAGTGGGCAAGGACTGTAAAAATACTTGTAATGCTCAAAGAGATGACTTTACTAGTACAAACTTACTTTTACATCTTAAATGCAGTACTTTGTATATGGTTGTGTATGAATTGTCATTTTAGGGTAAAATTTTGCCTGTCTTGACTTCAGTTAGTGAAAGCCTTTTTTATCGCCAATATGATTTGTGTGGTGCATTTTACGTCAATATAACACAATGAAGCTCATATGGTGACGGCATGTGACTCATTTGTGAATTCCTGCTCATACTAGTATTTAATTTATGGATGAAATTAAGTTAATAGTTTTAACAAATTTACAGTAGAAGGTTTTATGTGGGTTGGATCAACAAAAGGCATCCTATGACATCTTGTACTTTGTACCTTGTACTTTTTTTATTTTTTTAACAGATCTGAAACAATCATTGCTGCATTGTGTAAGGCTGAAATTTGTTAAAAGTTTGATTTAATAACTAGCGCTGGGCTATGCATCTGTGGGCATTTTAGCATCCAGTTGAATTTTAAATTACCATTTAAAATACACTGTGGGAATATACTACTATATATTCCTAGCATGCATAATTATACAGTTAATTCAGTTTGATGGCATCCCTGTATCAATAAGTTATGTTCCTATTGTGGCAGTTGGCAATGGAATAATGTATTTATACTGATGTGGCTGGTTTTCCAGTTCTGTCCATAAACAATACAATCACAGACCTTGGCTTTTTTTGACTGTAAGTCAGTGGTATTTTTTAGACTTACAAAGACTCAGAGCTATTTATATATTTATTACATACAAGGGCGCATTATTCATTGTGAAGCCAGACAGAGATATGTTTACTTTGCACAATATCTGAGTACTGTCTGCAGGAAGATTTGCTCTTTGATACCTGATTAAAGTTTAATCATGTAAAGCAAAAACAGTAATGAAAAAGAAGCTATGCAAAGTTGTGTTACTGTTTCCTACTTTATTTATGCATTTAAAACTGAAATTAAGTAAATGTACAGAAATATCAGTAAAATGCATTTCAAAGTATCAGAAGTGAAAATAGGAAGAAACTTTTTTCTAAAATGCAATAAATCTTTAAAATTGCGATTTATTAATTCACCTGCTTCGCTTGTCCCAGATTTTTTTAGTATGTTACATTTGCAAAATGCAATTAAGTTAGAGAAAAAAATTTAAATACTTTCTTACTGTAGTCTGTAAGATTTCCATTTGCTAGCCTTTCTCTTTGCGGGAACCTGGTGGGTGGAGAGACTCAGCTCACCTGCTCTGGCTGCGGTATAAAGCTGGTGGCAGTCAGCTGGTTTTTCTCTCTCCCCTCTGGCTCCACTCTGTTTGGTTTGTCTTTGTGCATTTTTAGTTATAACTTATGTGTGTTTTCCCCTCCTTTGTCCAGCTTTGAGCCAGGCTGTGACAATTGGGGGCATCGTCCAGGATCAAATTAACCACTTTGGTAAAGTTTGTTTGTGTGATGAGTTGGTTTGTGATGTTGCTAACTCCTTTTCCAGTGTAGGTTTATCTTGTCCCCACTTTTCTGAACTTTTTCTATTTAGAGCAGTTCAGACCAAGGGGTCATGAGCCAAAAAGGTTATTTTTATGTAATTAATACAACTTAAATGTAGTGGAGTACAAGTACAACTTAACCGTAAGGGAGTAGATTATCCAGTGGAGTGCATAAAGCTTTAATGACATATAAGTGTTTTAAGTACTTAATGCACATTCTTCCTCTGTCCATTTAAGCATCCCTGTAAACTGGAGCCTTACCCAACATGCATTTGGACAGATTGGCGTGGGAACTTTCAGGAACATTTCAGCAGAAAAATAACATTTTAAAATAAAAAACTTAAATTAATGTAACTCTTGCAATGGCCAAAAACTGTTAATTGTTATAAGAGGATTACAATTCTGAATCTACAGTATGACCTTTTTTTCCCAAACTAAAGCATCTGTCTGCTGAACACCTTTTTCAGGCGTGGTTGCTTTGTCACCTAAAGTTGAATCTATGACAATGATTAAAAGGCTCCTCTGGTCATTTTCACTCCTTCACTAGGTGCCATCACACTGATGTGCGTCTATATATGAGACATCAAATCCTCAGTCATTTAACCTGGTGTTATGTTCCCAGGCTTCCAAATCCCTGCAGAGACTGATGGGATGTTTTAACCCCAGGAGTCACTGGACACTTTATTTAGATGTTGAAGTTTCTCATTTGTCTTTGTTCTTTTTGCCCACACAGTCTCCTGTACTTCACATTGCTGCACACAAAATTACAATGACTTTCTTTCCTGTGCGTTCACCTGGCTGCCAATAATACAGGCAAGGTTAATCTTAACATCATTAATATCTTAATGTGGAAAAATAATTTCCTCAGCTTGGATTTGATATTATTGTGCACATGGCCATGTTGGGGATTTATTCTCTATCCTCCTAAAGGTAAAAAAAAAACCGTTCTCCTCATCCTCTAATGATGCCTCAGTATAAAATCCAGCTCTTCTAAATTAGATTCAGTGAAAAGTCCCTGTCTTAATAACTTAGCTGTTTTTCTCATGTTCCCAGTCATGCAGAAGGTAAAAGACTGCTGCAGTCTCATCTGACCTCACTTATCTGGACAACAACTGGGCCCCTCTGTCTCTGGCTCCGTTTATCTTACTAATTCTGTCTGTAGCAAAGCAAGGACAGCTGTCAGGGTGGTACTCTGGCAGCCAGTATCAAGCCCCCATGTCCCAGAATGCAGAGCCAAAAGATGTGGGGGCGAAAGGAAAAATCGAGGCTGGAGGTGTGGTGGCAGCTGGGGACCAACTGTTCCCAACAGTCCCCACTTTTAAATGGTGTTTTGCTTTTAGTTATTTGACTAGTCTGACAGCAGAGGCCTGTTTTTTTGGTGGAAAGGTGAAAGTGAAAGGCCCGTAGACTATTTTGCAAAGTGCAGGTGTGGAGACAGGAGCTGATCAGGTGACTGGAAAACAGCTACCTAACCCCGACAATATGGGGCTGAATGAGAGAGAAAGTTTTAAAAAATGAAAAAGATACAAAAGCGGACATACAGCATGGAAAATAATTCAACACCTAACACCTCAACTTTTTTCATCTGACATATTTCCAATGCAGCTATTGAAATGAAATTAACATGACATGAAATTAAGACCAGATATTTGTATTAACTCAATAAGGCAACATATCTAAAGATTCACAAGCAGCAAAATCTTCAAGATTTGACAACTGTCCACTTAGAGGAGTTTACTTCTCTGTATGAAATTACTTTGAAATTACATTGGAGCTGCCATTGCAAACAAAGGCTTCTCTTACTGTAGGATCAATACTGTATCATTCCAAGTGAATCACATAACCTTTGTTATCAACTGTAATGTTTCCTTATTGAGTTAATATCAATGTCTGGTCTTAATTTAAAATGAATAGCTGCACTAGAAATATGTTTAATATTTCAAAAATATTTGATTTCTTTGCATTGATTTGATGTCAACTACTTATTTCCCCCTCTATACAGTGCTGCTTCTGAATGTTTAGTTCAGCATCTTCTCTCAGTTCAGTACAGTTACAACCTGACTCAACACCATATTATGTTGAAAAGGTATCACACTGTGATTGTTTCTGTGACTTTTGGTGGTTTCTTAATGAACTTTTAACCAGGTTTTCACAGCTGAGCTAACAATTTTGTTTTAGACTCCACTGAAGAGAAATCCTCAGCTTAGCTTGAGGATTTGGTTTTAAAATTTAGTTTGTTGTTTATGTAATGGACAACTGTACATAGAACATATTCTCTCTCATTTAAAAATATCTTCTGCCTATAGAGTTTCTCAAAGAATGCAGTGGTCTCAGAAGAAGAGTTGGAGTTTGTAAGGCTTTGCATATGTGTTGTCAATATCATGAAAACGTTTAAGTCTACTTCACACATTGTGCACTTCCCTTTTTTCTGCTATTTAAGATTAATATGATTGTGAGGCAACACTTTGGATCCTTCTAGAACGACACTGATATATTTCATCATATGCTATTTAACCTTATTGCCTCATACCATATTTGAATTTAGTGATCTTTGATTATTTAGTTTTGATTTGGTTTATCTGTTCATGATTTGTTACAACCTATAAACACAAACTTTTAAGTAGATAACGTTTTTGAGATCCACTGTCTTAAAGGCCTTGCAGTGTTAGTGGTGTCATGTGAAGGTACTTTGTGTGATTTTCATTATGTGCCTGAAAGGATCTCTTTCAAAAATCCAAACAGAAGACGTTTAAAGTCCAGACAATTTCCTCAAAAATTCTCTAAACTAATTATGCCAACAATGCTGTGCCAAAGCTGCACCAGTGGTTGACTGGTGGAGTGACTGTAAACAAACCAAAAACAGTAGTTGAGGTCTGTTTAGATTAGTTACAGTGTTATTAACATCTAATTCACAGAATGGAATTGGTGAAGCCATATAATGATGCACTTTAACTTGTTACCACCCATTTTGTGCACAAGTTAGAAAATATTGTACTGAAAATCAAAAGATTACTGTTCTTCAACTTTTCTGAATCAAACTGTAAACCAGGTCCCAATCAACCAGTTTAGGTGCATTTAACTAGAATCTTGTGGTGAAAATGGTGTGTAGTTTTTAGCACTTTATGTGTCTTTCCTCACATAAAATAAGGACAAACGTACGTGTTATGTATGCTCCTTCAAATTCTTTGCAAATAGAATCAGCAGACTTAACACTGTCAAGCAATGTATTATCTTTCAAGGTTGTGTAAAGACTGAGTCTGATAGAGACCAAAATAGCACTAACCAGGCCAAAGCATCCCTCAGATTATATGGAACTATTTGAAGACAGGCAACGTGATTGAATCTACAGTTGCATCAACACTAATGTTATAACTTTTAACTCCATTAACAAATTAGGCAGCTTGTGTCTATGGATCTTTTGTCAAGTGCTTATTATCTGGGTCCTGTTGTGTGCAAATTAAGTGACAACATCCAAGTTCTTTGTGGAGTTTCTTGGAGTTAAACTACTTCATCTTTTTTATTTTTAAAGTCATAGTAGGCATTGGACCAGAAGTGGAATATTTTAGTGCAAAATAGATAAGATGCACAATAAAGATTAAATCATACATGTGGACAATTTTACAGTACACAGAGTAATGGAACACTTTATTCTGAAAACAGAATAATTTAACATTAAGGGCCTGTTTTCATGCTGAGAGTTAGATGATAGCATTGATCCCCTATCATATCTGTATATTAAATATGACCCAACCTTATCAAAGCAGTATTCTCAAAATGTCAAAGTATTTATTTACTCCATCACTTTCAACAAAAACAATAAAGTTTAATCAAGACCTGTGTGAACAGTTTCAGCAAAGGCTAAACTTTAAACCTTCATGAAAATATGATTTATTGCATTATACTGTATTAGGTTATAACAGCTCAGTGGAGGAATATGAATAAATTACCAGATTGAATCAGTTTATTTTCTGAGGATTGTGGTAGAAATATAATTTGGAGATGACACATATGACAACACAGCAACAACAAAAACACATATAACCACACTTTTCATCATGCATAATCTACCTTTACTGTGAGTCACATTTCACTGGGCCCGGAGGCCACAGAATAGCAAACATAGCTCAAGAGCCACTGGTTCATCACATACATCATCACTTCAGGTCAGGTGGACCTGAGGACGCACGTCTTTCTGCCAAAATAAACATCTACTTTCATCAGTGTTGTAACTGTAGCTGTGCTCTGCTGCAGGGCTCTCAGCAGTCACTTAGTGGGATGATCTGCTGTGGCCGGTGAGCATATGAGGGGCATGGATCTAAAATGGAAGACATCCTGGTTATAGCAGTCATCAGCACTGACTGATACTGTGTTGACAAGTTTTGCTCCTCAGTTGATAAATCAAGCTCTCCTTGGGCTTAACAGAAAAATAGCAAAAGACAACCCACTTCAATAATTTTGCACTATCACAGCCTGTTTGAATCCACTACACCACTGCAATACTCAAATATACCTCTCACACACCACCAGACTCTTAGGTTGTTATGTTAGATGAAATTCAACCATGAAACCAATACTTGAATGCCTGGTAGTGTACACATGCACCTTAGCTCTTTCCAATTATCTTTGAGTTGACTGCATTAAACAGGCTTAATGTAAAAATGTGGGTCTTCAACAACTAAGCATGTGCTTGTACTTATTCATCTAATTACTTTCTAATTAAATTGATTTGTTGAGGTATGAAAGTCATTCTATAGTGTGAATGACAGTGGGGAGGTGGGTGAAGTTCTGCAGTGTGTTGGTTTTTTTTAACATCCTAGTGACCAGATAAAGGCTGTGTGACGTGCACGTTTGATTTATCTTTTCTTCCGGGGGTGCTCTGCCCCCTGGTGATGATTCATTTGTTCAGCATTTAAAGAGCCACATCTCTGTGAAGACACTGTTTTATTTGAAAGACTTTTGCTCACATTTTACTTCACAAATAAAAGCCTTGTTTACCCTCAATTTCCAATTTTATTTTCATATCAAAGACAATAAGATATAAATCAAAAAACCTTTACAGATGTTGAGACTCCCCCTTTCCAGTGTAGGAATAAAGATTAGACATGTGGAGGCGCTGTGGAACAAGGAACAAGTGAATGAATTTGCAGGGATTACTGCTCGTAGCTTCTATCAAGGGGATGAGTTGTATGGGACATTAGTGAAATGAAATGCTGTGGTTATTTTAAGCTGAAAGGTTGTTTTTTAGACTAATTATAGATGTGTGTAGGTGACGAGACTGATTCAGTCTGATGACAAAGATGTGACACAATGCTCTGGTTTAAGTTTAGATGTATTCTGAGATATTATTTCATGTCAACGTATATACCACAGGTAAAAAATAACCACTTACTGAAATTTCTCATGCTGCTAACACTGAAATCTGCAGTTATAACTCACTTTACTCACCACATGAATCCAGCCTTCTTGTATTTACTTGTGATTATTTGTGATTTCCACAATGCACTTCTGTAAATACTATTTATATAACGTGATTGTGCCTCTATTTGTACTTGTCATGCTCTATGCTTTATAGAAGCTCATATTGTACATTTTAATGTAGTTTTATTAGGTTACTTCCCTTAATAACATCTACTTTTGTACTTCCTTTTGTGGCTTTGACAATCAAAATTTCCTTTGTGGAAACAATAAAGCTGGTCTTGTCTCATGTCAACAATCTAACAATTATATTATGCAAAGTACAGTGTAGTTGAAACCAGGATGTTTTGTGCAGCTGCTACTGGTATTTGATCGCTGGGTAGTTTATCAAATCAAATCTGGAAATAACATATGTGGGTTTTAATAACAAACAGGACAACCAGGTTCATATGAATGAATATATTTCATTATGTAAAATGAATAGAATTCAAGTGTTTTTGTATAAGGTCAGAGTTAGTTTATAGTGTGTTGTCTGTAGCTCAGTTGGCAGAACAGTCATCTATGAACCTGTCAGTGGTTTGACTCCGGGTTCCTCCTGGCCACATTTAAATTATCTAATTAATTATATAAATTTCTATTTGTTTATTAATAATTTATGTCTGTAAAAACTTAAATCTCGACATGTCTGAATATGGAAAACAGAAAGAGATTAATTTATTAATCACTGTAGTCTATAGGCCTACATATATGTTTGTCATTTACTTATTTTATGAATGGGAAAACTGTGTTGAAACAATCACTTCTATTATAAAAATGTTGGAACCAAAGGGGAAAAATATATAAAGCATATTTCCCATTGTCATCAGCAAGTGGCGATATAGTTCCCTGGAGTTTGTCCGTTTTCCTCTGGCGTTGTCCTGTACAAGTCCCGGCGTTGGTGACGTCACCAATGGGACCGGCGATCAAGGCAACAGAAAACAGCAACGTCAAACCGGAAACTGTTCCTTCAAAATTATGTGCCTTTTCTCTTCAGAGTCAAGATTAAAAAAACTTTATAAATAATCCCAGAGGGAAATTGTTTTGCCTTGTTACAACTGCTCTCAGCTCAAAAGTAAAGAAAGAAAAAGAAAACAGCAGAATACAGAGAAATTATGAAGAACATTAAAATATGCAAGTACAAAAATTTCATGCCAAAGCGAAACACCAATTTAAAGTCTTCATGTTTCTTATTCATGTAAAGACTGGTGGTGACGGTGCAATTATGTTCAATGTGGGTTTCTTTTTTCTGTTACAGGTAGACGTCTCATTTGCCAGTAAAATATGATGCATTGTTATTTGTTAGCGCAACATCAAACACTTGCAAAATTAAAATTAAAACACAATTCAATCAGATATATCATAACATTTTTAAAGCCTTTTATTGATGTTAGTCCAAAATCTTAATTTTCCAGATCCACTGTATTTACCGTGTTTTGTATAATTATATTACTTTGTTTTTACCTTAGTTTATTCTGTTTAACTGGCTGTATTTCATCTGATTGTAGTATGGATTTGTCACTGTTTCTGTTTTTGTTTTGTTTTGTTTTCTATTTTCTGGATCTGTTAGTGTGGACTAGCAATAGTTTTTGGTTCTGGATCCTAAGGAAACGATGGCATCATGTACTAGTAGTGGCCCAATAACACATTTTGCTGACTTCTAACAGCACAGGGTCTCTATTGCTTGCTAACTGTTATCAAATATGAGAACTCAAGTCAACACAGAAGTTTTATCGTATGCCATAGCTACAGTCTGTGCCCCCCAACACAGTTTTATTTTGAAAGTGAAGAGCGGAAGTCAGCTGTTGTTGTCGAGCAGCTTGACTGGAGTGAATGAGGTGGAGGCAGTCAGCCTGCGACAGAAAAACAAGCGAGGACAGGTCGAGCAACTCGTAGTCAGTCAAATGTTTTAAATGAAAGAAAAACAGTGAAACCCAGAGATATGTGAATCTGCGTTAGACGTTGTTTGTGAGTTACTTATTGTTCGGTGCGCTGGTTTTCATCTCGGCGTGTTGAGAGAGTCGCGTTTTGCCCAATCTCACTGGAGTGAACACTAAGGTAAGATCACCGCAAGCGAGCTGTGTAACTTGGTGCTGTTGGACGGGCTACTTCACCCATCCTATCACCCTATAAATGTCTAATTTTGTGTGTTTTCGCCATGAAAATGTTTAATCACAAACAGTCGTAAAAGTTGGGACAGAAATTGCGTCTTACTCGTGTCACTTTCTGGATTTGACGCTGGTTCTTTGTCCACTCAGATGTGGTTTGTGAACTAAATATTGTGCTAGAACCTCGGTTTTCCTCGCATTTGTGCTTGTTTCGTACTATGTATGGATTATTTTTTTTGTTCAATCAACTAAAACAGGGAGTTTACATGTCTCCAATTGTCCATTTTGCAATATTTGTACGGGGCCACTTCTTACAGGCCTGTACGCGCAGGCTAGTGTAGCGATCCACAAGCAGGTCTTTGGACATCTCAGGTCTCTGAGACATCTGTTCTGTTTGAGCAATTTTCACACATCTGTTCTTTATTCGCGTTTTTAAAAAGTGCAGTGTTTCATTGATGGACTGCCTGTACGCATGGTCTAATGTTAAAAACGCTGTAGCTTACACAATGGACCATTTGCCAAAACACCATAGATTGGCGACTGGTGCCACATGCCGAGCTTGTCAATGTTTCTAGTGGCTTCTGATGGTAACTGCACCATGAGTCCAATACATGATTGGATGCATTGTCTATCTTACATGTGCAGAGTAGAGAGTAGCTGCACAATCATTGTCTTTAAATTAATTGTCTTTTCTCTTAGACACCACCCCCCCACCCCCCACCCCCATGGCACACCTATTGTGCTGACACACCCTCCGTTAAGGACACCGTGGTAACACAGTGTAGGACAAGGTTCGCTCAGTAATGACAGGTATGTGAAAAGTACACCAATACGCTGCTAGGCGTGTTTTACAGAAACTTCCTATCTTACATCACAAGTTAAAAAAACTGAACAGAGAAAATGTGGCTACATGTTTCACAAGGTTTACAGTTTTTGGCTTTTTTGAAACAAGAATATATCAGTGGATAATGTAGTGAAATCTTTACTCCATTTTGCAAATTTAATTTTTACACTACTACGTGTGATACTCTATTTATGTGGATTCACTTGAGGTCAACACTGGTTCATGTCAACCATTTACTGGTTATTACTTGGAAATATTAAGAGTCTGAAAAGTCAATATGTTGTGTAATAACGAATCACCCGCAGGTTGTTGAAATAAAATTAGGCAAGAAAAGGTGTTTTGAACAGATGTGTTTTCATTCAGGCAGCTGTCTTTAATATTTCTCTTCAGAATATAAGTGTTGTTGTGTATCAGTTGGGCTGCATCTACTGCCTGAAATACAGGTTATCTTCATTTTAAAAGATTTCAAAAAAATGTTTTGGTAATTAAATGGACAAACAAAGGTAGTTAGTTTGTTGGATGACATAAAAAGTATTTTGATAACCAGATCTCTAAACCTCTAGATTTTGCAGTGTAAGGATTTGCTGCTTTGGTCTCTTGAGTGTCATTGTAAAGGGAATTTGTTCAGATAAATCAGGACATGTTAAAACATCATCTTGCACATTAGCAGTTTGTGACATTTTTCATTATTCCCTCATATTTTTCAGACTAAACGATTATTGAGAATATAATTGTCACCTGAACTAATAATAAAAATAACGGTTAATTGCAGGCCTGCAGTTGAAGCACAGTGAGTTCACAGCTTACAAAGCTTTACCTCTCAGAGGACACATAGAAGAAGCTTTTTCCAAATGAGTCGCTGTGAATTGCCTTCCTTATCCTTACAGAGACTAAAACTAATGGAGCATTCAGCCCCTTGTTAATTAATAAAGTAAAAACTCAAACGTTAATCTCTCAGAAGTTGCACTTTTACAGTCCAAGTGTTTAATACCACAGATAATCAACATGTTTGTTAGAAATTTATGGTGGTTATTTCCAGACATAATGGAAAAATGGCAAACAGCACTTTAAGTTAATGCTAAATATATAATCACAAAAATCTACGTGTAATGATTAACCACATATCTAGGCTGATAAAAGTGAACAAACAGAGGCGTTGAAGCATGACGTTCATTATTTACATCTTCAATGCAACTTTATCATTGCTCTGATTCATGGGATGTTTTTTGCAGTGAAGAAAATACATAAATAAAATGTAGTCACGGCATTTTCACAGTTCTGCAGATTGATAATACGGATAATCTTGTGGTGATACAACAGACCACCACCTGCAGCCTGGGAATTACTTGTTGATAGATGATAAATTTCAGCATATTTCTATTTTGGTTGTTTTCGTTTCCTTGACATCATTTGAGAAAACAAGCTGAATTTCTTGTCTTTGACTCGATCTAATCAGACACAAACTTGTAATTTGAGGCGTATCTTTACAGTTGAGATAATGAGCCAAATCCTCTGTCTTCTTCATATTTGATTGCACAATTATGAGCTCAGACTAATTACTCTGCTCGTTCTTCTCTCGTAAGATGCTTAATGGACCTAAAAATGTCCTCACTCACAAGTGATTAAATGTCACACACTGCCTACACAACATTTTGTGTTTCCATCATGAGTAGGAGTTGTTTGAAAACAATTTTTTAAGGATTTGTACTGACACTGTCTTTTTAATAAATAGAGTAAAATATATTGTGAGTGTAGCATATGTGAACTGAGTAAAGTTCAATGTAACATTTAGAAATGTAGTTGTATGGTAAATAACACAAAAAATATCATGGTTTAATAATATAATTGGTAGTTAAAGTAGCAGTTGAAATATCAGTCTTTTTTATTTGAACGTACATGCTGTGAGAAAGGGTTTTAAAGTTGTTTGCATAATCCCCTTACATTTTATGATTCATTGCATGGAGTCTCTCTAGGAAATTGAACTCTAAATAGATTTATATGGCCCTTAAAAGCACTTAATAAAGCCTCTTTCAAACACACACTACTTTCCATTAATGAGTCGACATCTGAACGTGTCGACTTCATGTCTGAATGAGCACCCGTGACAGCAATCTTACTAGGTTGGACCTAGTAACATTTACGTGTCACTTACAACACGAGCCTGAACTGCGTGTGACATCAGCACATTTGCATGCATAAGATTATGATGTACTGATGTACATACTGTATAATTGACTGTACCAATCAAGAGTCAGGAAGTGACACTTTAAACGCTGTGGCCTAATCCCAGATTGTTTTGGAGAATGTCCTAAACAACAATAGCATGAGAAAAATGATGTCTCCTGGAAAACGCTCATATTTATCAGAAAACTCTGCCCATATACATTATACTTCACTTACTGTCCAATCTCGTATGTATGGAAGACATGTCTATGTCTGAATTACGCTGTGAGCACCATTCATGTGAAAGTGACTTATGTGATACAAACATTCATTTTACATATGAATTTGGCTTTGTGAAAATGTTTGCCTCCCTCAGAAAGTCCTAATGTCAGTAGGACATGAGGAGAGACGGAGAAGGAATTAATAAGGTCAGGCACAGATGGGCAGTCATGAAGAGCATCTTGTTTGCAGCGAGATAAAGGCTATCCCATTGTCATTTTAATCATGTGTAATCAGGCCATTAAACTGAGAGGACACAGAGTTATGACAATAGACACCCTTTCTATGACCCCACGGTCTAGGAGGAAAAAGAGGATCTGTGCCACTACTGAGCAGAATGACCGTTGGGAAGTCTACAACTTCTTAATTATTGCGTGTTTTACTCAATTCTAGTTGTTTAGCCACACTAATGCCTTTTGTTTGTAATTTCACACCTTAGTTTTTCCATGACTTTATTTTCTGCTTCTTATCAGCAGTTTAGGATTTCAGTTATCTGTCCCAGGCTTCTCTTTTGTTCCTTTAGTTTGTCCCTTCTTGCCTCCTTGTCCTTCATCTCTATCATCACCTCCTTTCTCCACCACACAACTTGAGTTCCTAATTCATGCCTAACAACTGAACTAACAGTCTCTTGGCTCCCAGTGTCCCTGTGTCACCACTGGGCACTGGGCCTAATCCTTCTCTGGGACACTGAGGGGGAGACCATGACGGGAAGGAAAGGAGAGAGTGAGAGGGAGGGTACTGGCAGTGAGTTAAGTTTGATATAGTAGTGGTACAGTATCTCAGCTCATTTTGTTCACAAAGCCGCAGCTGTGGGTTTTGTAATCTGTGGATGGTGCGTGGTGATGTCGAGGCTTAAGATGGCACAGGAGGTGATCACAGAAGTTAAGTAGTTCAAGAATTTGAAACATGATGATAGAAGGAAACACAAGTATGTGGGAATAACGGGCCATACTATTTTTGAAACATAAGGAATAGCTGCATATTCCTGCAGTTAACTGTGAAGTTTGATCTCTAAAATTGGCATTGTTTCTCAACTCATGAAATGATACAAAACATATACGATTTCTGTGAACCTCCTCAGTTCCTTCGGGAGATTGCTTTGCAGATTGTAAATGTGATTTCCCCCATTCTCAACTGAGAAACCATGCTATAAATTCATAAACAAACTGAGAACTGCACATTAAATTGCAATCAAGGGTCAACAACTCCCCCACACCATCCTTCAGCGTGCATGGGGCTCATATTATGTAGCAGAAAATTGGTACTTTGGGCCATGAAGAGAGACAGGCGAGGGATGAAACCCAACACCTCTTAGCAAAACGGTGTAAAATTTGGACAGTCGTACAGGATCTTAGGTGCCTCTGTACTCACACAAAAATAAAATATTAGAGCTGAAACAATTAGCAGCTTAATCAAAGAAGATCTCTAAATAACAGAAAGTGATCAGCAACAACTTTGACTGTTGATACACTGTTCAGGTGAAGAGGTCAAATATTCACCAGCTTCCCAAACACGTTTTGGCAACCTTACACCTCATCTAGGTGTAAGGTTACATGTGGTGTAGACAGTTTTGACATTGCAGTGCTTTAGCCTCATAACCACACACACGCATCATCGCATTTTTGTCTGATGCACACACAGTTTGTGTGGAAAGTTTAGTGCTGTTGTTAGCAGATGTAGATCTGACAAATGCTGAGCTGCTGTGAAGAATGACGACCAGAGCCATTACTGCCTTTACTGTCTTTGAAAAAGGTTTCTCTTGTATCACGTGCTTCTACGAGATTTCACCAAACATCACGTCTCTTTATTTACACCAAAACCAACCTGAACAAAATAGTAACATCCTAAAAAATGTAATGACAGGCTTTGTTTCCTGAGCTGTTCTTCTTTCACTGGCTTTGTTTAACCGGTGATAAAATGGATTCAGTCTATTCAAAGTTTCAAAACAACACAGGAACACAAGGTGCAGAAAATCAAATCTGTGTTAAAAAAATACACATTCTTATTAATATTTTGCAAAGTGAAAGTCATTCTCAGCACTGTTTTTATTGTAAAAAGTGATGAAAATTGTAATTAACTGCGTCCCCCAGAAATATCAGTAATAACAGATGAAGACCTTACTTGTACACATCAGATGCCGACTTTGCAAGTCTTTGGTTTATTCTGTTGTGTTGGCTTGTGTTGTCTAATAACTTGTAAAAGTTGTATAATGAACAGAAGGCTGTAGCTTTTTCATCAGTGGACTCTCTGTGACTCATGAAAAGAGTAAAGCCACCGTTTGTTAGTTTGTTCAATCATGTTGTTTTCTGCAGAGGCTTCGGCAGGCCCGTCATGCTCTAATTGATTTAATTAAGTGGACGCTTTCCCCTTTGGCTGTAGTGATGCACAAACAGGCAGTATGCAGACAAACATTGAGTTATCTCACCCGGAGCACAGTTGCTTCGCTTATCTGTGGTTCACAGAATGATCCACGTTCCAAGTTTCCCTTAAAGTGTCGCAGCCCACGTTACATTCATCCCTCTGACGGTTCAGCCTCATTTACAATCTCTCACCATTCCTGTGGATGCACCAGCGCTCTAGTAAACATTATGATTCAGCTTTGTTAAGGGTTTTCCCTAATGAGCAAATGAATAAATCTGAGCACATATTGCTCACTTTTCTCAAGCACACATGCAGTGGTGTGAAAAAGTGTTTGCCCCCTTCCTTATTATTTTACTTTTTTGCATATTTGTCACACTTAAAAGGTTCAGATCATCAAACAAATTTAAATATTAGACAAAGATAACC
>JAUMHL010000014.1:9012852-9025871 GCA_032362345.1 Sandelia bainsii
TCTGTTTGAATGGAGAGCTGCTGTAACATGCCAAAATAATTTCCCTCTGGGATTAATAAAGTTTTTTGAATCTTGAAAATCGAAGAGTGAAGGATAAAAGTCAGGTTCTTAGGGGGAACACCCCCGTCAAAGAAAGTGGGACCACACAGCGATTGTTGTCATGGAGACGCGCTCAACAATGTGGGATCTGCTCAGGAGAGGACGGCTGAAGTAATGACATAAAAAGAAAGTGACATGTGAAAAATGGGTTTTAACGAGAGGTTGTGGGGGAAGAGGATCCAGTTATAGAACGAAGGGAATTCTTTCGTCCATTTAAGAAAGTTAAGATTTTTACACATTTTTCTAAGTGTAAAAGGGTGATTTTAGATGCAGCTTTCATGTATAGCATCAATGAGATGATGACCACCACCACATTTCCTTATATACTTCATTATAAACATGCATATCGGCAATATCATGGGCAATAATTCAGTTAATTAAATAATTAATGACTTATGATGATGATGATAAAATGAAAGAAAACGGTGACACATGCTTATCACAATTTCCTTAAAGTGCCAAGGTGTCATTTTCAAATTACATATTTTCTAAACCCAAAGATGGTCACTTTGGTATTACGAAGAAAAGCAGCTAATTATTAAGATGCTACTGTAAAATGGCCTCCAAACTTCAAGTAAATGTTTGTTTTGTTAGCATGAAGTGACTAACCAAAAGATTTGAGTTTCTGGATGTAATTTGGAGCTTTTGAGATTAGTTGAGCTGAATGCTCAGGATCCAGCTGAGCTCATGAGACTCCTGAGAACAACCAGGTGTTTTCGTAACAGTGCAACAAGGATTTAACTGTATGACATGCAGACAGTAAAAACTTTACTATTCGAGTTCTGTCTTTTTCAGGTGTGCACCTTAGTTAGACAAGCTGTTTGATTGCACAGCATATTAACTTGAGTAAACAAACTAGATTTTGTCATATTTGAAGCGTTATAAATGGGTTCGAAAGACAAAGGCTTGCAGTATAAGAGGCAGATAAGGTGTGATGAAAGATAAAACTGATTTCTGACTGTAATTATAATAAAGGCAGAGATGGATTTTTAAGGCATTTTATTGCTGTGCTTGATCATGTTTACTGTCTGGTTGAGGTTGTGAATTGTAGCAGAGTTTGGAATAGTTTGTTACAGGAGCCTCTTCTGTCTTCAAATACGCAGTCGTATGGTGCGGTGATAGGCCTGACGCTATTTGTGTGGTGTGAGTATGCTTTCTTCTCGGCCCTATTTTGGACAAACAGCAGGAAACGCTTTTGCTGTTGCATTTGAGCTGTCCTTGAGTGGTTTGAGTTTTGGACTTTTTTTTAATCATTTTGATGGTGTTCACGTGTTAGGGCACGTATTTACTTCCAAGAAACCACCAACCTCATCACAGAGAAGCATATGTAATACATTATGCTCTCTGTTTAGGGCCTGTGAATGGGTGACAGAAAAAGTATTTTATTGGTTGTAAAATAGTGCCTGTTCCAATATAACTGTCACAGTGTATGTTTCAGGGTTTGTTCGTGACGTAGGCACAAATGTGGCAGCAGCAGCCGTACATCAGTATAACATTGTTAACTCTGTGTGTGAAAGGCATCTAAGTCCAGATCATTCTTTGAAGAGACAATTAGGCCTCTTTAAATAATAGAAACATGTCCACAGTGACTGAAACAGAGAGTCTGTCTTCCTTGTGTTTCTGTCTGTGTAGTTCACTCCAAATGCTTCAGACAGTGATTGCCAGTAGGGAGTAAAGCAGTCCTCCTTCCTGTGAGAAGCAACTACGGCAAACAGTGTGGAGTGGAGGGGGGAGGTGGAAATGTTCTCCCATTGGCTGAATCCCAGCTGTCTTTGACCTGAATGCCAAACACAGAAAGCTCTGCCAGACGTTTTTTTTCTTTAAACATCCCCTCTTTTTTATAATCCTCTTTTACTTTCCCTTTCTCTTTGTGTGGTGTTGAAAGAGCCTGTGAGCGTTGCCCCCTCAGTGAAGGGAGTTGTGAAGTGCTGGTGAAGTCCAGCTCAGCAGTCTTGTCGCTCATCTTTCCCCTTTTAATGCTCTCAGCAGAGGAATGGGAGGTCACAGGGAGCATGAGCTCCCAGGCTTTCCCTTTCTAACCCAAACTCTCTCCCAAATGTGTTTGTTTTCTTTTGTGTCTATTTGTATGCACTCTCACAGGAAGAGCGTTTTTTTGTTCAACCACCTGTCTGTTAATCATATCAAGGAAGTGGAGTTAAAGACTCTGATTGTGTGATTGAAGTGTATCCTAAAATTTTCTGTTTAGTGGATCCAGTTTTTACCAAGTTGACTAAAGCAAAATGACTTAAAATTAGATTTTTCACATTGATTCCTGTATAAACTGCTCTTAAGGATTTCATCAGTATGTCAAGAGTGACGGCACGTTCGCAGGCATCTGAATGAGCAGTGGTATAGCTGCCGGTCTTACACACATGGTTGCCCAGAGAAGAGGATGGACTTGATTTCTATCACTCTGCCTAATGAGCAAGGTTGTCAAGGAGACAGAGAAATTGGTGTCATGGATGAGGGAAGGCAGCTTACTCATGCTAGGATTGGAGAAAATCGCATCTTATTCTCCTGGTTTATGTGGAGATACAAGTGGAAAGACTCTAATATAGAAGGGCCGTGGAAGGTTTAGTGTGTGATTATTGAAATTATACTATATATTTGCCTGCTCAATATATCAGTGTAGTGTTAGCCAGTTTGCACTAATTTGTTTTAGTTAAATTGGTTATTTCTTTATGGGATCTTTGTGACACCAGTAATAATAAATTAATAAAAAGTTCAGTTAGGTGCATCATGATCTGCTCAGTCACCAGAATTTGATTTCTCCCTGTTGGTCTATGTAGCACTGATGATTCCCAATGAATAAACTGATGAACAATGAATAAGTCTGTTCATATGACAGACCTCTTGGCTGATTTGTAAACACTCGGTGTGGACACTAACTGAACAAGCGCTAAAAGGCAACAGTTTCTATTGGTTCATTCATTCATTGCATTCAGGTCTGCATGATGGCAAAAGCCTCAAGAATCAGTACCACTGAACACTTAAAGTGCTCTGTATTTTAAACCGTGAAGCATTTTCCCAATGGTCTTCCTGCGGTTTGCTCATCCATCCACCCACACCAGGTGGAATAAATGCAATAAAATGAAAGGAAAAAGCAGTAGCATGGTCTAATTCAGCAGCTGTAGCCTGAGGCGGCTAGAGGCCACAGCATATTCCTCCTGCCTCCTGGAAGAGTTGACGTAATCATCCTTTATCTTGCCATAAATTTGCCCTTCAATTTCCTGGGCTCTGTGAAAATTCACATCTCCTGTGGTTTTATCTTCTCCTGGTTGCTGTAGTACAAGTTGTCAAATCTTGGAAAGTTGTGTAACTTAACTTCTGGTGAACTTGACATAAATTCTGTCAGTTGCACAACTCGCTCCTCCTCCTCTTTCCCCTCTCCTCATGTGCTGTCCCTGTCCTGGCCTGGCCTGTGAAGAAATCCAGTTTGACGGCTTTATTGACGGCAAGCAGAGGCACATTCACAAGTGCAACACTCTACTGTACAAGCCATTGTAAGCTCATACTTTTTGCTGCTTGCCGTAGAGATAGCAGTTATTCGATACTTTGATGCAGCGACACACCACAGTGCTTTTAGCTGTGACTGTAACCAAAAGAATGTATTCAGTAATGGCTGCACTGTCTCTGTGGTTGTGGCCTAATTGAAGTGGAATTAAATATCTTTGGTTGAAAAAACAGCTTACACTTTAGAGTGCACGCATTTGCATTTGCAAAATGTAGCCTACACAGAGGATATCAATCTTTCCACCAGTAATGGATTATTTTTATATGGGCTAATTTGTGCAGCTACACTTCTCATGAGTCAAGAATCTCTTTTGTGGTTACGCTTTATCCGTGTTCTTCCTTCTCATTAAATAATAAAATGTGAATAACAGCATGAGTTACGGAATATATAATCCCCCTGTATCTTAAATGTATCACCTACATGCTTTGTCAGACCTGCAGTTATCAGTGGCGTTTTTTCCTTTTGTGTTTGACTCAGCAGGGGTTTTTGTGCTATTTATAAATTACTTAACCTGTCACAATTATTAAATGGCTCCATAAAAAGCATGTGTTACACCTAATTAGATTGTAGAGGATGTTAAACTGTCAGCTTTGGCTCCTGAAGCATGTTGCTGCCATAAATCAGTGTCTCACAATAGCTTTAACATGGGATTGCAAATGAAGTGGACAGTTTTGATTATGCAAAAGCGTTACATGACTATTAACTTTGTATCTTTGAATTCACCCATATCACCAGAGCGTGTTTTTTGTTCTGCACCATCTTTGCTTCTTTTATTTATTCCAGTGATTGTGTTTGCAGCTGTAGACTTTTAACATGGCAGTGTGCTAAATATAAACTGGATTGCTCGGATGGTTCTCATACCGTGAGATGCCTGAAATGAAAGGTTCATGCCTGAGATGAAAAGGTTTTCACAGAATAGCAATCCACTAAATTACGTCAAAATGTCCTGATCCCTTCATACATATTTCTAAATAGATGATCTATTTCCCATTTAGCTGCCTTTGAACAGATACACATAATTCCTCAGCAGTTGAGGTGGTCGGGCACACTCCAATCACCTCACCTAAAGCCTGGTGAAATAGAGCATGTAATGGCTCACTGTCTGTCTCAAAAACAAATAGGCATGACTTAGTGGGTTTGTGTGAGAGGGAGAGCATGCAGAATGATCACAAATATTGATTTTCTGTGTTTGTGCTTTACTCTACCAAATTAGCTTTTACAGATGTGCTTTTTTGGGTTGACTGTTGCACTTTAGGAGCACAATATTGTTAAATGGCCTGAAACGTGTGTGCCTTTTTAACTGTTGGTTTTACATGCTATCTTCTAGTGGTACATGCTGTGATGTCTCTGTTTTGTAATTGCTACACAGTGATTTATCCTTTTTAGTGCTGGTTTAGGCCATGAATATTACCATAAACTTTAAAGTGATATTTATCTTGGTTATGTAATTTAGCTGTGTGTTAGAGCAGCAACCTGTTCAGGATGTATCCTGTCTAATGCCTAATGTGAGCTGGGATAAGCGGTTTAAATTTGCCTGCGTGAACTTAGATGGATTATTTTGTAATGACTTGTCACTTGTCACAGCAGTAGTATGCCCCGCACGCACGCACACACGCACGCACACACACACACACACACGAAATGACTCTCTTCATTAGAAATAATAATACACATACTGACATATTTATGTCTTATAATAGGTACATTTTGCAGTGTTGTTCCAGTGTTAATACCATCACCTAATTGGCACAACAGACCTTCAGTTAATAAGAAAACAAGAAACAGCTTTGTGGTTGTGGTTTCTTTTTTATGTAAACCACCTAATGGATCCAGTTAGTAACAGTTTTACACTCAGTATTTCTCAATAATTAATTGATCATTAAATTATTTATATATCCATGACTAACCTAACTGCCCCCTAGCAGTTTTTTGAAGGAGTGGTAATGTCTACAAATGGCTTACTTCTTTTTGTTTTTCAGTTTTACCCTTGATAAATTGTTCTTACACTAATAACCACACTGAAACGGCTGTGTGTCTCGCCTGTTGACTCACCCCTGCCTGCTTTTTCTCTGCAGGGGGACTCCATGAAAGATGACAGAGGAGGTGATTGTTGTAGCCAAGTGGGACTACACGGCCCAGCAGGACCAGGAACTTGACATCCGTAAAAACGAGCGTCTCTTCCTCCTTGATGACTCAAAGACTTGGTGGCGTGTCCGCAACGCCGCCAACCAAACGGGGTATGTGCCATCGAACTACGTCGAACGCAAAAACAGCCTGAAGAAAGGCTCGCTGGTGAAGAACATCAAAGACACTCTGGGTAAGAAGAACTTAGCCTCAATCTGTTTAGATGTTAAGGTTGCCTGTGTGTGCAAGTGTGTCTGTAGATTATTTCTCAGTAAAAATGTAAAATGACTGCACTTCCTTTTCATTACTTTCTACTCACTGATGGATGTGATAAGATGTGGTCATAAACAGTGGTCAGTTTGTGTGACTCTTAGATGTAAAGTGATACCCCTCGCTGTGTCTCTGTACTCGCTGGGAGCTGTCACTGCACTCCACGGATCCTGTTGAGTTAAGAGTTGCTCTCAGCTGTCAGCACACTGCCTCACAGTCTCCAACCATGACTTGAAAACAGTAGACTGTGTGTGTGTGTGTGTGTGTAGCCATAGCTGCCAGCTTATTAGAGCCTGTTGGTGCACATAGCACAAGGACACAGCTTGTGAGTTATTTATGCTTTTACCCAATTTGGTGAGGCAAAAAAACCCGAAATAGGCTCTTAAGTACTTATTTCTTTTGTTGAATTTTGTTGAAAAAAGGTGATCTGACACTCAATGTTCATTGACAAAGCTTTGATCCAGTGATTGTCAGGTGCAGCTTCTCAGATGTGTGGATTACTGATTTATTTATTGTATATCTTTGTTTCTTGGATGAAACAAGCCACAAGCAAAACCTGTGTTTTGTCTATGATTAATTGAACAAAGATCAGACCGGTTGCCCTTTGTTTTGGAACATTACTAATATGATCTTATTATTACACACAAGTCTTACACAGGTGTGAGAATGTCAGACACACAAGCTCTCCCACATTTAACCTTTTCCCAGCACAATTATGTTTTGTGTTGATAATTATATATTTTTTTATATTTACTGATGCACTCTCTGGTGCATCTGCCTGGAGGAAACTGTTCTTCTGAGCCAAAAACTGCTTCCAAACAAATCCTGTCACGTCACTCATTCACATTGGGAGATTGGAATATTATTAAGACAGGAAGACAAATGATATAATAAATTATCAGGCTTTCATAATTCATTATTTTTGGAAGTTGGATAGGGGTACAGAATTACTGGCTTACAGTAAAACCCAGCATCATCCACAGAGCTGGTGCCTTTCAGCAGCCATAGAGTGCAGCACAAATGTGTATGTGTTGGTATATACCTCATGTCAGTAATGTAGGAATTCAGCCTGGTGTACTTTTTTATATCAGGAAAAGAGCAGGAGGCAGACTGGCACAGAAATAGATTTATTTTAACAGCTTTAGCTCAAGTTACAACTTTTTGTCAGGATGAAATGCTAACAAGACACGATGATCAAGAAAAGCAATGGTAATAAAAATAGTAACTGTCTGGCCCTGAAAGGCAGCCATATTTAGAGTTGGGGGAGGAGAAAAAAGAAAGTGACAAGGGGAGTCTGGTCTAATGTGCTGCTTCCTCTCGGCTCCGTGGATACCAACCCTAGGGGAAACGCTGCAGCTTTATGTGGGCCAGTGTGGCACAGCCTGCCACCGTCACCCTCACCAGGGTTCATTGTGTGCAGAGACAACATGTGTTTCCCCTTCACTCCCTCTTCCCTCTCATCAAACCTTTTCTCTGTCACTGTAGGTCTGTGTATTTTTATGATCAGTAGGATTGATTAGTGGAGAAATCAGCAGCCTAATGGATGTGCTTGAATGATGGATTACCTCTCTGTCCCTGACTAAGCTATCAACTACAACATTATGGCCTAGTTCCATTTCAGTCTGAGTCCAGCCAGTAGCTCTTCAGCATTAAAAGCCTGAGTGAATCCGATGGGCACGAACACTTTCATGATGAGGTGATGAGCAATAGGTGAGGTCAGGGGCTAATGCAACTTACTCACACACTTCAGTAGAGAATCTAATTGGCTGAGAGCATGATTACATCATCCCGTCTATGGTCTCTGGCTCTTTTTCCAGCTCTTCATTAAGTTGACAGTCTGATTGTGGACAATGCATACAGTCTGTGATTAGTGTTATCTCCAGCGTTTCCTCATCATTTGTTGTGCTTTAATGTGATTGTCATCGATATCCATCACGGCAGAATTGAATTGTAAATAGCTGCATGCTGGTTTGTGCCCCAGTTTCCTGTCACAGGAAATAAAACCAGAATAGGCGAAAGAATTCAGAAAGTGCCCAACTCGTTGCCAAAACTGGGCCAGTACTCACCGGTACAACACAATGTTTAGTTTGATTTCTCGTCAGCCTGAGTTTTTACATCGCTGCTCTGCTGCCGTCGGTATGAGTGTGGGTGGGTGAATTAGAGATGGTGTAAACCACTTTGTCCTGTTTGTCCTGTCCTTAGGTTAAAAAGCATCAAACACCTGCAGTTGTTTCTAAGGAAACTTTGCAAAAAAAAAAGCAAAAAGCTGCGAGGTGGCAAAATGTAGCAGCACAGTAAATCATTGCAGTGTTTCAAAAAGCTCCTAATACAGAGTTTATAGCTCTATTAAGGCCTCCAGAATCATCTGTATATAAATGGACTACTCAGAACTCAGGTGTCGGAGGTAAGATTTTTAATCATATATCATCACCCTCTGCTGTACTTATATTTGTGCTGATTAGTAAATGTTAGCATGCTAACACGAAATGGTGAACTTGGTAAATATTGTATATGTGAGAAACATCTTCATGTTAAATGTACCATTTTGCTCAAATCACTACTGTGCCAAAATACAGCCTCACACAGCTCATCTGTGATTCACTCGGAGTAATGACAGCACTTTCTAACGCACTACTAATGCTCCATTTTCAATGGCAGGTTGTGTTTTTCTTTTCTTCATTACAACACACAGGTACATGTGTCTGATGGGTGTTGTCGTGGTCTGTGGACTGGACTCATTTATTGCAGTTATTTCCACACTGCTTGCCACTGTAAGCAATAGAGTGAGCAATATGCTGCAACATGAAGTCATCAAGGCTTTCATCAACTCACTTCCGTCTGAGTTGAAGTCCTCCGGGCTTGGAAATCTAGTCTCCTTCCAAAATACGAAGCAGTAGGTGAACGTTGGGAGTGAAATGAGTGGGAGGAGAGAATATAGCCCGCTGATGCTATAACCAGCAGGCCAGTGCCTTGAAGTGGAAATGAGTGAAGAAGAAAGGTGTGTGTGTATCTGTGTGTGCATTAGTGTTTTTGCTTAGCTCAAGGGATTGTGTATTGCTCTCTTTGTCTCTCCTCTCTACCTCATGGTAGCGACAGTCTATTTTATTTTCCCTTAAGGAGCACCAGAAGTAGGCCCAGGAGTCAACCCTAGTCTCTGGCTTACAGCCAGGAGATACAGAATCTTCTCACATACACAGAGCGATCAGATATCTAGGATATACACTGCTATCCATAAACATGATCTGCTTATTATTCCTGTCCTGTTTTTGTGGCGTCTGATGTGCTTGGTCTACTGTGTGTGTGTGTGTGTATGTGTGTGTATGTGTGTGTGTGTGTGTGTGTGTGAGAGAGAGAGAGAGGGAGAGAGAGAGAAACAGCTGCCAAGGGACCCCTCATCTTTCTTCACTGCTCTCTTTCTCCTCCTCTTCCTTCTGCCAACAAGTTTCATGCTACTCTGTGTGAACCCAGCGATTTTCCAAACACTGTAGATTTACTATGCGGCAGTGACACTTCTGTGGCATTTCTGCAGCCTTTGTGGCACAAACTGGGTGATTAGCTGTCAAGAAACTCACTTCAGTCATTAGGAGCACACATGAGCATATGTTGACAGAAGACTCAACTGTCAAGTTAAATGGTTTAAATGTTGTCAGCTGTGTGGTATATCATTATTTTAACATGAATGTGAAAAGGAGACCTCCTTGGTTATGTTCAGCAGAGAGACTTTAGAAACTTTAGGTTTTATTGAGGTGTTCAAACAAATGTTTAAAGACTTGTCTTTGAAAGTACGTGAATGTAAAAGTCAGAGACAGGTAAGACAGGAGCTGACTTTGATCCTGGATGTGCCTGTCATTATCAAGCCCATGGTGCCTGCTCCAATTTTCACTCCCTGTGTACACCACCTATTTTCAGCCTTTTGCTCAGTATAGATGTGCATACGATGTGTAGATAGTGTCAACGGAATACCAAGTAGATAAAGAGCTTTCATTTCATTTGGGTTTGAGTAAAAGGGCATGGTTTGCTCAGTGTTGAGGGAATGTGTGCAGCTCTGTAACCCTTTTTCAGACAGGGATGATGGCATTTTGGCATGACGATAAAAGATTATGGTCACAGATTCAGTTTCTACAAGCAACATGTGTGATGAGCAGTTGGAGGAGGAACAGGGACACACTCTGGACCGCTACACTGTACTACTGGGGGAGTAGGCAGGAGATAACTGCTTAGGGCTGGGTTAAGATATGGGTCAGGTAAAACATCGTAATACATGACCAAAGAGTAGCTGACCTCTTTCTTCTTCACTTTGCAGCAGGCCTTTGCGAGTCTCCTCCAGCATAGCCGTGCATTTGATCGTTCAAACAAATCTGAATGTAACTATTAACGTGTTGTACACGATGCACTACAGCTTGACTGAGTCATGTTGTAAATGCTCATTTTCCTTCAGTGTACATGGGAGATTCTCTCAGGAAAAACAATCCTGGGGGCTCGTGTCACAATAAAATGACCTGAAAACTTCCTTTAAAAACATCCCTTCGCCCAGAACCCCCATAGCCGTGTTTCCCATTATATAGAGATGCCACAGCAGAACTGTTCAGTCAATATTACTACCTCTGACTTTGCTTTATATACAGAGCGGCAAGGCGTGTTGGCACAGTAATCAAGTTAAACGCTGTGTATAACAGGTGTGTGTTAATTCTATTATCAGAAGAATCAATCCTTCTGTCACTCACCACTGAGATTTCTCATCTCATCCTTCACTTCTAAAGTAGTTTTAGTTTTTTTTGTGCTTTTTGCTTCTCAGACCCCAGGAGTGCAACTTGAAGCTTCAATTAGTTTCGTTCTGACCTCAACTGCTTCATCTCCCTGTGGAGCGCTGCTTTCTAAAACCTGCTTTCAGTCTTGACTGCCTCTCACCACTGCTCTAATGCCACCATTAACCAGTGTTTTGATTATATTTTTGAAGCTTAAAGCTGCTATAATCAGTATTTATGTATTAATAGCAGATGAAACAACTACTTGTATGAGAAAAGGTGTCCCTTGTAGTGTTGAACGGACAGAAGCATCACCCATCTCCAGTTTGTTCAGCTCTATGGAGCAGTTTAGTGTCTTTTTGGTCATTGTTTTGATTTTACAGCTCTTTTTTCCATTTTTGTTTTGTTTTTGTTAACCATTATTGGTGCTGTAACTGGTTTACAGATTCAGTGGGCAGCTGTTTTCACCAAAAAGGCTTTGATTAACACAATAAATGTGACATGCATATCGCCAAAGAGCAGATGCAGTTAGAAACTAGCTGGTGAATACAGAGGAACATTTATTAGGTGTAAGCCCAGATATTTACCACAGGTAAATGGACACAAACAACTCCAAATGAGTGCAAATGTATTCTGTATTTGCTACGTGAATTTAAAGTCAACTGTTTGCTAACACATTGCTGACACAACAACTTCATGAGATGATAAAGTTGTTACAGCTTGTTGCTCTGCCAAACTTGCCAAAACATCAAATAATTCAGTATTAAAGTATTAAAAAATAAATCTACCAGTTGTTTAAACATTCTCGTATGCTTCTGTTCATGCTGCAGGTTTGGGAAAAACCAAGAGGAAGACGAGCGCCCGTGACGCTTCTCCAACGCCAAGCTCAGACACAGAGTACCCCTCCAATGGAAGTGGGGGTGGAGTGGTGGGAGGAGGAGCTGCTGAGAGAATCTACGACCTCAACATTCCCGCTGTGGTCAAATTTGCCTACACAGCAGAGAGGGAAGACGAGTTGACCCTGGTCAAGGGCTCCAGGGTCATCGTGATGGAGAAGTGTAGTGATGGCTGGTGGCGGGGCAGCCAGACGGGCCGCGTGGGCTGGTTTCCATCCAATTACATCCAGGAGGAGCTTGGAGGAGCAGATGACAGAGTAGAGGGAGATTCCCCACGGGGCTACCACGGAGGCTCCCAAGGGACTTTGTTGGCCAATGGGCGTGCAGGTGGCCGTGGTGGAGTGCTCCACCTAGTTCAAACACTCTACCCCTTCAGCTCTGTGACAGAGGAGGAGCTGAACTTTGAGAAAGGAGAGGTCATGGAGGTGGTGGAGAAGCCTGAAAATGACCCGGAGTGGTGGAGGTGTAAGAACTCACGTGGTATGGTGGGCCTGGTACCTAAAAACTATGTGATGGTGCTGGACGAACGGCCCGGCTTGAACACCTCTACATCGAGTTCCCCACAGAACCGCTCTGTGGCACCGGCACGGTCGGGGAAGTTTGCTGGGAGGGACTGGTACTATGGCAACATCACCAGACACCAGGCAGAGTGTATACTCAATGAGAAAGGAGAGGAGGGCGACTTCCTCATACGAGACAGCGAGTCATCGGTGAGTCTGTGTGGTGAAGTCACGACAGAATTGCATTAGTGAGGCTGTGAGAAAAAGGAAGATTTAATATATTCTAGCAGAAAGCAGAACAGAGTTTCAAAATATATTTACAAAGTTAGAAATATAAATTAGCTTCTGCATTTTATAAGAATTTGAAATTGTGATAAATGGTCATAAATGGTGATTAGTTGAATTTTTTTTTGCTAAAAGTGAAGAATATTACACGTTAATCAACTCCAACTGACCAAATAATCAACTCATTTCCTACTGTAGGAGCAACATTAAAAGAATCAGGATTATTCAGGTGTATAACTCAGCAGTACATGTGCTGCTCTGATCGAAATTCCTTACTGATGAAACAATAATACATAAATTGTGATTAAGTAACAGCTTTTGGAAAAAGTGGAAATGGAAAGAAGAACAAATATTAACTGGAGCCAGGATGAGAATCTGTTGCTTATAGATGAATTACAACAAAGAAAACATAAAATAAAGGACAAGGTCAGATAAAATAGGCATTTAGACTTTCCAACCTGCAACAAAGCAGCAGCGCCAAATAATAGACAAAACTGCCTTACTTTGAATTATACACTACTCACAAAAAGTTAGGGATATTTGTCTTTCGGGTGGAATTTCAGGAAGAACCTAAAATGCACTATAA
>JAUMHL010000014.1:9032593-9058277 GCA_032362345.1 Sandelia bainsii
ACCATGCACACTCACATTCACACCTACGGACAATCTTAGAGTCACCAATTAACCTAACATGCATGTCTTTGGATGGTAGGAGGAAGCCGGAGTACCCGGAGAGAACCCACGCAGACACGGGGAGAACATGGGTCAAGGAACAACTAGAGGAAATTGTGTTTTGGAGAACAGATCAATGTATGTTTCTGATCTTATAATGTTCCAATGATTCCCGGGACAGGATTAGAGAGAGGATTACCTTGTCCTGCTTTGTCTTTGTCCAGACTGTTTGTTTCTGACATACTCATTTCATGTGAAAAGAAAGCTTTGTACGAGAATCGGAATCATTGTGTCCACATCCCAACACTTTGCTGTTCGTTTCAGCTAAGTGTGTGGTACATTTGAATGGGCAAGATCAAAACTGGGTGTCAAATAAACGTTGCTGGCTATGAATTCTCTCAGAGACTCTCCACATTTTCTCTGCCCTTCATGTCTTTCATCCCTCTCTCTCATTCTTGGTCTATGGCTAAAAGTGTGTTTGTATCCATAATGTGTTTTTAAACTTTCAAACTCAAATTCAAAGCATCTGTACTCAGAAATCCATATACTAGTACATCTGTATTGGTGTTTTCTATCATCAGTGGAAATATGTGCCTGAGGACAGCGAGCCTTTGATACAGCTCACAGTAAGCAGAAGTCAGCCCGCTCTGTGTATGAGGAATCATATATATAGACATGTCTGCACAGGAGAATGCAGGCTTCTGCCTTTCACAAACCTTTACAACACAGCATCTGTGAGTCAGACGGTTCAATTCAATTTAATTCAGAAAAAGCTGACCCCCCCATTCTAATGCGAATGTGCAGCTGAATTCTGTTGGGCGTGAGGACACACAGCTGGCAGCATGCAGGCTTCATAAAATCTGTATAGATACTTTTGGTAGATCCTGAATGATGAAATAAAAGAAAGGAAGAATTTCTTCCTCGTCTGTATTATTTTACCTTCCTTCTTTTTCCTCTTTGTGTCTTTTGTTTAGTCACTCACTCCCCCTTCTTTCCTTCATGAAAGCAACGCAACAGTCTGCCAGATTCTGGTTTCCTGCATTCCAGCTCTACCTATGAGACACTGAGAAACTGTTTGTAGCTCCAAACCAAACGCTCTCGCTCTCTGACACACAGATACTGCACATTCATCATTTTACAGGTTCAAGCCCAGTTGAAAAGGAATTTCTGAAGTAAACCTCTGCATGGTTCAGCTGTTTTGCAGAGAATCACTGACTGACAAACAACCAAAGTCTGTGCTTAAGCACTTAACAAGCATTTTTCATTCCAGTGAAAAGGCATCATGTTTGCAGGAAAGTTGCAATAAAGTCAGGCATCATTAGAAAGAGGTTTGGCTTACAACAACTGAGTTCCAAGATTAGAAAAAAAAACTTTAGCTAATGTTAGCAAACAGACAGATTTTGAGCATGGGTGTATTAAAATGGCTGGATAAGGCACCGCCACTCTACCTTGCTGCAAAATTGTCCCAGTGTCTGCTCACATTATTGCAAAGAAAGAATCCCCTGCAGCCCAAAAAGCATTTTTCTCATACAGTAGAGCACCATTAAAAGAGACACACTGAACTTCAAAAAAGGTCAGTTCTTTGATATTTCAATTTCCATCCATGACTTTGAAAACTTGAAGTGTGAATAACAGTTTTATCTCCTTCTACTACATGTTTTACTGATAACTGAAGAGGGAGGTTCAGCTGGAGCTTTAACTGTAAGACAATAAATGCACTTAGTCAGCAACTCATGCTATGTTAAGATCATTTCATCTGCAACATCACATATTATCCTCATTGTAGTAGTTGATGATCTAAGCATATTCAACATACAAGACTCTGTCTCTACAGTCAGTAGGCTGAGTGACTGATGTTTTAAACAGCAACAGAGGTAATTTGGTTTTCCACAGCTGTGTCAGGGAAACCTGCTCTAGTAAATATTACTGAGACACCATTACTGAGCATAAAAATCCCAAAAGGATTTGAAATGTTTGCACACTTGGTTACCAGATAATTGCTTCAGTCAAGTCACATTTCTTGTTAACTGAAAACACATTTCAATCTGTTTCATCTGCTGCTTCAGAAATGGTAAACTCCAGCGTTTTGAAATCCTGAATATCATTTCACAGAATTTACCTGCATGACAAACTTCAGGCACAGCGGAACTCTGCTTTTTCTTCATTCTCACTGCTGCTTATGTATTGTATGTATAGGAGATGGAAAAGTACATGGGACACACATGAAGAGTTGAAAAGCTCCCAGCTGCAGTGCCGTCTCTGTAGGCTGGGAAGTTAACTACATTCCTCCACCATAGGCCGTTTCCACTGGCCGCCCACTCTTCCCCCTGTTTGTTCAGGCATTTATACACAGTTTTTAAGCAGCTCTGTAAAGCTCTGTAAAGACTCTGAGTGTGTACAAGATGGCATCCCAGAAGCTCTATTTGAGGTTAATAGGTCTGGCTGCATTGTTGACAGTGATGACACTTAAAGGTGAGTTTAATCTAGTTATTTTTCTTTGGCTCTTCTTCTATTTTACTCCTGTGTTGCTTTTAAAATGTCACATTTTTAGCCCACATAAAGTTGACCCTTCACCACCTGACTTTGTATGTATTTAGATTTATGCAGTAGTAGCCATCTATAGAAACACTATCAGTTAAAAAGATGAACTGCTGCATGCCAGTGTGTGAGTTGGCAGAATATCCTTGAGAAAATGTTTGCAAAAAGCTTCTTTCAAATCTTTTCACATACACACACTGCAGATGTATAGATTTACAATTCAACTTCATGAAAAAATCTGAATTATCTTGACTGATGCTTAATGATAACCTAATGTTTAAATACAAAAGCAACACGATAATCATGAATCATTTTAGATGCCTGCATTTTTACAAATTAAATAATACTAATAAAACTTGGAAGTAAAGTGAAGAATAAAGTGTGTAATTAATTGGATAGCATAACATTGAGATGGTCCTTAGCTGAGGAAAAGAAGGTTAAACAAAGTTTGAAAGAAAATGATGTGAACAATTCTTCTCTGTGCTAATTTCCTGGTCTGCAATAAAGCTAAAATCTGCTAAACATGCAGAGTTGCACTTCATTGTGTTGTTTTAAGTCATACTAGTCCTCCGATACCTTCAGTTTCTGTGGCACGCCACAGGGTTCTTGTTTAGGACCAATTGTTTTCAATCTCTGTAGTTTTCTCCAGGTTCTTGGTTCACACTGAATAAGAAAATATTGCTTTTAAAAAAAAAATACATTTAGAACAACTTATTTATTTCACTACCAAGTCAGTTTCTTTTTCAAAGATTATAATTTTTTAGATGATAAATGATGACAATTTTTTTTTCTAACAGATAATTTCTTCAGACAATGCCCTACTTGTTGGAAATCCATCAAACAAGTTTGATATTTTTTCCTGGTCTGACCACTGCACATTTGACTTCCTTAGTGAGAGATCTTAAACACCCAGTTTGATCACGTTTATCTCCTTTACTTTGCCTGTGGTGTACTTTATTATGAAGCATAAGCTCTAATTTGCATGCACTGAAATCCATCAAAATGCACTGGTGAACTGATTAATGTGTTTTTTTCATTTTTAATGAAAAAATAAAAATAACAACACCAGATGCATAAGCTGTGGAAAGAATGACTCATACAGTGAAAGATTTGGACAGACTGCTACACTAATGAGAAACATTCTGTGGGTAAATTTCTGTTCGAAGCTCATTTGCAACACATACTGGAGACAAACACATGCAAGAAATTTTCACCAATTTCCACTTCTAACTGCACTGTGAAAATGTTTTATGATCAGGGTGATCAGGGAGTGCACCTTAACATGTTCTGTGCATATTCTCAGAAAGAACAGCCAATTCAGTCAACTAAGTATTGCAAAAGGTCATCTTAGTGAATTGGTTGATTATTGCATACTTAGTTTACATTAGCATTTACCACATTGTTCATCCTGCTGTTCTGGTGAAGAACTGTGGGAAAGAACTGGTGAAGAACAGCAGGGCAGCAGTCACTCTAGCAAATATATTTACATGCATATTGGCCAGTTGATGCTTTTCTCAGATGTGCATTGGCAGCCAATCTACTTTAAAAACGCTCAATGCTTCACTTTGACATTTGCATCTATCATGAAAACCGAGAACAAACTCACTGATGAAAGAGTTTTAGTAAATTGAAATGGGGACGAAGTGATGTGTGTAAAGAAAAGCTGTGGCAGTGAATAACTGGTAAATAACTGGTGTAGAGTCGGTATTTACCTCATTTAAAAGTACAGTAACTTCACGTGTATTCAAGAACAATTACGCATACACATTGTCTGTTTTAAGAAATGAATGACATATTTATCAACTCTGACTTACCCGAGTGTAAACTGGTGTAAATTGCAGCTCATTATCTGTTTTACTCCTTTACAGATGTATCCAGTGACAGCAGCTTACACAAGACCTTAGGAAAAAGAGAAGGTAACATACAAGTATTCTCATTGGCAACACAAACATCAACTCCAGTAAAAAGTGTATTAAAATATACCCTTTCATTTTTTTGCTGCTATTGTGCTTCCACCCAGTGGCAGGAGCAGGTACTGGCTCCTCAAAGTCATCTGTTGCCATCCAACCATCCAAGGCTCGAGAGTTCCTGGCAAAGCTCAGCAGAACTAAAAGGAACATTTGGGATCGCAGCAGACCAGACGTACAACAGTGGATTATGCAGTTTATGTACATGGGATTTGATGAGCAGGTGAGTTCTGTCTGTTCCAGGAGAGTTCTAGTTTGTCTTAACTTCTTCAAGTCTTTCAAACCAGGAGTCATTATCCAGTAGAACTGTCAGCATGACAGCGATTCTGCAAAATAAAACTGATCTAAATAACAAAAACAAAGATTAATTGGTAGAATTTATCTTGCCAGTCAAAGTTGTACTTCCATAAAGTTTGGATTGACTATTTGGCCAATGGCCAAACTCATCTGATGCTGAGAAATACAAACATGTGATTTGAACATGTAGTTATTTATCTCAGGTCTGACAAAGCTTCTCCAGAAAACATTAAACAACGCTTTAAAGGCTAATGAGCACAAATTAGGGAAACGGTGGAGTAATGTGTGTTGAGTTAATTAGAGTAAATATTAAAATGATTAAAAGCAAATTAAATCTAGTACTAAAATATAACTTATTTTTTCAACATCAAGATATACTTAGTTATAGTTAATTATTGAAAAGTCTTGGTAGTTTAGTTAATTTAAGAACTCCTTAAAATTTTCTCAGTCCATCAGAGTTCATTCTTCAAACTGAGGAAAAGAGCGATAGACACAGCAAGTTTCTACCAAGACAGTTTAAACTATAAAAAAGTTCCAAACAATATTTGGAAACCATTAACTCTCAAACAATGGATGCTGGGAAGTCTAGTAACATGGTAGTTCTGTTTTTTTAATCAACTTAATTGGAAATTAATTCATTTTAAGTTAAAAGAATAACAACTCTTGTTCATAGGTTCTCACAATAAAAACTAGAAACTTGTTAAATTAGGTTGAAAATATAAAACTAATATTTCCGTTCATTAAAAATATTAAACAAAATTCTTGAATGAGAATTTAGTGTGAAAAAATGAAGTAAGACAGTCTTGATGATGTTATTTCCGTGTCTGTGTCTTTGTCTAGGTTATGGTCACTGATTTAAAGTGCATGGCTTTCGGCTATAAAAGGCTTTGTTTATTTATTTCTATCATCGATTAGAATCTGGCAGCACTGGAAGAGTAACTAAACACCAGTGTTTAAAACTTTAAGTCTGTTGCACTGTTGACAACACTCAGCATCACTATGGTCAGAAGTGGGTTTTGTTGCACTTGTAACCACACCCATCAGTGATATCACAGTGTACTGCAGTGCTCGTCTACGTAACTGCAGCAAAGTGAAAAGTTGCACGCCCATTGGTTAGCAAAAGCAAGATTTTACACAGATGTAAAATCACAGCTGTGAGTTTGTAGGATTATGTCCAGTTTGATCAAACCACATAATACACCTCGAGTAAACAGACTGACGTTTTCTTTATGTTTGACTCCTGATAACATTACCAGAGGGCTGAGCTTTCAACACTGTCTATTTAGTTAGTGATATTAGACTTTATAAGACTTTTTGGGGGTATGAACTCATACGAAAAAATAAATATCTCAAAAATGATACACTGAAACATTAAACTGTTTATAACTCAGATATTTGGAGGACAAACACATGGAGTGAAAAAAATGATGTCTTAATTATGTCCTCAAAATATTGCTGTCTGACTGAATTAATAAATACAAATGTAGAACTGAATACATGACAATAAGTGAAATCCCTCTCACACACACGCACACAGACAGTTTTACTTCTTCTTCTTCCAGGTCAGTGACTGTCAGGTAGAATTCACCAGAGAGAGTGAGGAATGACAGAAGAAAGAAGCAGAAAAAAAAAAAAAAAAAAAGAGTACAAAAAAGAACCCCAACTGCCACTTTGTGTGACAGCTGACTCACCCATTATTGCAGTATTTCTCAAACAGTCTCACGCATAACGTCTTTGCTTGCTTAAAAGGTCAAAGCTGTCAAAGCACTGGCCTTTTCAATGTTTCCCTTTCATGCATGCATTTGCCCCAGCTGTGCCTGCTGACAGTCTCAGTGGGCAGTTTATCTGCTTACTATCTTGAGATTTGTCGAGGCAGTTTCCTAATGAGTCACGTCTGTGGTGTTCTTCCTCACCAGAGGCTGGAGACTGACCTGTCCTACTGGATGGACCAAGCACGCGCCAGTGACCAAGGACGTCAGCACCACTATGATGAAAATTCCCCCGTCGGCCCACGCTACCCCAGCTCTTACAGACACGGAGCTAATGTCAACTACGACTACTATTAACTCCAATTACACACAACCCACTGCATATGTCAATGGTCAAAGGGTTTTCCTTTTGTCTGAGTAAGTCATGTACCTTTGTTTCAAAGGACAGACTTTAACCTTAAGATATACACCTGCCATGCATTTGTCAACAGCTGTGGGAACTCCACAGCTGCTCTATCTTCTTTGTCTTGATTGTTTGGAGCTAATGAATTATTTTAATTGAATTTCAACCTGAAATTAGTAAAGAATTATCTGAAATGTCCAACTTTTAGGCTGATTGTGTATCATAGTTAAGCAAGAGAAATAAAAGACCTGAACTGTCTACCATGTTGTTGTCGTTATGCATGTTAAAAAATACAGGTTATGTCTGCTTCCACTAAATTAATTACAATCCTCCACTTTTATTGTCAAACAAACTAAGCACACGTGACTCTCAACAGACTCATTTTTATATGACGCAAAAAAGCTAATTCAAATTAATTTTGGTTATAGCTCAGGCCAACCTACCAACATAACCTTATCTTAATTCTAATACTAGATCTTTTTATGGACATAACACAAAACTGTTAACTCTCAACAGAAATTGGCTCTGCTTTACAAATAAAGCTTTGAGGCAGCTGATTTGTATGAAATAATGTTAAAATCATTCCTGTTACTAGACTATTGTAAATAAAGATGTGGGGCTGCACTGAATCTCCTGCACTGTAGGGCCTTTTTACCACACAACTGCAGAACATTGTCACTCACACAATCGGAAGCGCACGGAAGAATATTTTCTTCCCTAATTATTTCATACACAAAACACTGAAAATATTTTATTAAAATAGCATCTTCACCTGAAATAGATCATGCAGAACCTAAAATTTCACAAAAAAGATCACGATGATGCTGAGATGAACATGTAATGACGCTATAACAGTCCACATGATTTGTTCAGTCCTGCAGCCATGGTGCTTGCACGCCACTGATAAGAGGACAAAACATCCAGTGGAACAATAAAGTCAGCTCATCTTCAGAGACACACACCATGAAACTGATTAAATAAACACAAAGCACTGATGCACAGTACAAGCCTTTTGCAAAGATTCTCATGTTCTTGGTTTAAATAGCAAAAGCACAAATTCACAAAAAAAGGTAAGCTAGGTTTCAGAATTCTTGCCTTTTTGATTCAGGCTTGTCCATCAGTCACACAAACTCCGGTAAGGAAGCCTTTTACCCACAGTGCAGCTGCAGCTGCAGCTCCGACGCACGGCAACACAATCTTTTTAAAGAGACTTTTAAGTCAAAATTGTCCCTGCTTCTCAAAATAATACATTTTTTCCCAGAGTGCACTACTCAACAGTGTATTTCAGAGAGTTGCTGTGAAAGGACTCTCTGTGGAGTCTGAACGTCTCTATTGTGGAAGAGTCTATTGTGGGGAAACCCCAACCTCAGTTATGTCTGGGTCTTCCTTTCTTCATGCGGGCGGCTTTAGGTTTGGGGATGTACTGGTTGTTGGCCTGGTGCTCTAGTTCTCTGCTGAAGTACTGGATAGTTTTGTTCAAGCCTTCCTCCAATGGCACCTGATGCAACACAAATGTTAAAGCAACATGTGGATTAGATAATATACAAATCAGATATTGGCTTTAAGTATTAACCAGTCATCTGGTTCACTGCTAGTGATAACATTATGCATTATAAACATTCTAAAACGTTCAATAATGTGCATTTATAGTGTGTAAAGCATTAAGGGATTCCAGATGTTTATAATGTGTAAATGTTACTGTGGGTCAATATATAGTCCTGTGATTTTTGTTATGCAGTCATATATCAGTTTCAGCCTATGTATGGACTAAACCTTTGATAGGAATAAGTATGTATGTAGTAAAAAAAAAAAAATCTGACTCCCTGGGATGAGTTTAAGTTTTTACACGATTTACAAGTGAATTAAGTTACATACTATACTAATATCAAGAATATCAGAATCAGCTTACAGTATAAGTAAAGAATTTTAGTTACTGTGAATCCAGTGTCAAACAGCATTCACATGCACCACACAGGGACAAAAGTTGTTGTTTGGGTTATTTGTATCTACACTGCCCCACTAAATCCTTTAATTAGCATGTGTGTGTGCATGTGAACATTTCAGAATAATCTAGAAAACTGTCTTAAGCCACACATACCACTGGCTCCCAGCCGAGCATCATCTTGGCTTTTCGAATGTCAGGTCTTCTCCTCTGTGGGTCGTCCTGGGCCTCTGGAAGGAACTGGATCTGACTACGGCTCACTGTGTGTGTGTGTGTGTGTGTGTGTGTGTGTGTGAGAGAGAGAGAGAGAGAGAGAGTGTGAGTGTGTGGGATTATGCCAGTCCACTGCTCACACATGTACAGAGAAGGACATATTGTTGTTCTCCATACGCCAACTACAAATCCTGCTGAAGATCACGTAAAACCACCAGTTTTGTAAGCCAGAGTTGGTTTGAGGCAGACTGATGCTCAATTTTGGTTGCTATGGTTTTCTCCTGTATTTCTGATGCCCATAGAGATTTTTCATAGAGAACATAACGAGCAAATTGAATTAAACCTTTTGGTACCACTAGAAAATGTAGTACTCTAGAAAAGCGATTTTCAGTGAAAACTCTGTCCTTGTAGGCACTGTTGCTTTCAAAAATAAATAAAAATAGATTAAATTATGTGAATATTATGACTTGAGGATGCAGTATGATACTTTCATATGTGATAATGAGACACATTCAGTGCTGAACAATAAAACAGCTTTAACAGCTTTGCTCAAAACAACTCAGAATATGAAAACCTCCTATTTTAAGAAAAAAGGATGGAAAAGCTCCAACTTAGAAACCTGAGCTAATGAATCTAATGTAACATTAAATCCCTCCTGAGAAACAGATTAGTTTATGTTCTAGGAACCACTATCACACAGAAGCATAAATCCACTTTAAAATACAGAAGGATAAAAAGTGGGAGAAAGATATTAAGAAAAAGGCAGGAAGGCAGCCAAGGCGAGCTTAACACAAACGGGGACAAACTGGCCAGAGGGCATTTGTTTGTTTGCAGACACACACAGAATGAAAACCTTACCGACGAGGCTCTTGATGAGACGAGCAAACTCCAATATGGTGTGTTCCTCTGGGTTCCCCTGCAAACAAAAACTTCTATCACATCACTGTCAACAAGGGAAAGACAAACAAACTGACTCACAGGTAAGTTGTCTGCTTCTGTTTAAATCATTTTCTATTTCAAATTATTTTTAATTTTTGAGACACACAGCCAAGAATGATGAACTCACCAGATTAACCGGACTACTGATGTTACTGTTCATCAACAAAACCAGGCCATTCACCAGATCACTGGAAAACAGAGAGACATGGAAAGGATCTTTTGAATTCCACTCTGTAGTTTACTTTGTGTGAGGGACACTTTCAAGGCCAAATGAGACATGGAAGCTTCAGCACAATACTTATCATTTTCTTCTGTGTCTTTTCAGTCTCCTTTCAGCATCGCTTCTTACAAAACAGTCTATACAAAAGGTTTGAAGAACTTTTTTATTATTGTCTCATGCACACAACTACACCCAGCCCATTGGGTTTCAGTGACACCCAATCAATATATAATATTTTTTACTTAACCTGACTCACTGGTCAAAGTCACCAGCAACTTATTTAACAAGCACATAAGTGACAAAAGCTAGCTCAGAAAAGCTAACAAGAATGCAATGAAAACAGTGAATAAATCATGATGTGCAATATGCTACACGTAGCATGCAACTCCTCTCAACTAGAAAGAAGGAAAATTGCTGCAAACAAAGACATCACAGGTGATCATGCACAGTATGTATCCAGAGCATGCTGCTAATTTGTCCGACTGTCTACTTGTATAAAATTTCTCCACACTTATATATGTATATTTCCTTTATCCCACCATTAGAAAAGAAACATCTGTTGAATATCTAGAACTCAGTTATTTCTTTATATTATGAAGTTTTAAACCATGAACATTATTTCCCACAGTATAAAAAATGATCTTTATTTGCATAGCATCCCAATATAAAGGCTATAGGCTGAGTGGAAAGGTTTAAATCTATTTTTTTAAATCACATCTCAATGATTGTAACAATGATTACATGTAATTAATCAATTCTGATTTGTGAATTAAAACTGACCATTGAAACCCAGATATTTATAAAACCATAATACAGAACACACTAGCTGTATTAAACAAAAACACAATGAACACAACAGAAATTTAAACTAAAGAAGCAGTGCTTTCGTATTTCTGTCTATTTTTATGCCCATTCTGTTTGTGTACAGGGTTTAGTTCAATCAATACTGTATTGTGTCATGACAATAAAAGCTCCTGGAAACAAAAAAACACCCAGCATCTATACAACTTTGTGTTTTGTAGGGAGCAGAACACAACATCTGTACAACACTGTACTCATATAATGATAATCTGATATTTACCCTCTGAAAAAGCAGTTCAGACCCACCATACAGAAACTGTTGTTATTGGTTGCAGACTTAATGTAGTATTATACAATGATCCTGTAACGACTGCTCTCTGATCCTTTTCAGGATGTAGTTTGTTTTGTTGTTGGACTGCATAGTGTCATAAAGAGGTGTTTTTGTTATCTAGGATAGTCTCACCAAAATAAAGGGGATGGTGTAACTGACATAAATCTTGTCATTAGAATTCAGCAGAGGAACTTGAAGACCATTGAAAGGAAGCATCTAACAATAAATGGTAAATGGTCTGCACTTATACAGAACTTTTCTACGTTACTGTCATTAGTGCCCTGCTTCTTATTTACACAGTTTCAGAAACTGGGAGCAATTTGGGAAACAGTGTGTGACACTTTGACATATGGACAGGAGAAGCCGAGCCTGCAATTGGCAGACAACTGCTACAGCTGCCAGTTTCTAATCTTTTAACATACTCTGTCTGCAACGTACTTGAGTGATTAAGAGGCAATTTTATTAATTCTATCATAAATTATTAGTCATATTGTGTCTAATTAGCCGTAGACGACAAGAGTTCAATAAAAGAATATTTATGCACAGACCAAAGAGAAGAAGGATGCACTTAAGGGACGACACAGGTTTCATACTGAACTCTTACCTTACGTACTGAAAGGCTCGCGTTTGGGAACCAGTACCATATACCTAAAAAAAAACAAGAGAGAACTGATTATTATTTCTGCACGATGTGCACACATTTCAACTCAGCATATTGAGGGTTTTAAATCATACACCACTGTTAAATCATTAAACTTATTTCCATCCAGATATGACAGACAGGTTAAGTTAATAAACAAGAACATTGCGAGTAAAAAGCTAAAAATACACACAGTGAGAGGTTCTCCCTGTAGAGCCTGCAGGATGAAGTTGCTGACAACACGTCCGTCGTTCATGTGCATTCGGGAGCCAAACGTGTTGAAGATTCTTGCCACCCTCACTTCTACTCCTTCCTGTGAATAAACGTAGAAGAAAATAGGTGACTACTTAGTCATCTATAAAATTTATTCTATCTTGGTTAGTTTTCTTTATTTTGAGGACTGCTGAGGACTATTATCCTAAGTATTAATCTGCCATTTGTAATTATATGATTTATTGACTTTCCTTAGGCAAAATATGGCAACTAACAAGTATCTGGCTTTCGGCACAAAAACATTTGTTGCATTAAAATTATTTGTACGCAATAACTGATTTAGTATGCACACAGAAATAGTTTGTAACAGCAATATAACTAATCCAGACAAAAATAGGCTAATTTCTATAGTGTCCCAAACTATAAATATGCATTATGTATGAAATCCTTCCTGTTTGCTTGCAAAATACACCAGAAACTACAAGTGCACTACTTTGCAATTCATGCAGAAATATGTCAATACAGGATTTAGTGGTAATAAACAAAGTGTTAATGCAGGATCAGCTGCGGGGAACGATTAAAAACAAAGCTGTTCACACCTGCCAATCAGTCATTTGTGATTTTATTTCTCTGACAATGCTCAAGGTTTTTTAAGGTATTATTTTTTTATTTTTAAACTATTATGGAATTTGCAACTGAAGTCATCAGTCTAGCTGCCTTATCAAAACCTGAACAAGAGTAACAGCTGTCACCAAATCACTCTATATAATCACAATAATAGATATGACAAATATTCTCCAGGAGTGCATGACAGGTTCTCCCTACAGCTATACATAATCACCAACAAACAATGAATTTTCAGCTACATAAACAATTTCACTGATGTAGAAAATTATCCATTTTTATAGATCGATGGCCTGCATCAATATCACCCTTAAAAACTGAGAAAGAAAAAAATCAATGTGCAGTGAATGAAAGCATAAAATGTCAAGGTAATAATCAGAAAATTGGGCTTTTAAAGAAAACTGTTTCAAGAAATAAACTGATGGGCCCTAACATTCCTTAGAGCATGTAAGTATACATTTGACAACATAGACTGATTTTGTTTGTCTTTGTAATTTACAGTTGTGTGTTAAAAATGTGGAAAATGTGGTGAGATGGAAATTCAAATCTAGACAGCAGAAGCCTCTAATCAAGTACTTCATGCACTTATTCCTCTGTTTCAACAACCATATTGGAATAATCAACAAACTTGATCTGTCCAGGAATCTTTGCTGCATCTCTATCTTTCCCCCATAAAAAGAAACAATAACAATAATCCACTTTGTTTCTTGTGTGGAAATGTTCATGGCTTGTCCTTATCTTAAGACCAGGAACAGTAAGTGCTTGTTTGGAGTATTAGCAGTTACCCCTAGCCACACCGAAACACAAGAAATCACTGTACTTCATGCCAAGGTGAAGATTAAGCAGGAAATACTGGGCTGGTAGGAAAGGCCGTTAGTAAAGTGTCACCACATAACCAAGGTCACGACAGGACTCTACAGTCCCAATGTGTGAGTGAAATGAGTGCATGAATGTTAAACATGAGGCGTACCAGACCAGTGTGAAGCTTAGAACTGTAAATTAACATGAAGTCTGTAAATTACTTAACAAAAAGCAAAGATGACCCTTTGCTATTATCTAGTTAATGTGCTCACTGCAAGATGAACGGTTACAGAAACACCACTGTCCAGTCACAAGTGAACTGTGTTTTTGAAGTCCCACAAGACCAACAAATCTGAGTCTTCACTGGTAAAATCTGTTTAAATCTTAAATTGAAAGAGTTTCCAAGTGCAATCTTCATTTCTATAATATTAAATATTTAAGCCTGTCAATAAAATATTTCTAAAATCATATCTTCAAGTATGAGAAGCACAAAGGATGTGTGCACTTAGCATAAGCTACAGCTGCCATTTCAATGTGACACATTCATATTCAATCAACATTTCATATCTTATGCTGCTCAGCTCAACATTGATAAGCCTCTCACAGGTGTTAAGTTTATGCCTTCTGAACTATCAGGATACTAAAAACGCACATGTTGCCCTTTTTAGTGACTGGCATAGAATAGCATATAAAAAAAACTGTTCATTCCAAGAAGGTGCATGGGAAGTGCTGCAGGCTAAAATTCAATGTACTGTATAATAATATGAAACATCCGCACAGCCCTATCACTGCAATATTAATTTATTACATTCATTATAATTTGGGAGGATGCCAAGATCACTTGACTCTACTTAAATAGACTTACTAATGTTTCTATTTTGTCAGTCTATTTGCAACAGATCATCAGCAATATCATTATCAATATGCAGAACTAGTAGCAATATCAGTAAAGATAGAATCCTTACAATACTTACCTCTAACTTATTTCAATGCCAGTTATAAAATGCAGAAGCAAGCAAATTCATCCACATTAAACACAGCACAGCATTTTAAGTATTGCTCTGCAAATGTTAATAATCTGCCTTTGCTAAAATTTAGTTTCAATACATCATTTGAACAAGCAGTCAGAGATCCAATGATATACAGTTTACCATGATTATACTGTTTAACTTCTAAGAATCACACAAGGCATGCGGTTTCATCCACAGCACAGCATGCACTCATCAATTTTGAATTGTTAATGAATTTCGATTACATGACTGCACAATAGATGTAGTGTGTGATATTCTTGTCTATCTGCAGGAACGACTGACAGATGGATATTGAAGGCAGGCAACTTCCAAGAATTCTCCTCGTAAGTGTGAAAAAAATAATGAGCAGCTGAGAAGGAGCAGGAGACGAGGGCGATAAATAAATATCACCTGCCTGAAGCAAAGGCAAGAGAAGTCTTATCGTATCATCAAAGGCCGGCGTCAATCAACAGGAAAAAAAATTATGAAAAAGTGTCATATTGGATGTTTAAACAAACTCTTATCAAAATCTTTACTGAATTTTTCAACCCAGAGTTAACACATGTCTTTAGTGATGCCAAACATCCCTCTCCACTTAGCAGCATCTGAACAGATTTTAAATACTGATCGAACAGATTTTAAATACTGATCTTACAGATCAGATTAAATTAGGGGCAGATACAGATCCTATTAGATTATCCTGATTGAAAAACATACTTTCTCATTGATAATATTGCTATACTAAAGCTCTAGGATGAAAAATAAATTGTGACTCTACAGTGGCATTTCTGTTCTTTTCAACTGCAGAGATGTTTGGATGTGGCTGTGCAGAACAAGTGGTTACATAACATTTTGTTATAATCAATAACTCCTCAAAATCTACCAAATCTCCAGTGGCTCTAAAATACCTTCCAGTATGTAAGTTTTTTTGTGTGACAATAAAAATATTCAATTATTATTTTGTTTTTTATATTATCTCAGCTAATGGCTACATTGAATGAATGAATTGTAGTGTAGTGGATTTTAGTGATAAAAGTCACAGAGACTAACATGGCTGTCAGTCACAAAAGAAGAAAAATCTCTCACCAACCTGCAGTTTTTTTTTAAATGTGTACTGTACAGTTTCAGTGATGATACCTGTTTCATATAGGCATAACACATAGTCTCTGCTACGCGTTTCCCCTCATCATAACATGCTCGAGGACCAATTGGGTTCACATGTCCCCAGTACTCCTCATTTTGGGGGTGTACTTCTGGATCTGAGGGGGAAAAAATAGCGAACACCAAAACATGTTAAAACCGTCATCAGAAATTTGTTCAGAAATTTCTGCTGCATTTCAGCATTCGACAGATTAAACTTGTCAACTTATACAATACACTAAGTCAAATCAATTCAAGCTTTATGTATAAAGCCCAATGTAACAAACCTCAAAGTAGCTTTACCATCTGTACATCATACTGTATCCTCAGTCCATAAAACCTCGAACTGGATGAAGCCATTAAACTAATGGCTCACTAGTCTAGCACACGATGATTAACATCAGACTGAAGCTTTTTTCTGTCATTTCTGAATCTTTCTGTGATTGCTTGGCACAAATACATCAATTTGTATATTCAGAGTAGGCTGGGAATTAAGGGCTAAATTGATTTTACTGAGGTCTGTTTGGTGGTTCAGAGAAACACATTTCTGTCCACACATAATACTGCCACATTTCATTGAGTATCCTGTCTAGAGACATCTGTAAGTCACTGAACACAGAACCAGTTCAATGAGTCTTTAAAGGATGCTTATACAGTATATGAGTCAGAGGCATCTTTCTTACCTCCATAAACTTCAGAGGTAGAAGCCAGGAGAAGTCTGGCACCCACACGTTTGGCCAGGCCTGGGAGACAAACGGCACAATAAAAGTTTCCTTTTGCATAACAAAGGAGATTTTTCTTCCATTAAAATGTCCTGAATATACTGGAATCTAAGTTTATGACAATATTCAGATATTGACAGTACTTTATATAAATATAGCCATACAGGAAAAGCCCTTCAACTTTGGTTCACTGGATACAGATTGAATTTTCCTGGTAGAAAGTAGCCATTCACGATAAGAGGGACGACAAGAAATGGAACAAATGTCACCAAAGAGTAAATAGCCCTTTTCACATATTGAAGCTTTAACACTGCTTCATTTCTCTATTTAAGTACTGATGTTTTATATTTTAAAACAACTCTCACTCTGGTTTCTTCTATGTAAAACATCAGTGGTGGCACTGATAAAAACAACAAACAAATAAAAATATGAAGAAAGATGATTGTTCTCATTTCTTGCATTATTGAAGCCATCATAATGAATTAATGATATTATCATATACTTATTTTGCACTTACAGCTTTTGTTTAGGCTGATCTGACATACGAATCTCTAAACGACTTCAAATCAGCGTATTAACATTATTTGCAGTGATAAATTGGTCTACTTGGATGTTCTGGTTTTCTAAGAAATTATGAACAAGAAATATATTACAGTGCTCTTTTCAATTCAGACTTGTAACAAGGAAAATGTTGATTAAAAAATCTTTCATATAATTTATTGTTTTTGAGACCCATACAATTCATATGAACACTGTCAGTAGCATGCACTTACTCACCAAGCATGTTAAGAGTACCAATGGTGTTGGTCTTCAGGGTTTTGATGGGGTTATACATATAGTTGGGAGGAGAGGCTGGGGATGCCAGGTGATAGATCTGATCCACTGTGAAAACCAGAAGAAAAATAAATCATGTCACCTTCTGCTTAAACAAAATGTAATGACAGTGTCTTTGTTTTGTAAATGCTGCAGCCTTACAATGCATTTACAGTTTTAATATGGAGCCTTTGAGATGTATGATGCCACATAACAGCAGAGAAGAATTGTAGAATTAAAAAATAAACATGCTGTAACAATCCAACTGAAGAAAAATATGACTCAGACAAAAAGTGTCTGTAACATATAATGTCGACTACTGAGGAAAGCCAATTATATCTATACTTTGACACCTTTCTCTCGGCACATGCAATAACCATTGAATAAAATGTGCATAATGTTACACACTCACTTATGTTGAAGTTATTGAGGGAATGTGAACATCTGGCCACAGCATATTGCAAGCAAATACTTATTATTTAAGAGAACCTTTTGTTCAGTTAGGCTAGAAAACACGGGTCAGGCACATGTACTAATTGCTGACACAGGACAACAAGGTCTAATGACCTTGTGTGTCTTGAAAATACTTTTTTCCCTCTCAACCATGTCTGACATTCATCATCGTCTTCCCATCCTCTAAACCAATCTATTCTTTAAATCTTTTTAGATGAATGCCATCGCCCAATGAAGGTTTAACTTGTTGATTCATGGCTCAAATAAGTTTCACTTTCATAGCTTTTCCATCTTCTCTCTCTACATTTCTATGGTCATTATAACGTATCCCTCCTCCTCGTGCCCAAAATAGAGAGACACTGATGTTAAATTCCCATGCAGTGGCCAGCAGCAGGGTATCTCTGTGTATTTGGTATTAAGAGTTTTTGAAGATTTATGTATTTTCAAGTTTCTATTTTCTTTTATCTACCACATGCAAGGACATGATTGTGATGACAGCCATGGTTCGTTCTTGTGTGGCCACTGATTTTAATGAAGTAGCCTTCTACCTTAATTTTCCCCAATGCACAAAACTGTGAACTCCTAAAAAATAAAATGTTTTCTTCCACCTTCAACATTTTCACACTGAAATCAGAGACTGTTGGACTGCACTCAAAGCTAGTGGAATTAAAAATATTACATGGATAAAAATATTTTTCAACTGCAAACAGACAAGAATAGTAGCCATATTTATTTTGTGTTTGCTAGGGTCATGGTTCTCAAGATTCTCTTATACATATTTACAATTTGATAGTGCTGATGTTGTGTCTCCCAGATAGCCTTTGAGAGTCGATATGGCTCTAGATTATGTCTAGGTCATTTTAACCTTTTATATAAAATTGGTGAATCACTAGCACTGTCCTTGCTTTGTATTATTCTGATGAACAGTTCAATGTTGTCTTAGCATAAAATAAAGTTAAGCCTGTGAGGTATTTTAGGGCAGGCAAGTACAGGGCAAGTACTTTGCTAACATACAGCCTATTTACTGCAACAGATTTCTATGCTCCCTTTACAGTTGATTATCTGAGCCATCAATCCTCAGCCCGTTCTTTTGGTCAGTGATGCCTGCTCCTGCAAAAAACTCACTTATAATTACTTGCTGCCATTGCCCTTCATACAGGATTTCATAAACCTCAAAACCACCTGTGGTCTCCTAATCAGACCAGAGCAAACAAACAAAGAGATCAGACAAGCACTTGTGAGTTGACCATATTGGAAGAATATGTTGTTGTCCAGTGAAGATAAAGGGAGGAATGGAAACTATTGAAACACAAATCTAAACCTGTACATATCTACAAAAAACTTTTGTGGTGTCTTGACAATTATTATTCATACAGTGCATCAGTTAGCATCACCCTGTAAAGTGCTGATGTCTGATGCAAGCCATAGCAGCAAGGCTCTAACAACCAGTATGACACATCCTGTCCTTTAACAAGAAGACCGCCAGAACATCCTGGATCACCACTGATCACCCACGCCTCTGCAGGGGACTGGGCTTAACTATATTTGCATGGCTGCAGGGTTTAGTTTCTGTCACATTATGCCACACTTGCTATCTTTGTCACCAGTGAACCCTGTGTGTTTAAAATTACCACAAGCACTTTAGCACAAGGCCTTCAGAATCATGGCAATACTATGAGTGACAACATGGGTTAATTCTGATATCACATCACGTCATATCACGACAGGTTAAACTACAGAGTCTTTATTAGAGGTCTTAGCTTGACTTGACCGATGGCCTTCTACAACTAATGATTTCTTGTACATCATGTAAACAAGAGCATGGTTAAGAACTCTGGTTTAGGAAGTTAAAGAAACACAAAATTAACATCTCTTATACAACAACAAACGGTGAACATTACAATTTACAAACGTGTGATTAATTGCAGCTCTCTTCTATGGAAAATGTTATACTTTCGTCTGCTCTTGTAGTTTATACATTGAGTAACCAAAGGCAAGTGAGAAGCAAACTGGGCCATTTTTAGTGTACATTATAAAGCCAAAGAATTATACTAATAATGTTTGATATTTATTTTATTTTTAATCCACTGCTGTGCTCTAATTTGAACAATTTGACCAGTAAAGCTTATTTATTTTTATACCACCTCTAATACACGACAGGAACTCAAATTGCTTAACATCCACATAAAAGCTGTTGACCAGCATGGTAAGATTAAAGTCATTTTTGATCAAGCTGGTCCTGCTTTGATCCCCAACAGTAAATAAAAGTGTCTTCTCACTTACCATTTACTCTCTCACTCACCTTCAATATAGAGAGGCTCCACCACATCATGATTGATCAGCTCAAAGTTTTCATGACCGATCCAATGCTCTACATTTCTTTTTCTCCCTGTGAAGAAGTTGTCGACCACAGTGACCTCATGGCCATCCATCATCAGCTTATCGGTCAGGTGGGAACCCACAAAACCAGCTCCTCCAGTAATCTAGTGAAGGAATAAACCTCCATTATAACATCAATAAAAGCTATGCTTCAGTATCTGGTTATGTTTTGTTCTCCCACGAATGATGAAATACTTTTGTATTTATATGAAATGCTTTTCGTCATGTACAAAATAATATGAGGTACAGTAAGTGGTGGGCAAGTGAGGGTGTGTTAATTTTTAAAAAAACACATATTTTTGTGTTGAGGCACAAACAGATGAGAGGTTTGTTTAACTGAACCAGCAAAAAAGGGCTGTTTTTTTGTTGTGTAATATCTATTAAACATTGCATTGACAGTTAAGAACAACATGGGACAGTTGTTCTGTCTGCTTAACTGTTTAAGGTTCAGAACAGATTTTAACCTGTATTTAACCCAGGTAAAAGTCACATGATCACTTAAAACAAATCATGTATTTAGAAGCTGCAGTTTAAAATGTGCCTGTGGTACATACTACATAATGTAGAAGCTGTGACACACCAGTTTGTTAGCAAGCTAACATTTTCTAATTAGTACTAAACAGAAACTAAAACTGAATCTGATGGGTTTTCGTTTATTGCAGTTGTAGGTATTTAGTTATCAACATTTACATAAGTAGTAGATAAATAAAAATGTTAATTTGCTGGTGAATTTTTCACCCAATTTATAATTCAGCATTTCATCCAATAATTGTCAAAACATTTGAATAAAAACAACAAAGGTCTATTTAATGGTGATACTCGGAGGCAAAGTCATTCATCATCTGAACCAATCCATTGATGTTGGCACACAGAACTTAATCTTAAAATGTGTACCACGTTTTTATGTTTAGCTTTAATTTACTGGCTACTCAATTACTGGAGTTTGAGTCTGTTAGGACTTAGAACATAAGAATGCAATGTCAAAGAAGCTCATATGTAGTGACCTCTGTACAATGGATGTCATACCCAAATTACATACCAAAATTCGCTTCCGATCCTTTTCTGACAAGAATTTCACAGGTGGGTATTTCTGAGAAAAACTGCAAGAGAGACAGTCATTAGTTATGAACATCTGATAGAAAACTCAACGAGAACAAAGTAAAACAGAACAACATGAAAGATCTAACTGTTAATCCAGTTCCCAAAAAATAAACCAAAAGACTTTCACTGCATTGTCGTGTTTTGTTATATGCATATAATCCAGATATAAACAAAATATTTTAAACATGCACTGCTCTCATACATTGATGGTAAATGTCTAACAAAAACTGAGCTATGTCAAAAGTCCTGTAAGCATGAGTTAATGTCAATGTTTGATATTGGCTGTAATCATGATATTATATCATTTCATTGTTTCATTATCATTATTAATATCTGTGTTTTTGATAACCAAGCAATTGGACTCATTATTAGTCTGCATATGTTGTTTATGTTGTTTCAACACTGTCCACAATAATCACATTACGACTTTTTCATCAACCTGATAGAAATGCTGGCCAAAACATACATAAAAACCGTAAAAACATTTAAACTACCAATAATCTCAAAAAGCACAAACTGTGCATCATCAGCAACTGTGACAAAAAAATAAAACCTAGAATGTAATTCACAGATAAGCCTGTGCCTGCAAAACTGCTTTTCTGGAACATCATGTAGATTTAAAATACGGTCCTTTCAAAGGGTCCTGTAATCCTGTGACATATTGCATATTTAGAGAAAGTTGCACACAGTAGTGGTATTGGGTGCATGTGCAAGTCTAAAGAAGAGTCTGTGTATTGCAGTAGAATTCAAGACATCAAAGGTAACAGAAATAACATCTAAAAGTATAATTATTGAAACATCAGAAGCTGCCATGCATCAGTCAATATTAGTTTAATTCGTGGACAGCCTGCTATGCAGAGGGCTCTTTGATCACAGGCAGCAAACATATTTTTTTTATTACAACAGGTTTTATTCTTTAACTTTTGAAACATCTGGTAACTGGAGAGGAAGGTTTGTATTATTTATATGATGTAGTAACACCCCAAGTGTTTAGTTTTGCTTTGATTAAAAATGAAATTATTCAGTTATTTTAAGACAGTGGGATTCAAATGTCTGAGACCATATTAAAAATCTGATATAAATGTAAAATGCAGAAGGAATATTTAGGATTATGCACCATTTCTATGGTTTCTATGTGAGAAATTAAAAGTAAGCTAATTTGTGGTACTGACTGTGTTAACTCTTTTCTATAAAATGTCAGATGTCCTTGAGTTTTATCTCTTCTGAAGCACAGATGACACTTTATCTACTCATCCTAGTATTGTTCAAGTCAATCAACTTCCAGCTATTGTTCATCTGTGATCTTAAACATCTTAAATATTTTTTTTGTTTCACATGTAACTTCTTGTATGTCTAAACCCTGAACATGTTTTTTTCCCCAGGTTTACTGAAAATATCAGATTTTTAATTTGATCTGAGCCCAATAGTTGGTTTTAAATGAATAACCCATTGACCTTTCACTGAGCATTGACATAGCACTGCAAACTACTATACTACTACAAACTAATATTGAGAGTGAAAAGACTGTCAGTGTCAGTGTACGCAGACAAGGTGACAACACTTTCTTCTTACTAATATAGAGTATGAATATATGTGCGTACATGTTTGTGAATAAAAAGGGATACACACCTTTGTTCCAGATCATGAATCTTTTCTCTGAGAGGAGCCACAGCCTAAACGAAGAGGAGAATGGAGATAGCTTAACTGGTCCTTGAATGTCCTGAAGGTTGTATTACCACATTTTATTTATTTTATTATTAATGTTAAAGTATGGTTAAGTTCATGTAATTTTCAGGAGCGGGTGGTGTAAGTAACTTTGATATAGTTTCCCTTTTATCATTTATTTACCTGTTTACAGAATATTCCAGCCCCTGTACCTCTCACTCCCTTTAGTATGTTAGCTCTGACACATGTCAATGTGATCATAAAAGCTATGCTACATGATACTTTTTATGCTCTTGCAAAATCTCCATTTGTTAAAAGCTACTACATAAACTACCAACAGTAACTCAACTTTAAAAATAGGAGATAATGGTATGTACAAATAGGGTCAGAACTGATGAACCTGAAGCAGGTGATTATTCTTAAACTTAAAGATGAAAGAGGGGAAAAAGACACATCATGTAACAACTACTGTATACATGAACATGGGGCTGTATAAGAACAACCTGCTAGACACATGCGAACAGCCCGCACAAACACGAACACGAACAGCCTGTTTAAGGTCATGTCACAGCATCTCAATTGGATCTAAGTCTGGACTTTGACTAGGTCACTCCAAAACCTTCATTTTTTGTTTTTTTTTGTTTTTTTTAGAGTCATTCATAGATGGACTTGCTGGTGTATTTCAGATCATTGTTCTTCTGCATAACCCAATTGCGCTTGAGTTTGAGGTTCTCCTTCAGGATTTTCTGGTAGAGCACAGAATTCATTGCTTTTTGACATCTTTTAGCTGCTTCACTTTTTTCAGACAGCTTCCATTTAAGTGACTTATAGATTCAACAGGTCTGACAGTAATCAGGCCTGGGTGTGGCAAGAGAACTTGAACTTGAGCTTTTGAAAAAAAATTATGTTGATTACAGTACATTCATGATTTGGAAAGGGGTGCAATTTCTTTTTCACATAGGGCCAGAGAGGATTTTACAGCCTTTTCCATTAATAAATGAAATCATCATTTAAACCTGCATTTAGTATTTACTTGGGTTATCTTTGTGTAATTTTTAATTAGTCTGATGCTTTGAATCAGTAAAGTGTGACAAGTATGCAAAAAATCTGGCATTCTCAGTCATTTCTGTCTTTCGCTATATAGACATATTAGCAGGTCCATTTTCAAACTGTATCTTATTATCATGATTTAAACTCATCACAATGTTCTGCTGCTTTGAAAACATCAAAAGGATTTCTGCCTGTAAGATTGCCAGAAATGTGATGGATTATACAGACTCCCCAAGTCTTTCAACCCTAAGGTCAACATGATGTAATTAATTCAGTGAGCATCTGCAACACCTGATAAGCAAATACTTCGATTAAATATTGAGGTAATTATAATTAGTTAACTTACTGTGCAGTTTTCTCTATCAATTCTATATAACACATGCATGCCATGCAACTAAAGTTTGGTATGCACTCACTCTACTCCTCTATTTAGCTCTGTAAATAATGTTTAAATAATATGTTGATTAGCTGATAACATACACCAGAGATTCTTAGACATGTAAACAACAACAGGGTGAAAACGGCTGTCTGAGTCAAACTCACTTCATCAATTTTCTCCTCAATCTTCATTTCTCCATGTTCTTGAATTGATCTATGATGACAGAAATAAAAAGACAGAGAGAGAGAGATGATGATTTGATGACAGCCACAACCACAAGCCCAGAGAAATTATTAACAGTACAACATATGAATAAAATCATTCTATCAAAGTAAATGTAATTTATTATAACATTGTCTAAATATGTACAGCACTGTTCCAAGTCTTAGGCCTCCATTAGATTTGTTGTTTTGGCGATGCTATCACGCACATTTTATTTCTTAGTCTTTTTATTAGAATACGACTAAAAAACATAGGAAATATGTACACGGTATTAAAAACATACAAAACACATTTTACTGTACGCTAAAGTGACAAATATTGAGTGTGACCTCTGTAGAGGAATATGAAGAGGTCAAGGACTAAAACAGGAGTGGAAGACCTGTCGAAAATCTGATGAGAAGTTTCTTTGAGAGAACAGAAGAAGTCCAGGAGGAACCTAGCTGAGCTAAGAACCGAGCTTCATCTGGATGCAAATTTGATCCTTTCATAGTCCAAAGTGGTCCGAAATCGTCTTTGTAAAAGGACAGTAGTCAAAAAAAATAATTGTGTGTTTCTAGATGTTCTAAGGTAAAAACTGAGAAATAAATATGGCCATCATAGTATTGCTATAAAACAAATGGTGACCTATGACTTTTGCACAGTATTGTATATTTTTATAGTTTTTTACAAAACTATAAATTCTACATTTCTGTACTGTTTATAGATAAAATAACTATAATTTACTAAACTAATCAAGGGCATGCACCACAATAATGCTAAATATCCCATAAAAATCTGATTTTTCCCATAAAGCAGTCCTGCTCACTGGTTTGTAACACTGCTATAAAAAACTGATATTTAAAGGAGAGCTACTGTGGTATGACAGTCTCAACAATTGACAAATCTATATTGATTCACATCATTACATATAATTAGCACAATCATTGCAAAATTGATGCAGCATTTGAAAGCCAACAGAAAAGACAAGAGCTGCGCTTTATACTACCAGTCAAAAGATTGGACACACATGGAAATGACCATGTTTGTGAAAGAAAAGCAGATTTTATAACATCACATTGATCAGAAATACAGTG